>JMSH01000019.1:168021-180791 GCA_000712465.1 Huntiella moniliformis | reverse complement strand
CGGGGACGGTCGGCTCCGGATGTCAACAGCTTGCTCGACCGCATAGCGGACGAGTCAAGTGACGAAATATAGCCACTGTCATCCATCGAGACAGTCTTCTTGCGTGTGGCGGCTGAGCTAGTGATGCGAATCGAGGGCGGGGTGCCACCAATGTTGTGCTGGTAATGGCGTGAAACAGGCGGGGATGAGCTAATGCCCGCTGGAAGAGGGGAGTAGTCCAATGGCTCGAGAACGTCAGTAGCGTCGTCGTGCGCATTCAACTCATCCTGGCCATGAGTGTCACTCATCGGGATAGTAGCATCTGATGAGACATCAGCGGCGGGTGCTCCCATATCCCGTCCAGTAGAAAGAGGCGGCAGTCCACTATCGTTGAGAGAAGCGGCGATAACATTCTTCCCCTTTGTGTTAGACTTGTGGCCCATCATGTGCAACTGGGGCTGCGTGCGAGCTTTAGTGGTCGAGGGAGTCTCGGGCCTTCCAGTTGACATCATCGTGATATTTTCAGACGCAGAGGAAGTCTTGCGCGCGGGTTTGTCCTTGATAAACTGCTGCTCCATGCCTTCAACAATGTACCAGTAGTTACCCTTGCCCGGGTCGTCCTTGCTGCGTTCCATCTTGGCGAAGGCCTTGTTCAAGCTGAGGTTGTGACGAATACTGTTTTGCCAGCCAGCATCATTGGCTCCGTAAAAGGTGTAAGTGTCCGAGATCCATTTGTAAATCTGCGCCAGAGTAAGGCGACGATTGGGGGATCTCAAAATAGCCATTCCGATCAACTGGGCGTAGCTGTGTCCAGGCTTCTGGCCATCGTCGACGATAGGCGGGAAGGAATCCCAAGCGGGAATCTCAGAGTTAGCTTCACTCTCTTGGGAAATTAGCGTTGTGTTCGCAGACGACGGTGAGCTCTGCTGCTTGGCCTTCTTGTTGGGACGAGAGTCCTTGATCGGCGCGGCTTCCATCAGTGACCGCTTGCCATTTGTCTTGATCGGAGGGAACATTTCCATGCTAGGGGACCGAGAGTGTGAAACAGCATGTGGTGAAAAGATGGCAGGTCCCATATTTTCCTTCTCAGTAAAGGCCAGAGACGGGTCGGTCTCAAGGTGTGCTGGTCTGGGGGCCGAAGAGGCTGAAGTCTTGAATTTTGAAAGGACGGGCTTCTTCCGTAAATCCTCAGTGCTGATCTTTCTCGAGGGCGGCGGCGCCATGGCGGACATAGTAGGCTGGCTGTGATAACGGGTGAGAGAAGGGATCAGGTCGGTGTTGCGCGATTTGACGGGTGACTTCTTGGCTTCACTCATCAAAGCAGTCGTCGGCGGGACGAGGTTCGTGCTGGTAGGCTGGAGTGGCCGGCGGATCTTTTGGTTGGCCGCTGGCTGGGCTGGCTGGTGGAAGGTGGTGACAGGCTCGGTATCGGGCATTGGGGCGTGGCTCGACATTGATGGTGCGGGAAACGACGCAGCGAAATTAAGATTTCCGTATAGATTGAGAGGGTTTCCGGGAGGGTGTGGCTTGCTGTTGGGCTTTCCGACCATCGTAGGTCGCGAGGTGGACAAGAAAATCGGCCCAAAGAGCAAACGTCGACGAGTTCAGTGAGTTGTGCAACTTTGACTATGGGTGGCGAAGATAGCGAATGTTAGTCGAGTGGCGTTGGAAGTCGAAGGAAGTATAGTGCGAGAGAAGACGTGAAAAGGTTGTATCAAATATTAGAGAGATGGTGACAGTAGACTCGAAGGAAATATATTGGGGAAAGATTTGAGACCAAGTGCAATATGCAGTGCAAGAACAAGAATAAAAGACGAGACAAAGCAGATGCAGGTCAAGTGCAGAGCAAAGGAGAGAATGTGGTTGAATAAAAGTCGGCGTTTGAGGACCCAGCAAGTGCAGGCGGTAAAAGGAAAAGAAAGGTCTGTTCACGGAGAAAAGAGGAAGGCCCTAGACAAAGCCAACCAGCTACCCAGCCCAGCCCAAAAGCAGTTAAAGCCCAGGTTGTGCTCTCTCGGAGAGACCCTGACTTCAGGCGGTCCCTGCACGATGCTTGGCTGTAGTGAGCACACTTATAGCAGCAAAAGTGGTACTAGTTTCGAGACGGGCATGCATACACAGCGTGTGTTCAGCCGACCAAAGAACATGTATAGTGTGAAGGGTCGAAAAGGTGGGTGTGGGGAGGGGCGTGTCTGGAGTGTGAGGGGTGCAAACTGGACCAAGGTACTTTTCTGAGCAAAGGTGCCAATTAGGAATGTAAGTGATGAATGTAAAGAAATGTGTGGTTCAAGTGACTACTTGAGCAATTGGTTGACATGAGGTAAAGGCCATAAGACAAGCACTTTAAGTGAATCGATCTACACCGATCAAAATGGTGAATGGCAGCAATGGAGGAGCGGCAGAGAAGAGACTGGCCGTGTGTCAAGGACCATATAGAGGTCCGTCTCCAATGATGAATTGTCAGAGAAAAACTTACCTGGTTGATGATTCCGTTGGCAGCCAGTTTGGGACCAGAGGAAGCGGCGTATGAAGTGGACCTTCCGAGGGGGTTGGAATGGCCGTGCTTCACAAAGTCTTTGGACTTGGTATTGTCGATGCTCAACTAGAGAGCGTGGCTATAAGTTGCAGTTTGTGGCTTATGCGGATGGCAAAAGACGGCACAACTGACGGGGTCAGTAAGCGATGGCGTAAAAAATGGAAACGTGGGTTAACCTACAGGGCTGATGGTATCAAGAAGTTCAAGAAACAGATACGGTTAATTGTTGTAGACCGAAAAATCCGGAGATTAAGAACGGCACAACAACAACGATAACAAGTCAAGAATGAGATATAAACGTCAGACGAAGCAGCCAGGAGGCTGCTCGTTGTCTGAAGTTAGAGTTGATTAGTTATTAAAGACGAGAAAGTACAAGAATTTAAAGAGAGTTTATGATGAACTGATGGTTGGTGTTGATAGCAAACAGAAGAAGAGAAGAGGAGGAAGAAGAAACAGAACAACATCAATGCAGCTTTATAGCCCTAAAGAGCAGGCTCATGTCAAGTTAGGCAACTAAGCATAGAATGAAGGCATGATTCTGATGTTCGTATATATGGAGAGAAGATTATGTATGTACATACATGTTCTGATGCAGAAGGTATAAAACTCACAGTTCTATGTAAAATCCATCACCAGCTAGTCATGTGATGTTCCGTATACAACAATTACAAGACTTCTCAACGGAAGGTAAAATACATGGTGGCAGGTGGAAACGGCCGAAAAAGGAAATTTTGATCAGGAACAAGTCAGGAGCTTAGTAGGTTGTCTCTGATAGGTCTGATAGGTTATCTCTCTCAGGTCTTACAGGCCCATTATAGAGAAGGTAGTTAGTGTGGTTATAGTGAGATTGCCAGGAGCCAAGCCGCTACGGGACACAATGGGTTGCAGCTTCTAGCCCGACCCACAATTCAAAGAAGCTGTCGGGTCTAGTTTGTGGAGTGTTTCAATGACATCGTTATACGCCGAAAGGGCCCCTGACTAAAGGTCAGAAAGAGCGGACAAAGCTGTAATAGCAGCCGTCCATGGTAATTTTCCACACACTAGGAACATCGGTAAAAAAAAGAAAACTATTGCCAAACCACCACGGACGGGAAGTAAAATGACAGAAAACTAGAGGTCCGAAACTTCTCAAACGGGCCCTCGTCGGCTATGGCGTTACGGGCCCAACGAGCACCAGTCAGCCTTGCTACGACGAGACAAGACCCGGGAAAGATGACTTTTTTTACGTTTTTTTGACGGTCCTAAGGAACAAGTCAAGATGGAAAATTAAAGTGTCAGTCAACTTGAGAGGTCCGCCACCTTGACCCTGGCGCTTCTGCCGGGTCCTATTTGGAGAATAGAAACGGGCTATCGGTCAACGCCACAAACGAGGAAATGTAAGAAGTTCAGTGACGGGATAAACCACCTTCTGAAGCAACACTAACCGAGCCGTTGAAAAAAAAAAAGAATGTGCGAAAAAACCACGGCACTTGTGCTAATAGATGATCAGTTAGAATTGCACACCCCTTCTTCTCTCACTGGCGGGCCTTACTTGGCAGGTCATCTGAATCACGACATCTGTCAAAAGACAGTGCATTTTTCCTACGGAAGACAAATGTCGGCTCCGTCAGAAGTCTATTCACATACATGTTTAGAAAAGAAAATGACACAGGTATGTTGTAGTTTAGCCCGATCTCATATGTCTCGCTTCGTACTGAACTTGGCTCTTGTACCACAGAAAAAAGCAAGCCTATCTCGCGGATAAGAAACAAGCGCCGACACAAGCTCACCAGCCATCCATCCATCCATCCATCCATCCATCCATGACCCAACTAAAAAATGAAAAACGAAAGAAAAATTCAACCCAAAGCCAAACAGCCATGGCCAACATCTAAAATTGCATACATACGTCTTACGGATGGATGGTCCCATCAGCTGGCCATTCACGGGCCGATGTTGGGATTAACCCCGTTGTGCAAGGCGTGCCGCTAGTTGAAGGGGTTAAAGGGAGTTTTCCACCTCCAAAAGGGCGCTGCGAAACTCCCTATAGGGATCACAGAGTGAGAACTGTCTTCTCCCTTGTGTCGACGGGAATGGGCCAGGGCGGATGTACAATATGGTGGGCTGTTTGGGAGACGAGGCCCGATGATGTGAATCAATCACACAGAAATACGGACTGTTTGTACGTTGCCGAGACGGTTTCTTGTCACGGTATGTTCTTGGATAATTTCATAGTGTCTGTCCGAAGGAAGCTGTACCGATAGCTAGTTTCAACTGGATCCTCCTTTGTGCATGATTCCTTACACAGCTTACATGCCCACTTGCATCCCAAAAAGAAACGAAGCGAAAAGCCAGCCAGGGTAAATCATCATCTGACTCAATAAACCTCTAAACTAGACCAGACCGGTCAGATCATCACCCACGGCCATCTGGAACTATACTATCGTTCCCTTGAACTCAAAAGAAGTCATGTCTCCCGAGGCATGTCCAGAAAACTCAGATTTGCAAAGTGCGTCACTAGACGTGACTATTTGGGACATGTTAAGACGGGTTGTGACGCCGATCGCCCTCTTTCCATCTGGTTTGGAGAAAACAGTAGTGATAGCGCCAGTCGGGACTTTTTTTTTTTTTCTTTGATGGATAATGATCGGACGGGGATGAGGGAAAAAGGCAAGAACCAAAAAAAGTTGAAAAACTCTGTGTTGCCTAGATTTTTTCAATATGTATATGAACACGGATATATAGACTCAAGTCCAGACAATCACGGGTTTCTGTAGTTAGCCGGTCGTGTACATACAAACAGGAAACTGGCGGCAATGGCATTAATATACGGGACCCCTTCTACCGGTGCGAACGCCTGGTCAAACTATGGATTTTGATACATATTAGATATGTATATACAGCAATCAGAATCCATGTTATAATAGTCGTTACGTAGGAGTCAGTCTAGTCAACTGACAAGTTGTTGCCACCTATTCAACTATGTTGGTTCTAATTGTCATCAAAGAAACGAGGGAATATTGAATTGATGTTATCCAACAAGTGTACAATTGTTCCTCCCCTCCATTATATAGTTTAAAATCCCAACTAAAAGATAACCCCTTTTAGTATGAACATATCAATGATAGGGTTAACTATGACGTTAACCCCATATAGGTCTTTTCCTGTTCCCCTCATTTCGATCCAAAAATTGACAGCCACATCCATCTGAGTTTAGAGAGCCCCGCCATTTTGTACATACATACACCTATAGTTTCCATGAATTCCCAAAAACCATAGTCTGTTGCACAGCGTTGAACCGCTTCCCACGGCCGTTTCGTACAACCAATAAGTAGCGGCCATACGCCGATTATCTGCACGAAGCCGCATGGCTCAAGACGCCTGTGTTTCGGAGTTGACCAAGTAGACAAGCCCAGTAGGAGACAAGAGGAAGAGGGCGACCAAAAGAAGACATTCGGGGGCCCTCTCTTTTTTGTTGTTCTATTTTGGAAATCGGGCTTGCTGCCACTGGGGGCGGTTTTTTTTGGGCTTTTCTTCTTGTTGAGAACGACGTCACTTGGTGGGAATCATTTTTTTGAGAGGCCCCCCCGGATCATCGATGTGATGACGACCGAGCGTTGACGCTCAGGGCAGTGAGGCGTGGGTTTGTTTGAATGGAGGTTACGATTGGGCTGATTTGGCGAGATCAATACCGATACGCACATAACACGAGTTCAACCCCACGTCGTGATTGATGTCTTTGCGTACGTTATACATATGTATATGTACATATAGTCCATGTACCTACATTATGGCTGTGTCTAGTTCATAGACGCTAGTTATAAACTATTATACGGAAAATAGCGAATTACAATCCCCAGCGTTACTGTTCGATTGATTGTATTCATCTTTGTCAAACCAATCTATCCATTAGAAGCTAGTTACCTATCCTCCGAGCCTCATCATGCCGCTACGCCGCCAAACAGGGCTGCGTGAACAGAATGGTGTGGTGTCAAGAAGCCAGACAGACAGGGCTAGATCGGCGGGGTGTCGGCTCTTAGTTGTGTAAGCAAGAGAGGGATGTACCCGACCAATCAGTAGACGGCGATGCAGGTTCAGCTTTATGAGTGATAGAGGGGCTTTCCTCATTGGGTGGTTCTTGGAATGAGGCGACCTTGGAAAGACTGGCGGGACGTTAAGAGGGAGAGTTCCTGAGTGAATGAGATGGTCAGATACATTGAATTGAGAGATTGATCAGTTCATGTGGAATGTACATATGTCTATACCACCTTTGATCCATGAAATAGCCCGATATAGACTTATAACTTTAGTAAGGGATACTCTTTGAAATGTAGATTCGCAAAGTGGTTTTTAACTATCCCTTAAGATTAATCCCCTCATGGTTAGAACAGATCACATGTATAGAAATCCAAGGTAAAGGGAAGTAATCCTATAAGCAAGTTTGTATCCCGTCCCACGATATTCTTATCGTTGTGTCCCATGAATAGAGGCCACTAAATCCAACCAAATCATAGTCCGACCCCCAAGTCTCATAGGCTATCATTCCACAACCTTTTCCACTGTCCGACCCAAAAGCCCGGGCTCCATTCTTTACGTTATAGAGCACAAAATAATAAGAATAAGAAAAAAAAAAGGACACAAAAAGCACAGACAATCCCTCTAATTTACGCCATGTTATGCAAAACCAGCATGAACAAACCAACCAACTAAACCCCTTGAAATTCCCTTAAACAAAAAAGTAATTTATGCGTTACTTTGGAAGACAAAAGAAGATTTCTTTTTTCAATGGGAAGACGCATAATATTTGTGGATGGGGATACACACACAGGGGAAACATGCAGAATGAGTTACAGGTTCTTTAGTGCCAAAAGAAGAAAAAGAACGTCTGTGTAATGGAAGTTTAGAAGGAAGGAAGAGGGGAAGAGAAGTTGAGATGGCAGGATGGAGGAGTGAGCACAGCGTCAGGAACGAAAATCATCTTGCTTGCGTGTATTTGTGGATATGATGAAGTAGAACTGTTAGTTATAACAAGTCCTAAGTAGATTCGTACCTGCGTATGCAAGTAAGAAGGTACATACATATATACGTACGTACGTCTGTACTATCTACAATTCAAAGCATGTGATTCATCCTTCCTCTCTTCACATTCTCATACGACACCCGCCCCCTCCCAGCCCTCCAGACATCCATAAGAAATCCTCCTGCCAGTCAAACCCCTCGTCTATCTAGTCCGTGCCACCGGTCTTTCCACGAACCCATGAAGAAGTCTGCCTTATCACAACATACCGAGAACCGAACCACCCCACACTCTTCAAAAAACCAGACATATTCTCATACATTCTACGCCGTGAACTTGCATATAACATGTCCATACAAGGTAGAGTGACCCTCTTCACATATGCCCCAGTATTGCCGAAACAGACACAGACTTCAAGTCTCCACCCTGCCTTTCGCCTCAACTATGCAAAACTGACTAGAAATCGACTAGACAGGCCTTGAAGAGAAGCCTGTACAACCTCAAATTCAATCGACTAACATTGCCAGTTTGGGATAACAGATGATTAACTATATAGTAACTGGTTCAAAACTGTATTGTAATGTATGGGAAACATGTATGTGATCCACATGAGATCACTTCTGCTCAGCCTTCAACCTCCTTCTCTCTTCCTTCTCAGCAGCTCTCCTCTCCACCTCACCAACAACAAATCCAGAGCCATCACCACCTTCCCTCTTCAAACCCTCCACAATCCCATCACAATCCGCCTTTGGACTTTCCTGACTCATCTTAAACTTCCCATCCAACCTCTCAATAACAATTTCAAACCCCGCAATCGCTTTAATCAACAAATCAGTATACTTCTCCGGCGCCTCATCCACCGTCCACGGCTCCGGTTTCCCTTCCTTCTCACCATACCCCATAATCCCCCGTTCACAAAGCTCCGAAACCTCATGTACCTGACTCTTCAAAAACCCCTTCATAGCACCCTCCTCCTTCAAAAATGTTCTAAACTTCCCGTAAACCTGAACTGCCGCATAGTTCCAAGTGGGAACAACCTTGCCCCCGTTCGGCTTCGTCTCAACATAGAACTTTGGCGTAATATAATGACTAGGAGCCGTGAAAATCACACACACCTCCTCATCAAGTTCCTCCTTCCCCGAAGCCGTGAGAGTCTCAAGAATCACCTTCCATTGAGGGTTAGCCCGCGCTATATGTCCACGGAGGACGCCATGTCCGGATGGAGAAGGGGCCGTTGCATCGTGAACTAGAGGGATATGAGAGACTTGAATCGTTGGGAAGTTAGCCGAGGAAATGGCGGTTGTGAATTGTCCGAGAGGAAAGTCTTTAATAAGCTTATGAAGAACGTCCTTAGACTTCTCAAGATGGTCGGCGCGGAGCTGCATCGTGGTGAATATATCGATTATGTGCTGGAGAGCAACAGATTTAAAGATGAAATAACGCCAAGAACTTCGTAGTCTGATATATCGACTAAACAAAAAAAGACAAGAGTTTCTTCTGTTCCCTCATGTATATATAAGTATGTATGTACACACATACGTACCTTCCGGTCTGAATTACCCGGTCCAGCCCAACGCCCTTTCATTTACACCACCCGAACTCATCCTCCGTTGCATTCCACCAATCAAATTCTTTCCATTAGCTGCCGCTGTCAACGTCTCCTCTTCACACTGTTCTAAATCGAGGAAAAAACCCAAGCGACATGCTACCTGAATAGTACCCAAGATGACTGTATTGACAAACCCGAATAGATAGCGACACTTAAAAGTGGAGATTATAGAATCTGGGATAGTGCATACCCACTCCTTGCCGGTTGTTATCTAGCGACATCTTAGTAATGCCGTCGGCAACTATCACCAATCCCGAAATACAACAAATTCACCGGGAACGATATCATGAACATTGATTAAATGCAAAAAGGCTCAATTCAAACCATTAAAATCAACAAACTAAACTAACCAAAAACAACCCACTAAAGAACCCTGCCAGCTCCAAAAGCCGAACTGGCATCCTTTGTCTTCGTCTTCCTCAGAGACATACCAGCCGCAATCTCACCGNCTCCCATGGGGGGCGCAGGAGCACCGCCACTAGGGGCCGGAGGGGCAGGTGGAGGCGGCGGTGGAGGCGGCGCGGCCGGTGCACCACTACCAGGCATAGGGGGTGGTGGCGGAGGCGCGGGAGGTGCACCCGAGGGAGTAGACGTAGGCATAGGCGGCGGCGGGGGAGGAGGAGGAGGAGGAGGAGCACCACCCTCAGCTTCTGGAGCAGGCGTAGTAGGGACAGGAGGAGCCTCGGCGGGGGCAGGTGGGGCCGAAGAACTAGTGGGAGGGGGAGCAAAGACCGAAGCTGCGGGAGTGGGAGACGCCGTCTTAGTCTCAGCAGCAGAGATAGGCCGAGGAGGAGCCATGGTACTGAAGAGCAGCGAAGCAAGCGCCGCGGCACTGTTACCACCGGGGCGACCATCATCGGAATCATCATCAGAATCCGAGTTATCATCCGAACCCCAACCATCATCGTCATCATTCGCAGGCTTGCGGGCAATTGACAGTGTAGTAGCAGCTGGGGCAGCCGGAGCAGCAGCGGCAGGGGCTGACTGAACCGGAGGAGGACGGAAGAAGGGGTTCGTAGAGGCCTCGTTGTTAGAAGGCGTGGCAGTAGCCGAGGGAGCAGCGGGAGTAGCAGCCGCAGCGGCCGCAGGTGAAGCAGAGGATTGCGACATCATGCGGAAGAATGGATTCTTGCTTTCTCCCTCAGCAGCAGCGGGAGGTGCCGGGGGCGGGACAGGAGCGGGTGGAGGAGTAGAAATAACAGGAACCGGAGGGGCCGCAGGAGGTGCAGGAGCGGCACGGGTCACCCAGTCATCAGCACCACTGGCAGCTCCCGAGGAACCCTGTGGTGTAATATTCTCCGGGCCTTCGTCGTCTGAAGAGCTGCTGTCGTCGTCATCCATAGACTCCAACTGGCGGCGCAGCTCCTCTTCACGCTTCCGAATAGACTCAATCTCAGCTTGGCGAGCCGCCTCCTGTGCATCGCGTTCCTTAGCCTCAGCAGCAGCAGCCTTCTTCTTGCGCTTCTCTTCTTCCTTACGGAGCTTGTTCTGGCGAACCTGCTCCTCCATGGCCTGGATCCGAGCCTGGGCAGCATCACGCTCATCAACTGGCTCAGCGGGGGCCTGGGCTTGTTGGGGTGCAGGTGCTGGGGCTTTGCGTGCGGCTGGAGGTGGAGGAGCTTTCTTGCCCTCAGGCTTAGCGGCCTCGGTAGGGGCAGGTACGCCTTGTTCCTCGGCAATACGAGCTTGACGCTCGGCCTCACGACGGGCATCCTCCTCGGCAGCTTGGCGAAGCTTGGCCTCACGTTCGCTACGCTCACGCTCCATTCTCTGCGCGGCAGTCTCGCCAACCTTGGTGTTAGACTTGATGCCGAGAGCCGCCAGACGTTCAGCCATACGCTGTTCAGCCTGTTGCTTAATGAAAGCAGCACGCTCCTCGCGGGTCTTGTATGAAGAGTACGAGCCACCACTAGGGGCTGGAGAGGCAGAGGCAGCGGCTGGCGCCGGGCTGAGACCACGGGTGGCAGCTGGAGACTCAGTACGGGAGGTAGGCTCTGTGCGAAGAGAGCGCTTTTCCTGGGCGCGAAGGCGAGTGGCCCGGCTATCACGCTGCAGATCAAAGATGAAGTCACGGATCTCATCTTCAACGCCAAGAGCATCCTCCCAACGACGACGTTCGTGTTCAGTAGAAGAGTCCTTCATCTCACTCTTGAGTGAGTCTTCAATGCCGCGAGAGAAATCACGAACACTGTCCTCAACATCCTGAACCATACGCTCATTGTTTTCCCTCTCAGTGCGAACCTTGATGCTCTCCTCTTCAAGTCTGCGTGGGGCATCCAAATCTTCGGTAGCACCACCCTCGATCTTCCGACCAGTTAGAGCCGCGGTGCGTTGTTGCATCATGGCCTTAGCGCGGGCCTTGAGACGGTCCGACTCAGTGATAGTACCTCCGGGTCCGGTACCGATGATACTCATGGCACTGCCAGGGTGCTCCTTGGCGTCCCGAATGCGGAACAGCTCGAGACGAGCCTCGGCAATCTCCTTCTCGGCGCGACGAACGGCAGATGCAAGTTCGGGAATCTTGTCAGTAAGAGTTTGGAGCTGGCGTTTGAGGGCACGTCTTTCGGCATCAGAATCACCGGCACCAGTCGAGGCATTGGGGTGGTTATCAATGTCATCCTGTACTCTACGAATACGACGGTACAGTTCATCAGCCTCCCGGCGGTCACGACGATCAAGAATATCATCCTCTTCGGCGTGCTTTTCATCCTTGAAGTCCATAGCATCAAGAAGGACTTGCTTCTCGTGCACCTTCTTGCGTAATTGGTCAAGAGAAAGTTCCTCCGAATCGGCGGCCTCGGGCTGGGGCGAACGGTCCTCGCGGCCACGGCGACGGGCAGAGGAACGGTAGCTCACATCGTCGTCATTGTTCTTGAAAACAGTAGCATCCTTCCGGCCACCAGCACCGCCACCGGCGCCACCACCAGCCTTGAAAGAGTGGCTCTTGGCATAGCTAACGCCAGTCTTCTGAGGAAGAAGAGCGGCACCAGTGTTCTTGCGCATTTCAGACTCTTGATGAAGCATGTTCTTCATAGCACCAATCGAGCTAGCAAGGTTGCGAGTCGAAGGAGGAACCAGCTCTGGAGGAAGCGTGTTGGGAACGGGGTAACCGTTCAACTTGCGGTAAATCAAGTGCATAGCAATAGCAAACTCGTCCATATCCAAACGGCCTTTGTTGCCACTATCAGCAAGGGTCCAAATACGCTCAAGATCGGGCTTTTCGAGACCACTCTGCTCAAGGATCTCACGCGCTTGGCTACCACCAATGAAGCCCTTCCCAAGGCCATCCCAGGTGCGGAACAAATTGTCGTATCGAACCTTTTCATCCTTGGTAATAGCCCAAGGAATGACAGCGTTACCAGAAAGACCAGCGGTGGTGAAACTACCGGCAGCACGATCAGACTGGGGCATCATGCGAGCAGCAAGAGCATCAATGTTCGGAAGACCTGTAGCCGGGGTGTTCACAAGACCCCACTGGCCAGGAACGCCGGTAGGTTGGGCGTTGAGTGGGGCAGCCATGTTGGGAGACAGTCCACCCGCGAAGCCAGTAGGCATAGGGGGCATTGGAGGACGAGGACCTCCGTATCCAGTAGGCTGCGCGCCGAAGCCAGTGGCCTGGGGCTGCAAGCCGGTCTGCTGAGGCTGGAATC
>JMSH01000019.1:20925-167986 GCA_000712465.1 Huntiella moniliformis | reverse complement strand
GGTGGGTTGTGGCTGGAAACCAGTAGGCTGCGACTGCTGAATCTGCGGGATTTGCTGCTGCTGCTGGGCGCCAGGGAAGCCAGTCATTTGACTCTGCAGAAGCTGCGCATTGGACGGCTGGGGCGTAGAAGCAGCATGAAGAGGAGTGGCGCGGCCCGAGTTGGCGGCGTTTTCGGCAATGCTAAAGTTGATGATGTCTACCATACTCGACACCTCATTCTTAACAGTTTCGGGAAGAACAGTCGGAAGAGCCTTCCCAGTAAGCTTGAGGTTGCACAGATACATGGCGAGGGCGAACTCGGGGAAATGCAGTTGTCCGGAACGAGTGGTGTCGGCCAGGGTCCTACAAAGACAAGTTAGACATGTTTCGCAACCATAGATTCACAACATCACACTCACCAGATCTGCGACAGAGAGTCGCCGTCCAGTCTTGACCGTAGCAGCAGGTCGCGCGCCTTCTCTCCTGTCATTGTGGAATTACCATCGCCGACAGACTTGGTGAACAAACTCTCGAATCTCGACTGGTCAGTAGCAGTAATGAATGACAGTCTAATGTTCGGAATCGGGTTCGCCTTCGAAGGAGCGGCAGCCGGCTGCGGGGTAGAGGTAGACGAAGTCTGGAAAGAAGCAGCCATCTGGGCAAATCCGGTCGCCTGCGGCTTCTGAACTGGTGGCGGTGGTGCAATCAGAGACGGAGTCGAGGAGGGCTGCGGGGCAGGAAACCCGGTAGCCTGGGGTAGCTGGATCTGCGGGGTAGGTTGAGGCGTCGGCTGCTGTGAAGGTGGCTGCTGGAATTGCGATTGCTGGGGCTGCTGGAATTGTTGCTGTTGTTGCTGGTATTGCGACGGAATCGATGGCATGGGCGGCATAGCGGGTTGCTGAAAGGACTGCTGCTGGGGCTGTTGGAAACCGGTAGCCTGGGGTTGGAAGCCGGTCGGTTGAGGCTGGAAGCCCGTTGGCTGCGGCTGGAATCCGGTGCGCTGCCCCAGCATCTGCTGCTGCTGCTGTTGCTGCGGAGCACCGGGAAAACCAGTGAACTGCTGTTGAAGCGGTTGCTGACCAAAGCCGGTAGGCTGCGGGGCAAACGGCGATTGCTGCTGCTGTTGCTGCATGGGCTGTCCGAAACCCGTAGGTTGCGCCTGTTGATAGGGAGCACCATATCCGGGCTGCTGCTGGCCGAAGCCGCTGGAGTTGTTGTACATGTTGACTATTGTTGACGAATTATATGGTAACGTAGATGTTTATATCAAATGTCGAGATGGGTGTAATGCGGGAAAGCAAATCACAGCCTAGCGATGCAGGTCGCGATGGCGAGCGATTTGGAGAGGAACAATGAGGCCAGGCAGACACCGAATTGGACAACCAAGTCTCTAGAGCGCAAGCCTATGATTTTCGAATCAATGGCTCAAGCTCAAGAAACAAAGTTACGATGAGCTTCACTGATGATGATAATGCCGCGTGTCACTGACAGATGCAAAAGGGGTGACAGTTGACAACTCGGGATTGCGTCTCGAGAGAAAGCTCGCCATCTCGTAATTAATTATCGAGCTGTGGTAACTATAGAACCTCTCCACCGACAATCCATGCCTGTGGGGGGCTTACTTACAGGCGTGCTAGGGGTTTCATTAAACTCGCCTGGGGCATTGACTTGTTGGTTGCTTTGGCGCGGTATTACTGAACGAGGCTTACCGCCGGAAATCGTGTCCGGTGGATAGGGAAATCTACAAGAAAGGCGATTAGCATCAAGTGGTGTTGAACCATCAGTCGGAATTTCCTTCCCCGCTGGTGACTTTTTACGAACTGGCGGAGTTTTTGTGTCTTCAAATGATCCAAAATGATAGCTAGTTTCTAATGTTTCTGTGTTAAATTCCAAAGATACACATTATAATGTTCAGTGTGATATACAATGGTAGGGTTAGATACATGAATAGGGTTGTACACACTTGGATAACAGATTGGCCTCTCCACACATTAACGTGCAATCATTCCTTCCCAAGTTTCCCCGGAATTGCCCAGTTTCTAGATCCTTTTACTTCATCTTTTGTGTTATCAGATGGACAGACATACAAAGTATCGACTTTCACATAGTGATAGAGCCCAACCCCCCATGTTCCGTTATTCCCATAGTTAGCAACGTGTGGCCACATGGAAAATGGATATAGATGTGACTGTATTACTGTAATTCAACAAAAATATAGTTTACTATCACGCCCATTACAGTACTTTGAAATTTATATGTAATGGTTGCTTACGTAGATTTCAGCATGATCTGGGAGTAATAGCAAGCGAGTCACTATAGAGTCAGGTATTTCGTTATTGCAGTGGTTGGTTGTTGAGCTACTCATGACAGCTATGCCACACACATGCAATAGGCCGGGACTTGCGTGTTCAAAAATGGTTAAATCTGGTATGCACACTTGTACTGCTTGCCACTCTTGCAATTAATAGTAAAGTCTATCTTTTTTTGAAGTTGGTTATTACATAGAAAAAATGGCACTATGATGAATTCGAAGACGAATAGACACAGCCCACATGGATTCGAACATTTCACATAAACCGCCCACACTCCTACATGTTCAAGTGAGACATTGATTTTTCACATTTAGACAAAGTTAGATATCGTCATTAACCCTGCGTACCTGCATCCCAACAAGCAATTGTTGACTTACACTTGTCCATATATAAGCGCCAACAAAGTCTCTTTATAAGCCATTGTGTTCATGAAAGTATCATACGAAAACAAGTATAAAACCATATGAATGCAAATCCGAGTTTCTTCAAGCCCAGTACCCAAAATACGTCAACTCGCCACCCTGAGCCACTAATCAATCAGTTATCCGTCGCTTGACCGGAAAATCCTATATAAACGCTTAGGACACTTAGCCCGTCACTTTCACAAGCCTATAAACACGACCCACTTCGCCTGTTCAAAAATCCGCCAACAGCATTAAAAGCCCTTGAAACTCTCCTCCGTTCCACTCCGCATCTTCGTTCGCAAAGCTATACAACGCATTGCCCATCATGAAGCCCGAACCTCTTACTTCCCGCAAGTACTTTGATGGCGTCTACATTCCCATGGGCTTGATTGTCTTGGGTGTGGCCATTGTCAAGAGTGAATGGCTCGTTTATGCCGTTGCGTTGGCTGTCGCTCTGGGCGCTTACAAGTTTAACGCTATGCGTATGTTATGTTGCACCAAGGTCGTGTGTCTGAAGATATGCTAACATTCTTTTTTTAACAGAGCCCAAGAAGGTCCTCGACCCTGTCAACTACAAGGAATTTGTCCTGAAGGAGAAGACTGTCATCTCGTCCAACACCGCTATGTAAGTTTGCCTACACAATCTCGGAGTTGCCATCGGCGCAAACCCGCTAACCCGGATTCCCTCGCTCTAGTTACCGCTTTTCTCTCCCCGATCCCAACTCGATTCTTGGTCTTCCCATCGGTCAGCACATTTCCATTGGCGCCAATATCCCTCAGGAGGATGGCACCGCCAAGGAGGTTGTCCGCTCGTACACCCCCATCTCCGGTGACGAGCTCCCCGGCTTCGTTGACCTCCTCATCAAGTCCTACCCCACCGGTAACATCAGCAAGCACATGGCCACTCTCGGCGTTGGCCAGACCATCCGCGTTCGTGGCCCCAAGGGTTTCTTCGTCTACACCCCCAACATGGTTCGTCACTTTGGTATGATTGCTGGTGGCACTGGTATCACTCCCATGCTCCAGATCATCAAGGCTATTGTCCGTGGTCGCGCCACCGGTGACAAGACCGAGGTTGACCTGCTTTTCGCCAACGTCACCCCCAAGGATATTCTGTTGAAGGAGGACCTCGACGAGCTTGCTGCCACTGACAAGGGCATTCGTGTCCACTACGTCCTGGACAAGCCTCCTGCTGACTGGACTGGTCCTACTGGCTTCGTTAACCAGGAGATGATGGCCAAGTACATGCCTAAGGCTGCTCCCGACTGTAAGCTTCTTCTTTGCGGTCCTCCCCCCATGACCTCCGGTTGCAAGAAGGCTGCCGTTGAGCTCGGATGGGAGAAGGCTCGCCCTGTCAGCAAGCTTCCTGACCAGATCTTTGTCTTCTAAGCTGTTGAAGATGAATTAGCGAGCTGAATTACCTTGTACAACAGGCTCAAATGTTGAGTTAGTACTTAAAATAATAAACTATTAATCAACCTTAATTCACAAACACATGCTTTTCATGTTCGTCCATTATGTGCTATAATCCAATTTTATAAAAGGTGCTGCCACTGTACCGGTATAATGTATGTACTGAAAATAAACTCAAATATCAAAAAAAGACACGCATTGCAAGAATCAAACAACACCCAAAATCCCACAAAACCAAGACCCAGAAAGGAAACCAACACACTCAAGCTTACTCACAATCACTACTTAATCCTCACCCATAGTGGTATCGGCGGGACCCTCGTCTTCATCCTCATCATCATCGATAATCCGTCCACGTCTCCGCTTCGTCGCTGGTCTAGAGGAGTCCTCATCGACATCCATCTTCTCGCCAGCTGGACTACCTTCACGGCTACTATCGCCCCTGTCTTGTGATCCCTTGGCATTCTCATTCTCCAATCTCCGTTCAGCCTTTTCCAGTTCGTCACCAGAGTCGTCATCCCGGAAGGAAATGTTGTCGTCTGAATCAGAGGCAGAGCTATCCTCAATGATCTCGGCAGACTTAAACTTGCCGCTATCTCTGGAGGGCTTAGGAGCCTTAGCCTTAGCCTTGGAAGCACCCTTAGCAGCAAGTCTCCGCTTCTTCTTGGGAGCAGGCTCAGCTTCAGACCCAGAGTTGCGGTCAGATTCAGATTCGCTACCGCTCACGGCCTTCTTCTTGGATGTACGTCTGGAACCACCAGTACGCTGAGACCCACGAGGTGCCCGCTTTCGCTTGACACGACCGCCTTCTCCGTCTGAAGTCATTTCGGCTTCTTGGATCTTGCGCTCCTGATCAGCCAACTCGTCAGCCATGGCGCGATCGCGCTCAGCCTGAGAGGCACGCTCTTGACGAATACGCTCACGGCGAGCTTCCTCTTCAGCCTCCTTGGCCTTGATCTCAGCCTCCTTCTTCATCTTCTCTTCCATACGCTTATCGTTGGCAATGCGCAGCTTTTCAGCATTACGTCCTTCATATTCAGTCTGGATAGCCATGGCACGCTCAAGTTGCTTTCTCATTGTGTTGCGGCACATACTGGCACGCTGCTCAAGATCGCCCTTGGGGTATGGTGGGTTAGGGAGAGTAGCAAGCTCTTCAAACGTTTTGATGGCTTCTTCCAGGCCATCAGAAGCAGCTTTGAGCTGGAACGAGGAGCGCATCTTCTCGTTCATGGTGAGGATGGTGTTGACCAACTGGAATTGGACGAACGCAATATTGAAGCGCAGGAAAGGAAGCTCAGGAGAAGCAGCGTGTGCCTAATATAATGTTAGCTGACCATTAATACTAAATGTACTAGACGAAATATCTTACCTTGCGAGCAAACTCAAGACCCTTTTCAAGAGACTCGATATCCCGTTCAACACGACCACGTGTCATGAGGACACGACCAAGGCATGAAAGAATAGAGAAGTCATTCTCTTTACCCTCCATGCTGAGGGCGGTCTCATAGCTCTCGATAGCCTTGTTGAACTGCTTGAGTTCAGCGTAAACGTGACCCAAGTTCACGTGAGGATGAGCTTGATCCTTGAGGGTTTCGCGGACCTTCAACAGAATGGGAAGAGCAGCCTTGTGGTCTTTTTTGTCCTCAATAAGCGCAATAGCAACACCGCTGGCAGCATAAGCGTTCTTGGGGTCAAGAGCGAGGGCCTTGTCAAAGAACTCAAGAGCCTTGACATACGCCGCAGAACGACGCTGCTTGTCAGAGTCGGAATCTCTGCGCATCACACGGGCGACACTCAGGTGGATATTGCCCATACCGATGAGGGCATATCGGTCGTGTCTGTCATGATGCTGCAGAGTGTGTTTGTAGTGACGGTACTCTGGGTCTTCGCTATAGTGGCAGTTCTTCTTGACTGACTGTCCGAGAAACCAGCCGTACAAGGCGCGCGCCTCAAGGTCATTGCTATTGGCCTGGAAGAGCTTCTCAATAGCCTCGGCCCCTTCACCCTTCGGATCTTGGCGGAATTTGATAAAGGCTAGACGAGTGTGGGCATCTGTGTAGCCTGGGTAGTTTTGGAGGATACCTTCATATGTGGAGATAGCCTGCTTTACCATACCTTGGTACTCGTAACTGCGGCCAAGGTTGTAGTTGATGGAAGCCATCATGGCCTCGGTCTCTTCGTCTTGTTTCTTGGCAACGAGCTTCAAACACGAAGATTTGGCAGCCAAAAACATATCACAGGCCCGCGAGTGCTTCTCGGCCTGCTGAAGGAAACAAGCAAGGTTGTTAAGAATCTGTGGTGGTAACAGAGCTTTGATTTCCTGTTCGATTCTCGCATCCTCTGCAGAACGTTTGGCATCTAACTCAGTAGCTGGCGTATCGGGATCGAAAGTGTAACCAGCCACAGGCTTGTCCGCGTCTGGAATAAGCCGCAGTTCATACTCAACAACTTGGTGCATGCACTGTAGGGAGTTCTCAGGGTGGTCAGCCTCGTAAAGGCGGGCCAGAATCAAGAGGACTGTAGGGTCGATCTCAACATTGCGGCGGTTGTCCTTCCAGGCATTGCGGACAGTTTCAAGGTATTGAATGGCCTTTTGCTTCTCCTGTGCCTTGCCCTCCTTGCTACCCGTAGCTTCATGAGCAAAAACCTCCTCGGCGTATATCGTACCCAAAAGAACCATGGCCTCCAACATGCGGGCATTCTTGATCAACTTTTCCAAACGCAACTTTGCCTCAGCAATATCGTTACGCATTACCGCAATCTGAGCCGCTCCGAACTTGGCAGGAAGGTATCCTCTGTCACCGCCTCCACGAGCATCATCGGCATTCTTGTATAACTCAGCAGCGCGAGAGAGGTTCTGAAGGTAATGTTCTTTCCGAGCAAGGAGATACCAGCCATCACTGGCGGTGGCGTTCACATCCGTGTAGTCGATTGAACGGTGAGCGAGGACATCGACAGTATCAAATTGCTTGGTACTTAAGCAGTATCCACCGAGTACCGAGCAAGTGAGGGCGTTCTTCTTGTCAAGGTCGTATCCTGGGGAGATGTACTCGGTCATAGCCTTTTTGTAGTGGCCAATAAAGGCAGGGTCGGTAGCCTTGAATTTAGAAGTGGCGTCGAGATGGAACACACCGAGCAAACTGTTTGCCCATTTATTAGGATTTACCTCTAATGACCGCTCCCAGGCAACTCTAGCGTCATTCTTGTATCCGAGCTGCCAGAAGCAGCATCCAATACCAATTCTTGGGTCGGGATCAACCAATGTTGGCATCTTGCTGAGAACCTCCTGGTAGCAAGACAGGGCTTGTGGATATCTGCCCAGTGAATAGAGGGCGCGGGCCTTACCCATGAGGGCCATGACATTCTTGCCCGAAGACTCACGCACAGCTTCTTCAAATGTTTTCAAGGCACCCTGCAAGAGACTGTCCCGCTCATTGGCACTGCCAGACTTAGCTGGGCTCTGGAGTGACGCCTTAAGAAGCTGTAAGACAGCACGAGCAAGACGAAGCGGAGGAAAGCCTGCATTGATGCGCATGCCATCATTGAGCGAAGATGTCGCCTGCTGCAACCAGTATTCCTTGGTCTTAAGGCGACCGTTGTTGTCTTCAGAGTCCCTAGCAACACGAGGAGCGGCACGAGCCTTGAAAAGGAACAAGAAGCACAGAGTACTCAGCATGCTGACCTTCTCACGGGGGCTAGAGGCAGTAAGAACCTGACTAGCCCGTTGTACTAGCTCAATGGCATGATCGACCTTATTCTTCTTGGCGTAGGCCATGGCAACAGTCATCCAGTAAATACGGGCAGCTTGTTCGTTTTCGAGGAGAGTACAGAGTTCAGTAGGGTCGTCAATCAGTTCATCCAAGTCGACTTCGACAGCTTCGTCGTCCTGGTCGCGCACCGGGATGTCAATGGCACTTGGGATGTCTGCGAAACGCCCAGTAGGCGCGTTGACCCGAGAGGCGTTCGCAACGCCATTTGAGCTGACGGCGGCCATTTGAAAGCGTATTAGGGGCGGGAGGTCGAGAGAGACGAAGTCGTATCGTAGAATGCGTTATAAGTTCGTAGAACCGGTTTCGACGCGCCTGTCGCGAACCGAGATGCTGAAGCGAATGTGAGTAAGAAAGGGAAAGATTAAGACAGAAGAAAGTAAAGAGTTGTCACCAAAGACTTCTTTCGCAATTGAGCACCAATGGCTGCCGAAAATGCGCTCAATTGTCAGCAAAAAGCAATCGGAAGAGTTACGGAACACAAGCAGAAAAAAGTTGGTCCCTGTGATAGAAGTGAATGCGGATGAGGCTGGACCAGGCTGAGAGGAACTAATTAATTGGTTGTAACATGTATTTCGGTGAAGCGTTAATGTGGAGCATTTTGGTGCATATATGACAGGGGCCTGCCTTCACCGAGTTTAAAGGTAGACAGATTGGGAAATATTCTTGAGATACGCCCACAATCGGTGTAAATAAGTAGTTGTGAAATTTAGTGAAATGTTTAGAGAGCGGCGTACTATGAAGCTCTTGTTAAATGACAGACATGTTTTCCGCTGGAAGTAGTACGGCCGTATGTACTTATTCCCAACTTCACTAGTAGGACTAAACAATTTCGCTTTATTTTGAGAGAATATGGTCTAGTCATCGCTTATTTTGGCCACCTCTTGACGGGCTTCTTCCCACGTCTCCTTATTCATCTTGGCCCATTCAATTTGGCTCTTCGCATAGGCAATCTAGATATTCATGTTAGTAACCAATTAGTAGTAACGGATAGTGTATGCTTGAACCTACCATGTACCGCTTTAGATCATTCTCCTTGTCTTTTTGGAAGCGCTTCATGTCTTTGAGAATACTGGCACTGGCATCCTTGACATCCTTCTCTGCCACGACTTGAGCACCTTCCAGATGCTTAATCCCCTCCTTCGTCTTTCCGATAAGATCGCGACGGGATCTTTCAGGATCGACATCAGCAACTCCCTGGATCGCTTGTCTCAATGGCCCAAAAATCTTGTTTGTGATCGAGTTAGTGCTTGGCAGCTTGCGGTGTAGCGAAGTGGGCTCTGGCGCGCCCTGTGGGGCCGTTGGTGGACGGAAGTCCCCATGAAAATCTGAGTCGATTGAGTCGGTATCGTCGTTATCACGAGCGGCAGCAATCTTAGCTGGTCTAGATGGTGGAGACGTGGCAGAAGATGATGGAATATTGGCTTGGCTGTGACTGAGATATTGGTCGATGCGCTTGGCTTCAGCTTCACTGCGCTCTAATTGTTCAAGTAGAGCCTTCTTCTTGGCCAATTCGTCTGTCGTCATATCTTGCTGAACTCTCTTGAGTACCCGATACCGCAACACACTCCGGACAACTCCTGCGAACTGGGCGTTTTCACGCATGGGTTCCGAAAAGTTGGCACCAAGGGCACTTGCAAGATCTTCTGTAGCAAGATAGGTCGAGTCAGAAGCTTGACCAACCTTTTCTATAGCAGCTCCGATAACCTGATCACGCTCAGAGAGCGCAAACGCATTCAGCTTTCCACCCAACTCGCAATAGTCAGCTGCCAGACTGGTCAGATGATTGAGAGTCCGTTTGTTGACCTTTTCGATAGGACCAGCCAGGAGCTGCTCCAATTCCTTAATGGAGGACTCAAAAGCCTGGAAATACGGGTCTAGTTCATATTCAGTGAGTTGAAGCGTGTCCGGGGGAAAGCGTGCAGGAATGCCGGGGCCAACTGGGGGATCACTGACGGGGCCCCTAAGCTTGGCCGAACTAGATGGCACAGGAAGCCACTCGTGGTATGGACTGGGAGCATGAGTATCTAGAGGTGGCGCCTTCAAGATGTTTTTCGGAATGGTTGACACAGGAGGAGAATTCAGGATTTCAGTCTTCCAATGCAGGAACATTAGCATTACGTCATAGTTTACGAGGATCAGTCAACATACCCAGCTCGAATTCGGATCGAGGAATCTCCACCAGACACCATCGCAACGGATCTGTGGCATGTATCGACACCGATTCAGGAAAACAGCGAGCATTCTTTTACGCAGGTCAATGATTTGTTGGTCTTGCTTAGCTGATGTAGGCTTTGTGGCATAGTCGGCCATTGTGTGCTTCTCCGGAATAGGTGGAATAATTAGGGTGGGGTGCATGCGAACTAGTGTCTCGCGAAGCGACGCAAACTCGGAGTATCGGCGCCGTACTCCCACGTCCTGTGTTTACAGTTAGATATGGCTATTATAATTGATCTTTGTGTGGATAACCTACGCCTAGGCGAATCAAATAAGCAATGAACTTGCCACCATTGTCTGGAGTTTTTCCGGCTTCAACGATCAGGATAGGTACTTCAGGTTGCTCGTAAATTATTTGTTCGACGCGACTGTCATAACCACCAGGCTTTCTAATAGCAGGAAGGTTAGAACCGGGAGTGTAGTCGGTATTATGAGTGGTAGGCGCATCGAGCGGTTCCGGGTTACCATCAGACGACGGTGTTGATGCTCTCGAATACCGGGGAACTAAATCGAAGGAGAGACACAATTAGTATCTGACGTAATTTGCCGGTAGTCTAGGCGCACCAAAATAAGGTAATTTTAGGCGCCATCCGGGCAGAGATTGAACGGACCTCCGGGGGACATCACTGGCGACGATGGATTGACTGGCGAGCTGAAGGAGTCATGGTGATCATAACTACTGCCATATGGATTATTGTCCTCCTCGTTCCACATGTTGATATAATCTTAAAATGAGCGCGCACAATGAAGATGGACGGAGACCGGTAGTGAAGGCGTAAATGAGGGCAATTAATAATGAGTCGTGATCGTGAGAAGCTTAAAATACTGAAGTCTTGAATTAAGAGATCTTGCGGCGATGCAGGAAATACGTAATCGAGGTGAACACCGACGCCAATTCGCGAGATTAATCGAAAATCGACAAAGCTGAGACTAGGTGACAAAAACGATCTTCTGGTGGCTGTAGGAAATCCAAATGGAATTATTAAATGAACAATAGGAAACAGTTATCGCAGAATCAATCAACTGGCTTCATAGGGATTTGAGGAACCGAGTAATCCGTCTATTTTGGTGGCTTCACCAATGAGCACCAATAGGCCTCCACTATATTCACAGGGTAGCCTGTCATTCATCAAATTCCTGGAGTTCAGTATAGACAGGACAGTACAGAGGTCTCAGGCCCAGTACAAGTCCTTGTTCATTGCGTGTATCTCTAGAAACTGCTGGTTTAGCAACCCAGCCACTTTAAATGACCAGGAATGTAGTGGGGGAGGGGTCAATGTCACGTGAATAGTGCTTGTGAGCAATGATGCATGACGTCGGTCAGGGCTTTGGCTGAGAAAGCTGTTTGACTTACTACCGTGGGACCAATGGCCTAGACTGGTCAATGCTTGTTATAAGTCTCCCAAATGAGGTCGCGAGGTTGCACAGGTCCTGGAACGACGATGATTAGCGTGGACAGCATCTCGACCTTCCACCAATAAGACCTTGACATTCTTCTAATAAGTTATAAATTCATGATTGGCAATATATTAATCTAGAGAAAAAAAGCAGAGGAATGTGCGATGTTGGCCTTCATGCCATGCTTACAGGTCACCCCAACTGATGCATGTAGACATGATCGTTCTGAGGATATCTAGCTAGCTCAATCATCAACATCACTCATAAAAGACGAGTTTTTGCTTTTCTTATCTACAGAGGTAGAAACCACACGTCGAACCTTCATATCCATCTCCGCTACCGTAACACTATGAGGGATTGCATGTGGTACCCTAGGCTTGGCAACAACCAAGCTCATATCGCTATCTGACTCTTTGCTCTGTTCACCATAGCCAGACTTCTTTCCACGGCCTCTAGTTTTTCTGGTATGGCCATTTTCACTGTTCAATGACTCTCTGGATCCTCTAGCAAGTTTCTTGGCCTGGCGCATTGCATCATCTTTAGCTGCCGCTGCCGACGCACGCTTGCGAACCCGGAGATCACGTTCGTAATCTCGATCGATTTCGTCGCGACGCGCCTCATGGTAAACTTTCCAGCCGTCCATGTTAGGTGAGGCTCGAGTAATTGCATAGTAGGAATCGATTCTTTGTGGCGACGCTGGTTCGAAGTGTTGCCGAGTATAGCCTTTTGGACTAGGTTCTGTAGTTTTCTTGACACATCCCTCACATAATGTTGCCCCGCGGGAGGGCTCGTACATACCCTCCATAATACGAGAGCAGATGAAGCATGTAGTGATTGTGACTTCTATAAATCCGACATAGCGTTAGAATACGGGTACTGAACAGACTCAAGAGAGCTTACTTCTGATGTCCTTTGTGGGGTTGACCCGATCGTTATACTGTGTACCTTTATCAGAATTTCGCTCAGTGATATTTCTATCACTATCTCGTTCTTTCCCATTATCTTTCTCTTGATCCCTTTTCTGGTCACATACGCCATCTTGAAATTCTCCTTTCTCGTCGTGCTTTCCAGGTTTCTTCTCGGATCGACTAGAATCTTTATGTTCGTTTTGTTTGGCGCACGATTCGCGCTTGGCATCGGTAGATTTGTCTGCAGATGAGTTTCCGGAACCTTTGCGCTTGTTAGTCTGGGAGTCTTTCCTATCATCACTCGGCGATGCTTTTATTTCTATCCCGGCCACATCCTCCCTCTGACCTATCTTGATATGGTGGTTCATTTTTGTTCTGTTTGACAGAAGCATTCCTTTTCCTTCGTCTTTATGGACCTCGACAGACTTGTCTTTTCTTGCCTCCATAATCTTTTCAGAAATGGGCTTACCTTTGGTTGCGTTCGCGGTGGAAGAGCTTTGTTTATCCTTGGTGGCGTCTTTGGGAATCGACGACATGCCAGACTTCTTCGTTTTCTCGTCCACTTTAGGCTCGGCTTTGTTCTTGGATTTAGAGTTTGTAGTTGATCCAGGATTGGATGTAGCTTTTGGTGCTGCTTCTCTGGAATTGCCCTTGGTGCTAACACTTGAACCAGCTTTTGAGGGCGGCTTCTTGTTCCCTGCCTGTGACCCCTCGGCGTTTGAGCCCCCGCCATTCTTCGAAGCAACATCGGACTTGTTACTTTCCTTCTGGGCGGCATTTCGTGTCTGAGAGGTAGTACTCCTCTTAGTACCAGCTACCGAAGGAGGAGGCTGCTCACGCTCTTCGCGAACAGATTCATATATGCGATTGCGCAAGTTATTGATCCATTCCTGATCTCGGCGTTGCGCATGCGGGCCTGCGCGTGCTGGAAGGGCGTTGGGTCCACATATGACGACAATAGTGTAGATAATGCCACCAAGGGTGAGAAGAATGACAATTATTGTACCGGCCCGAGCACCATCAGACATACAGTCCCATCCGCCGTTGTCACATGCGCGTGGGTGAATAGAGTTTCGTGTGACGATGTCGGAATCTATAGTCGGGGCCATTTGATATATTGCGTATGAATGGAGTAAGGTAAATGGGTCTCTCGGGGAGATTCGCGAAGATATGATGTGTCTTGGTCGTAGACAAAAGAGAGTGACCAGCGCTTCGCTGTGTTTGTTCAAGTTTGTGTGGGCAAATATTGAGTAGTCGAGAAACAATGATGAAGATGGATTAATAAGTGCAAATCTCACACTAATTAATGTGTTATGGGTGAGTTTTCACGTCCCACTTTGTCATATTTTCTCGTGGAAAGAATTTTGAGAGTACACAAAGGTTCTGCCTCCAAACATGTCAGTCACCATTTACAACATTTGATAATTACTAGTTCGGGAACATTGTATATAGCGCCACAAGGTCCCTCTAGGCAGGGTGACATGCGCCACATCCTGCCAGATGAATTCGCACAGATGAAATGTCTCGCCAGACACATAGACAAACAGGCGGGCGAGGTTAAAAGTTTAGGTTACAGTTTAACAAGAGCCTCAATTATAGCACTTCGATTAACATGTTATACAGGCAAGGACAAGAAAAAGGTTGTGTCAATGATGAAATGCTCTATTAGTCAGAGATAGCCTCTTAGTATGTTCAACCCACAGATCTAACCCGTGATTTCCAGGCTTCTCTTATATCATCTCGTGCCGCGATAAGTTCCTTTGAAGTAACTCCATCCTCAATACTGGACAAAACGCTCTCCAAAACGCTACTGTGATTTCCATTCTCCTTGTCATCGCGGAACCGACTGATACGCCATCTCTTTTCTTCGTCCAGGTAACACTCCACAATCCGTCCATCCAATGGATCTCCCGAAGCCTTCAACCTTTCCCATTCTTCTTGCGTAATATACGCTTCTCTGAAAAATCGATATCTTGCTGAACCTCCACCATCACCCAGCCATGTGTGTAATGTCGCTCTTGGGACAGCTTCGTAATCCGGATAAGCCTCTGTGATCCCCTCAGAAATATCTTCCTCGTCCGGTTCTACCATGTTCCAATCCAACATCAACTTGCAATCCACTGTGTTTTCATCTGCGGGTTTCCACTTCAGAATGTGCTGGTCCGTGCCGTGTTTATACGGCGTATTCCGACAAGTGAAGATTAGTCCATCATTACCATGCTTCAAACCGCGAATACTCTTTAGTACAAGTTCTACGCCGTATGAAAATTGCATAGACTTTTGTCCCAGTTCAAAGGGCTGAAACTGTTTCTCCCCGGGATACTGCTCGAGAAGGGCCTTGTATGGCTCATAGACATTCTTGCCGAAATATGCCAACCGCTTATCTAACGTTCTGTCCATAAGATTCGCTCCATCCAAAGTCAGACAATCAAACATCAAGAATCTCGGGACCATCTGTCCATTCCCCTCGTCATCCATGACTAACTCTCCATCAATCAACGTCGCACGATGGAACGCCTGTTTATCGTCGGGCATAGGGAAATGTAAATTACGGTTCGGGTTTCTCCAGTAGTTATTCTTTCGATCGATGAAGAACTGTGTCTCGTTTCCCTCTTCGTCATCCGTAAGGTAGAGCAAGTATCTGATACCATCTGACTTTTCGCAAACATAATAGCTAAAGAAAATTTCCAAAACGCGTCAACACAAATTTCGCTAAGGGGTATTTTGGTGATTTTCAGACTAATACCTACTCTTCTTTTTTCAGTTCTTCTATGTGCGACCGCGCAAAACTGACTGGCTGCGCGCCTGGGAAATTCGTACTTTGGCGGCCAAGGAGCTCGGCGACTTCTCGACGAAGCTCATACACCCGGTCATTTGGTTCCAGTATACCTGGTTGGGAAATAGACTGAATTGGGTCGTCAGTAAGTGACATTTTCAATGGCGCTTTGGAAGTGATAACAATTGGAAGTTGTGAAGGTCGTGTATAAGCCCTTGAATCGACGGCATTGTGAGTTGCATGGCGATGCGCGAAACCCAAATGCAAGTGCAGGGATAATAGCCTTGTACGATAAATCATAGGGTTAGGATCAAACAAAAACATATATGTCACATGAAAATGCATTGCTTCAGAGTCGTTGAAATAAAGGATTTCATTTGCTGTATTGCCTCACGTTACAATCATCCGTGTATAATTATTGGGATAAGTCTATGATTGCTATGAACCTAAAAACTATTGCGAAAATCACCACACACCAAGCTAAAACAGATACACGCCCATTTTCCTCCAGACACCGCCAGTCAACAAGATGACAGCGCAATAATGCACAGCATATAATTTTGATAGTTCAATTGGCCAGTGGATTACCAGTTGAAGACAACGGCCAGTACAGCCATGGAGAGAGCTGCAAGCTTGTAAAGCGCGGGGCCATTGGCGCTACTGATTCCATGCTGCGGGAATCCACTGTTCGCATCAGGCGAGACAGCACCGGGGCCTCCGATGGAACCTCCGGTGGTAGTACCGGAAGGGACAGAGGTACCAACGGGCGCAATGGTAGTGTTCCCGAAAGTAGTGTTGTTGCTGACGGGGAAGGGGGGGTAGCTGTAGGGCGTAGTGATGGTAGTGATAGGCATAGCGGCACCCGAGACAGAGCTGTAGACTGTGAGAATCCCAATAGAATCTACAGTAGAAGTGACAGTATCGGTGATAGTAGGAGTATAGGTACTGGTCACCGGCTCAAGGCTGGCTGTAGTGGGAGGATACAAGCTAATGAGAGGGTCGCCTTCGTAGAAAGTTTCGGTGACTGTAACAGTGACGGTACCGGGGGCGCATTCAGTTGCATTGTGCGCGAGTGTGGTGGTCGGGTTGACAGTAGTCGGTGTCACGGTTGAAGCGACTG
The DNA here is from genome assembly GCA_000712465.1 of Huntiella moniliformis. Classification (NCBI taxonomy): domain Eukaryota; kingdom Fungi; phylum Ascomycota; class Sordariomycetes; order Microascales; family Ceratocystidaceae; genus Huntiella; species Huntiella moniliformis. Next base: position 151,691 of record JMSH01000019.1, on the reverse strand, counting down.
AAGTCGGGTTGGTAGTGTTCCAGTATCCATTCCCAATGGTAAGATTGCCGAACGGGGCACCAACAGCAGAGGGGTGACCCACGAGTCCACTAGAGGCAGCAGTGGTGACATGGACCGTAGAGGTGGTGCTATTGAGATGATTTTAGTTATTAATAAGACGTATTAAGTTGGCGAAGAAACTGTTCAACATACCTAACCTCAGGCACGGGAGCCATGGGGACCAAAGTCGGGGCATCAGCGCCCGAAGCAGAGCCAGGAAGAAGCAGAGCGTTCATTGCAGTAACAGTAGCAGTAGTAGTTTCAGAGAACAGAGGAATGTTCGAGTGAAAAAGAGGCGTAGACAAAACACTCATGATGATGGGAGATGCAGTAATTCGGGATGAAGGTTTGTTGTTGTTGATGGATGCAATTCGAAATGGAGAAGAAGAAACAGAAGTGGTAACAGGAGCAAACCTGGGAAGGATACCACTGTTGTTTCTCCCGGGGAAAGTTTGGCCTGGGGGCCCATTAAAGTGGGGGCCTCCCGGATCGGCAGGAGCCATTTCTGTCGTGTCATTGAGGTACATGTCTACACGAGCAAGTCCTCCCACAATTCCGGCCACAGCCACGACAGAAATTAAAATCCCTACAACTAGGCTTATGATGCGGATTCGGTGCATCTTTTGAGCATACTGCACTCGAATTTTGTTGTGCTCGGGGAATGCGCAGTGTCCCGAATGCATGAGTTGCGGCTGGGAACTCTCGGGTAGATTGGTGATGAGTACAGGAATCGCAGACATTCTGTCAAAGTTTCTGCTTGGGTGGACAGTAACGGGTCTATAGTCACACTCGAGTGTTAGAAGTAAGGGGACCTCAACCGTGTACAACTTGGAAGACGGGAACATACCTAGAGGATCTTGGGATGTCTCAAGTGATGATACAAAAGATGGAAGAAGCAGAAGATGAAAAATATCGTTAGGATCAAAAACGCGAAACTTGTAAAAAAATGATGACCAAGGAAATATTTAAGGAAGCCATCATACGGCACACTTTTCACTTGCTCCTTCTACTTATTTTATGATTTCCGCTCTTACCAAAGACTTTGCGTGGTAGTCACTTGATTTCAAGTGACTACCCCATCAAATGTGAGTACCAAAAAGCACAAGTGTGGCTTGATATTGTTATGTTTGTTGGGTGATTCCAGAATCGTGGCCGGTGTAGCCTGCAATAAGTGTATAGTGTATTTCCTATTTGGGGTATTTCCATATAAGTGCGGCATATGCCATGGTCCAACGCAGAGATAGGCCAACGGAAGGTCTCAGCCAATTATTTAATGGGATACACGTACGTGTGTATATAAACACACGCATACATGGACATCGGCATATAAATCCTGTACTTTGCAGTCACAATCATGTCTCTGTATTGGTGTATTGTATATAACAAGCTCGTAACTGTGTTTAATTGTTGTTTGCTGTCAGTACACATGTATTGAGAAATAATTAGGAATCCACCTTCAAAGCGTCCTCGATTAGATACTAATTAACTACGGTTCATGTTGGGCGGCATATGCTGTACTGTCTATCGTCGATTCTCCGGCTGTGGCTCGATCCCATCCTCGTTGAAGAAGCGATGTCGTCAATAGAGGAGTACAAGATCAATTAATCCCTGTTTGAACAACCAGGGTCACGTTTCTTGATCCCGCGGATGAAGCTATCTCACTAGACTAGGCTTGGAGCTACATCCAACATGGATTCCTGTGAAGCACCACATCATGATGAAATCTTGTGGGTTTGGGCTACGAGAGCGCGTCATGTTCAGCAACATTATCACGTTGAAAATAGATGACGTGTTTGGTATCTACTAGGGACATACGGCGAGAATGACTTAGGGATCTTGACTACTGCATCTTTCACTGGCTATTTATCTGTACTTGGTCGTTTTGCGCCTGTATGTTCCACCACGGCCAATACACTGACCTGTCATTTGTCGTCCTTTAGCGCTGGAACCCTCTAAAACGGTCGTGTCTAGGCTCGTACAACAGACGCTAGTGGGCCTTTTTTCGCGTTTGCACCCCAGCGCAATCTACTGTCTCTTGGCCTTTTGCTGCGAAAAAATCGCGGCGTCTAGTTTAATGTCGAATTGGTAGCCAGGAAAAGCTTCCACTGTTTCCCACCTATTTCGCCGCAAACAATCTACACCGGCGCTGATTCCCAGAATCGCCAAAAGTGCGCGCTCCGGATCGCACGACAACAAACTTAATTATTATCAATTGAAAAGTTGATATCTTTCGTTCCCTCATTGACACAGCTATATTTTGTTGAATCTATTTTTTGTTTTTCTTTGTCTGGGTCGCCCCTAGGTCGCCAATACTCTATCTTGACCGTTTTTTATATAACTTGCCATCCCGCGCCTGCAACAACAATGGCTCCGGACCGTCGCTCCCGGCGAGCTGCCCCCAAGACGGAGGTTACCGTTGAAGACTCTTCATCGGAAGAGCTTTCTGAGCCCGAAGTCGAACCCGAAGCACCTTCTTCCCCAATCTCAGACCCGCCGTCAGATGTGGAGGAAATCGATAGGATGGGAAACGCGGCCTCAGATGATGAGCCGATAGCGCTCAAGTTCGACGAGCCGTTAACATGGAAACCTGGAAAGCCCATTGCTGCTAGCACATTGATTCCGCGTTTGCGCCGCTTGCTTGACGAGTTGTCGGACATGGCCGACCACGACCTGGTCGACACCGACTCGCTGGCAGATGTCGCAGCGGCACTGGCCCATAAGAATCTGTTACAACATCGCGACTCTGGCGTAAGAGCGTTTGTCGCGGCTTGTCTGGCTGATATCCTACATATTTGCGCACCAGATGCGCCGTTTTCTAGCGATGAAGTTAACGTACGTGCAACTACAGTAACTTCAATTGATGTTTCGTTCTCTTTGTCTCCGTTACTAACACATTGAACCTATCTCTAGATGATCTTCTCCCTTTTTATCCGCGATATAATACCGTCTCTGAAAGACCCTAATCACACGTACCATGCCCAGCATAAATATGTGTTGGTCTCTCTTTCAGAGGTGAAGAGTATTCTACTGGTTATGGACATTGAGGGTGGCGATGAATTGTTCCTACGTTTAACGTCGGCCTGCTTTGACACAGTATCCATTCTTGCTAGTCAGGACCCTGACGGAACTGTTCCCCACGATATCGATCACAACATGACACACATGTTGGTCACATTAATCGATGAAACCCCCGGTGTCCCATCTACGGTAATTGATTCTATCATGGCTCAGTTCCTTCGTACTCTGCCCCCAGGCGGGCAGAAGAATCGCCAAGATCGCCACGAACACACGAACCAGTCGAATCTATTACCGAAAAAAGTTCCAGCCGCCTATATCATGGCCAAGACAATTTGCGCCGAGTGTCCAGAGAAAATGGCGCGTTATGTCAGCCAGTATTTCAGCGATGTGATCATTGATGCGACTAGTTTGAGTCGGGGCCGTGACGATGAAGACGAGGATTCTCACTCAGGGCCGTCTGAGGCGGATCTCAACAACATTAGACAAGCTCATCTTTTGATCCGAGAACTCTGGAGGGCAGAACCTGCTGTTTTGCAAAATGTCATTCCACAAGTTGAGGCCGAACTGTCTGCTGACAATGTCAGTCTTAGACAGTTGGCCACAGAAACGTTTGGTGATATGATTTCGGGAATTGGCGCTGCTGGCCCACCACCACCACCAGTCATGGACCCATGCCAATATCCTTATTGGCGAATCACTGACGAGCCCATTGCACACCCGTCTTCGAGTGTTTTGAACACACCAATGGCCGTTCTCTCCTTTTCACAAGCGCATCCAGCCGCGTACCAAAGTTTCCTCAGTCGCCGCAACGACAAAGCCGCATCTATTAGAGCAGCCTGGGTTCTCAGTGCTGGTTATATTCTTTCTACCTCGGCCGGTGGTATTGGTCTGAACCGTGAAGATCAGACCCAACTAGTTCAAGCTATGGGTGAAAAGATGCTCGACCTAGATGAGCGTGTGCGCCTGGCTGCGATCAAGGCAATTGACTTGTTCAACATCGGCGATGTAATTGCTAAGCTTGGCCCCTACGGTGGCGTTGAAAAGAAGGAGGGCTCTATCTTGGCTATTCTTGCTGACAGATGTCGCGACCGCAAACCCGCTGTCCGTGTGGAGGCTATGGTCCTCCTGGGCAAGCTTTGGGCTGTTGCTGCTGGTGAGATTGCTTCAGGGCAAGAATCAGTGGTCGCTTGTCTTGGTGGTATCCCGTCTTCGATTATTGACGTATACTACACTGGGGACACTGAGTCTATCGCTATTCTCGATAGAGTATTGTTGGAATACATTGTACCCCTAGGATTTCCGCCCCGAAAGTCAAAGAAGAACAACAACATTAACTATGATGCTGACAAAGTTAGAGCTGAACGTGTTCTTCAGCTTGTTTCTTCGCTTCGGGACAAGTCTAAGAAGGCATTCTTTGCTATGCAGGCACGTCAGCCGAACATGATGAAAGTTCTTAGCGCGTACATTCATCAGTGCGAACTATATAATGGGGGTGTCATGGAATCAAATGAACATATTATCGCCGGTCGCCTTAATAGCGCCATCAAGTGGCTAAGCAATATTCTTCCTGACCACCCTAAAGCCCAAGCTGATCTTGAGCGCTTTGCTAAGGCTAACGAGAGAAGATATTACACTCTAGTCAAATACGCCATTGACTACAACAATGACTTCAAGACTGTTCACGATGCCATCAAGGAGCTTGTAAAGCGGGTCAACACTGAGAGTAAATGCTCTGGCGCGATGGACACCATTCTGCCATTGATATATCAAGCGGCTTGCATCGTCTTCAACAAGAGCCACTTGTCTGTATTCATGGAGTTCTCAAAGGGCAACAAAGATGGCTTGGGCTCTGCTGCTCATGAAATTCTTGGCGAAATCTCCCAAAGCAATCCTACGATCTTCAAGGCCCATATCGGGGAGCTTTGCAAGAGTCTTGTAGATCAAGCCCCCTCCTCTAGCAAGGAAAATGATCCCTCTGTAGTGGATATTCTCAAAGCTTGCGCTTCGTTCACCAAGAAGGATACTAAGGAAATGCCTCGTGACGCGAAGTTCCTGGACACCATGAAGAACTACGCTCTTTACGGGCGTCCACCTAAGGCTGCCAAGTATGCACTTAACATTATCCTCTCAGTGGAAGATGATGAAAGTGACAAAGTTGCTCGGAGTGTTCTTCGCCGTATCATGAAGGAATGGAAGTATGGTAGTGCAAACTTCCTCAACCATCTTGCCTGCATCTCTCAACTCGCCCTGAAAACCCCTAAGATCACTGAAGAGTATGACAAGGAAATCCTGGATATTGCTATTCAAAAGCTTCTACTTCAGGTACAGACTGACGCCCAGGAGGAGGATCCTGTTTGGGTCTCTGATGATGATGTCGATGACGAGCTCCAGGCCAAGCTTCTTGCTTTGAAAATCCTCATCAATAACCTTCGCGCCACGGCTGACCTGGACGAATCCAAGGACCGCATCACTGCTGTCTTCAAGCTATTGCGCACTCTTATAACTAAGGACGGTGAACTATGCAAGACCAAGGAAACTCCTAAGCACCATCGCAACCGTCTGGTTCTAGCTGCTGCCCACTTGATGTTGAAGTTGTGTCGAGAATCTCGTTTTGACTCACACCTAACCCCTGATGACTTCAACAACTTGGCCTTTGTTGCCCAGCGTGGCGAGCCAGCCGTTCGTCATCGTTTCGTAGAGAAGCTACAGAAGTATCTCGCTACCAACGAGTTGCCTACCCGCTTCTACACAATTGTCTTCTTGACTGCGTTTGAGCCCATTGCTACTTTCAAGGATCGCTTGACAACTTGGATTGACGCGCGAGCAAGATTCTTTGTCGAAAGAAAGAAGCCAGTTTTGGAACCCGTGATTTGTCGATTGATTTCACTCTTGGCTCATCACCCTGACTATAGCGATGATGCGGAGAACCTTGTTGACCATGCTCGTTACCTGTTATACTATGTGAGTCATGTTGTTACTGAGGCCAATTTGGGTCTGGTGTACCGTTATGTTGAACGGACCAAGCAAACTGCCGACAACATTGACTCCACAAAGAGTGAGAACATATACGTGCTGTGCGATTTGGCCCACGCTTTGCTTCGTAAGTGGCAGGAGAAGAAGAGTTGGGTCTTCCAGGCCTACCCACACAAGGTAGGCCTACCAATTGGCCTCTTCAAGCCGTTAGAATCGCACAAAGAAGCTGTTGAAATTGCCAGCAAGCAATATCTTCCTGAGGGTGTGGAAGAATCTCTTAATAGTATTCTCCGGTCCGTGGACCGCAAAAAGGTTCGTATTTACCTATCTAGCTCTTCTACTTGGCCACCAACTAACTAATCTTAGAAACGGAAAACTGCCGATGACCGCCCAGGCCATCCCTCTAAACGGGCTCGCGCCATGAAGCTTCCTTCGAGAGAAAAGATTCCTCACAGTAAATCTAGCAACCCCAGGAAGTCACGGAAGCCTCGTTCCAAGAACACCTGGGGTAGTGACGGATCTGAGGATGAAGGCCCCTCTACTCGCTCTGAATCATTTGCCGAGCGCCGAAAGTCAGGACGTTCACGCAGTGGTAGAACCTCGACGTACGCTGAACGCGATTCTTCGGAAGATGACGAAGAGATGCTTAACGGTGTCGCAGAGTGGGACTACATGGATAAGAACGGAAACGTACAAAGACGAGAGCGCCACGAAGAATATGACAGCAATGATAGTAGTGAGGAGGATGATGAGGACGAGGATGAGGTTCCAAAGAAGAAGCTCGCCAAGAAAGCACCAACAAAGAAGAAGACGACTGACGACTCTGATCTTTCGGAACTTTCCGAGATGTCGGATATGGAAATTGATCTCACTGGCGACGAAGCTGATGAGTAGACGGCCCATATGTCTTTCTTCACGTGATGTTTTTCTTATGGTTCTTGGTTCTTTTGGTTATATTTCGGAGTTGCTAGCCTGTTTTTTGTTTACTCATGGTTGATATCTGGTTTATGTATTTAGTGATGTTTTGCTTTTGTTTTAATCATTCTGGTTTATAAAATTAGGTTATTGAATCTACCATGTCGCCATATTGCACTGTTTGTGTCACGAACCGTAGGGTTGGTTGCGAGACTGTCACACCAAGATAATATAAATGTACACAGAAATTAATTACCAGTTAAACAGTCAATTTCTTGAAAACTAAAATACACCAATGCAATTCGAACAACCCAGAACGCCCACCGTAATAACAATAACAGCCCCTTTCTAACTTTACACCGGCCCAGCTGGGGGCATAATAGGCTTCGTAGAGCGACCTGCCCGGGCATCAACCTTGTCCCGATGCATCCGATTCTTCAAGTGAACTTCAAAGTTACTTGCCGTCTGACTCGGTCCAGGAGTATACAACTTTCCTGGGCAATCCTTACAGCGCACGCGTGGAAGGAAGAAGTATAGAGCGTTGGCGGGAGGTGTTTCGGAGGCGGGAATTTGCATTTCAGTTTCGGGGTTGAAGGGGTAGTATTTCATGATGGCTTCGAATGAGTCGTAGGGGTAGTTTTTGCGTAACTCAAGGAGGGCCTTTTCGATCCATGCTGGAGGAGGGGGCTATAATGATGAGTTAGCGCGTGATTTGAAATCATGAAGTGTTGTAATGACTTACAGGTGTGTGAGGACGCCCATCAGGTTTCGGAGGCGGTGCGGGAATCCGTCCAATGTGGTTCGTCCCAGTGCCAGTCTTGGGAGGAGGGATATTTGGTAGGATGGTCGACGCACTTTGTACAGGCGGTGGTATCGGCGTGACTTTGTATGGCTCCCCATTCAACAAGGCCCGTAATCTTGCAGGTAGAACTCTCAATGTGACCAGCAGCGATGACGGTTCCTCTTCCTCAACAGTTTCTCCTCGGAACCCCCTTCTACTAGCTCTCAGTGGTTCATGGTGTTCCGGAGTTTCACTGCGCCCCAGATTCGCCATGCGGTGTTGCGCCACTGAAGCAGCACCACGCATTCCACGCGAGCGGGTCGGCGCACTAGCAGCAACAGGAGCAAATGCGTTGGGTGCGGGCGAGTCTAATACACTATCGTCACTATCATCTGAATCAGACAGGTCCCCATCAGCCCTGGCAGCACCGGGTCCACGACGACGCCCAGAACCAGCCGGTCTCTTCAAAAGTCGGCTTTCTTCTACGGACGTGGCTGAAGCGGGAAGTACAGAGGATACCACAAGAGTGCGGATGGTACGTTGGCGCTCCTTGAGATCAGGAAGTTGCGGGCCGCCACGGCGGTTGACGGAGCGCTTTTGGCGTCGTTGTTCGCGAGAGAAGACAGTTTCGTTGCGGTCAAGATCGACTTCACTCATTTCGTACAGATACGGAGCATATTCTTTGGCCTGTTGCTGTGGCCGGAGAACAGACGGGAGCGGCGATGGGAGGAAAGCAGCAACAAGGTCTGCGTCTTCTACTGGTCGGCCGTCGAAGGGGTGACCAATGCTGTAAAGGGACTTGGTGAAGAGTTGCGTCTGCTCGCGAATACAATGGGCAATGGCTGTTTTGAATTCGCCAGGTAATGACAAGTCGTGGGCCATGATCTCGGCGAAATCTTCGGGCGAGTTGTGCGGGTTATTGATGTCCCATTCGAACTGATCCACTAGTGTGTGTGTCCCAATTGTGATGTTGAGTTTTACTAGCACGCGCATTTCGTCATTTTTGTAAGCCGTATATGCGAGTTCAGGGTCGAGTGGTTCGTCCTCGAGGAAAGCAAACGGATAGTAATCCCGCAGTTGTTCGTTGATTTGGCTAACGATTTGGCGGTGGACTTCATGGAATAGTGGCGGCTTAATGTTCATGTCCTCTACCAACTGAGCGGCAAACAGGGACGGCGAAATGATACGATCGTGAAGGTTCCAGGTAAAAGTATCGCGCAACCGGATCTTGTCAACTTCCACCTCGAGGCGCACCGGAACCAAATCCTCCGACAGTTCAGCCTGCTTTAGCATATCCTTCTTCCTCCATGTTGGCGCTTGCGTTGTGCGTTTACCCGCGCGGGGCTTGGTAGTAGCATAAACCACGCGCGAGGGCGCCATGTTCTCTGTGAAGCCGTTGGCATAGCCCTGATATCCTTCTCCGTACAACCTTCCTGGTGGGAACCATGGTCGATAGTCGTTGCGTACACGCATATAATCGCGGACCTCCTCGATAGACTGGTCGATCTTCTTTTGCGAGGCTATCGACGCCTCAGCAAGATTGATCGAAGCTAGCCAGTCCTTGTGAATCGCATCTTCGAGAAGCATTTGTTGGAAGGACTCCTTGGTGCGTTCATTGCTACCAGAGTCGCTGACGCTCGCGCTAACGCTAGTTTCATCGTGAGCGGCCGAGGAGCTCTCGATCGAAGTTGCGCCGGGTGGTACAGACATGGTGAGTGCAAACTTGGTCAGTCGGTTGGTCGGCGCACAATTATCGCGTGTGCGGTAAATTCTGTGTGGGTATCAAGATGCTATAATGTCTTTTTGGTTCGGTCGTAGAATCGCGAGATGCAATTGATATGTAATCAAATAATTAGTGGCCGCCGCGACCTGTAATAGATAGGCCAAGACGGGATGTTAAAAATGGCGTATCAATAGCGGCAAGTTTGCAACGAAGTCGGACAAGGCTGACTAGGCGTGGCCGTGATATTTAGTGTTGACGTTTTTTTTCGGGGGCCAACACCAGTGGTAATGACAGCAAATAGCACCTAAAGAGCTCATCCAAGTTATGTAGTACAGAAAGTCGTTCATGCGCTAACACTGTAAACGCGTAGCGCGACCTTTAGTAGCTCTATCTGAGTAAGCAGAAGTAGAATTTAGCCGGGATCACACCCAAAAGGTACAAAGTCAACCGAAATAAATCCCTGTCGATAGCTGTGGCTGATAACAGCTCTGTTGAGTCTGGCGCCACACATATCGTGCCACAAGCGTCATAATGAGTGCCCCACCTTCCCCGCCTGAAGCGGTAAGCTGGGAAGGGCTAGCGGAGGAAAGCTTCATGCACAATCGGTCTACGACCAGATTTTTCCCAGCGCCGTTATATTAGCACTTGATTCAGCTCTCTCCAAGCGTGACATCAGAAAGCACACAATTATTCAAAATGTCTACCGAACAGAAGCCCGTTGGTATGTCAGGTCCTTTCGATGTCGACTTGCTTTAGACACAAGTAATGTTTTCTGGTTCTCCAATTTTTCAACAGCTAAAGGTGACGGTTTCGGTGAAAGGATTTTCTCTCTCGCCTTTTTTGAGGCTAATGGAGAATGGCGCTTGAGGTTGGCATCAAATTTGGTGATGTGCCCGCTGAGACCGGAGGTTACCCGGCAGTTTCCGACGCAAAATAAGACATATGCGACGCATTTTTGTTTCTTGGGGGTTCAAACTGGTCGCAAGAATGGCGCGGCGCAAGTCGGCGGAACCTTGAGTCAAAACCGGGTGCCATTGCTTAGCCATATGGTCTTGCACGTGACCTAGCTGTTGATAGTGGTGACCAGCTTACATGCAGTTGACAATTACTGTACCAATTCTTGAGCACTACTCTAACACTACGTTGTCACTACTTATAGACTACACCCTCGCTAACCCCGACACTCTCACCAAGTACAAGTCTGCTGGTGAGATCTCGGAGAAGGTCCTGGCTGAGGTCCGCAAGCTTTGCGTTGCTGGCGCTAAGATTGTTGAGATCTGCCAGAAGGGTGACGCGATCCTCGAGGAGGAGGTTGCCAAGGTCTACCGCGGCAAGAAGGTCGTCAAGGGTAAGCCACTGTCATCTATTATATGGCATATTAAGCAAATATATTAATTGCTGTCGTTTGCAGGTTTCTCTCACCCCACCACCGTCTCTCCCAGCTCTTACATCACCCCCTACACTCCCCTCGTTGGCGATGCCGAGGAGGCCGCTGTTGAGCTGAAGGCTGGCGAGGCCGTCAAGATCCAGCTTGGTGCCCAGATCGATGGTCTTGGTGCCATTGTTTGCGACACTGTCATTGTCGGCGAGCCTGCCGAGATCACTGGCCGTGACGCTGATCTCATCCTCGCCACCTACTACGCTAACGAGGTCCTCCTCCGCCTCATGGTTCCCCCCGGCACTCTGGCCACCGGCTCCGATGAGGAGAAGGCCAAGGCCAAGGCCGCCAAGCCCTACACTCAGGGTGCCATCAACCAGATTGTCGAGAAGGTTGCCAAGTCCTTCGAGTGCAACATTGTCGAGAGCACCACTTCGTGGCTGTTCGAGCACAACGACATCGAGTCGTCCAAGAAGATTATTCTTGCTCCCGGCGAGGGCAGCCGTGGTGACGGTACCCCCGACATTGGTGATGTCTGGGGTGTCGAGGTCGGTGTTACCACCGGCTCCGGCAAGGTCAAGACTCTGGATGGTCGCTCTACCCTCCACCGCCGTACCAAGGAGACCTACGGTCTTAAGCGCCCTACTTCCCGCAAGATCCTCTCCGAGGTCCAGAAGAAGTTCGGTACCTTCCCCTTCTCGCTCAGACAGCTTGAGGATGAGCGTGACGCCAAGACTGGTGTCGTTGAGTGCGTTCGCGGTAACGTCTTCCGCCAGTACGAGCTTGCTGGTGAGAAGGACAACTCCCCCGTTGCCCGTCTCCTGACCACCGTTGGTAAGTTATTTAGTAGTACTACGGAATTTATAATCAACAGAGAACTAACACACATCACTTCTAGCCATCACCAAGAACGGTATCACCAAGCTGGCTGGCCCTCCCGCCCTGGACCTGACTAAGGTCAAGAGTGATAAGAAGATCACTGACGAGGAGATCCTCAAGATTCTGGAGCAGCCCCTGCGCAAGGAGAAGAAGAAGAAGGCTAAGAACTAAGTGGTAATTTGCAAAAGGGAAAAAGGGTTGTTACGTATATAAAACAGCATAACAACCTCGGTTAAGGAATAAAAACTATCAAAAGCCGTTGTGTGGGTGGATATAGTGGAAGTGTGAAGTGTGCTACTAATGTGTCTCCGTGACTAGTAGCTAACATTGGCGGAGTGACTTCAAGCCATTGCCACCTCTGAATCTCTGGATCAATGTCTGCATTGGGCCGTGTGGCGGCAAGACTCACAATATGGTGTGCCACGAGGGCCAATGTCATGAATTATCATTATCATGGCTATCAGCCCCGGTGCGGAGGGGCGATATAGCAACGCCTCACACGACATTATTCAACTATTGAGTATTGATCTGGCCCCTCTTGTGTCGACCCTCACGCTCAAGACATTTTGGGTTGTAAAGGTCTACTGATGCTACGAACTCAAACATTGATTAATGATGACTGAAGGGAACCCTCTAGATATGAATCGTGATGTCAATCCAAGACAAGCAGAATTCTGTAAACTGGCCAAGCAAAGGGTTAAAGCCAAGCAACTATAGGCCTGTGCTATTGCTACGCAACAGAGAACAGATGGTTGTTTAGATGGTATTACAGGCGCTAATAGCGCGATTAGGGCATTTCGCCAAATGTGTGTACCCTGTAATTTAGGGCAAATAGCCCATTCGCTCAGTGGGTTTAGTGGCCGTCGCAGCGCATACCAGGACAGAAAGCTTGCTCTATATTGTCAGGGCCTCTATGCTCATCAAACAAAATCTAAGCACGGCGACAGGTCGAACAACATCCACGGCCACGTCTTTCAACCACGGGCTATTCATTTACTTTTGCGTTTTAGACGTTAGTTGAACGTATGACGGATAACTCTAGTGTGCTATGGTGAGAAACAGACCACCGGGCTTTACAAGTACGACGGGTTCTGTTTGATCTGACTTTTGCCTATCCGTTTTTTTCCCTCTTGTTTTTCTTAGCCTGTCTATCCCTGGCCTATAGCAACGGCAACACCTAGTATTCCACATTCTCAGTTTCTCTCATCCTCAACATCTGTTTTGCAGCCTCTTCAGCGTGCAACACACCTCCCATTTCTTAGATTTCAAGCTGTAAATCTAGATAGCAGCAACAACAGTAATCTTTGTGACTTCTTTGTTTACATACAAATCTATCACATTTCGTGCCGCGTGAGCATCGGTAAGCATAGAACTGTGATGGGCCTAATGATGGCTGCCCAGAGACATTGATGATGATAGAGAGTCAATTACTAACTAGATATAGATAGACACAAATTGGAACATTCTGCGAGCACTTTGAAGTGTTGGGCATCGGCCACAGGGAACGCGCCTATCTGCACATTGCCACTGAAGCAGTGCGGGGGTCAGACGGAACTCGCTCATTTCTCGCCCACCCGCGGCTTTGATAGAGAAAAAGCGGTCACGGTGCGGAGAAATCAGGTCTTGTTTTCTGGTATTACGGGGTTACCTGATTTTGACACGCGATTGAATTGGCAGGAGACTACCCCCCCTGGAACAAGGTCGTTGGTTGACATTCACTACCTACAATGACTATTCGTTCGACGCGATCCCGTGTCGCTAGTCCCGGCAGGGGCTCCGGCGACAAAAGATCACCAGGACCGGCTAGTTCTGGTAACGACGCGTCGAAAGATATCGGAGGCTCGCGCCGGTTTATGGAGCAGTGGCTAGAGCCCGAAGTTCAAAGTAAGGCTAGCTACGAGGAGCACGGACTTGTCCGCGGCGGGGTGGTTGAGAATATGCTTGCGCTGGGGACTCTGCCTAAGGTTCCGGCCAAGAAGCGCTCTATGGCGAATTCCCAAAGAAATTCGTCGACACCAAATGTCGGACGGAAGGAGAAGCCTGGAGTAAGAAAGATAATTCTGCATCCACCAGCATCGGCGTCAAAGAGCAAGCATACCGCAGATGATGGAGAAGATACTACGAGCGTTTCAGTGGCTGGCGAGGTCGACGAAGATGTGGTATTTACGGATTTGCCAGTGTCAAAATCGTCGAGTCGTAGATCAGCTGCTCACCAGACGAGCGGCGTGATGACTGACGCAGATTATGATGGTGACTATCAGCCAGCAGGCAAAAAAAGCAAATCGGCAGGGCCAACACTGTCTGGAGCAGCGAGGGGCACCGCCTCACATACACAAACCCCCGCAGACACCTCAACACCAGGGCACGATTCAGCCTCGCGGACTGGTGTTTCAGAAACCCCCACGCCATCATTGCGGAAATCGAGCAAACGAGCAGCAGCTTCGGTAGCCTCATTAGCAGCAGCTAAAAGTGCCAGCTTAGAGGCAGCGGCCGAGACGGTGCGTAAAGTTTTGCAGCGGGCCCAGAGTCAGAAACGTCTCAGCACGGCTCGTAACCTCCAGACCCTTTACAACGAGAATCCAGGAGATCTGGAATTACTTGAGATGATTGGGCGTATCTTTGCACTCAAGTCGCGGACCTCAGAGTCGTCTATGTGGACTAAGATGGACAGGGCGCTTGAGGAGCGACGAAGCGACCAACGGGAAAATTTTACGGGAGCTGCGGGGCAAGCCTACGAAGACAGCGATAGCGAAATTGAAGAAGATGGGGGAAAATCCATGATGGAACACTTCATGCAACAAGAATATGACCACGATAGCCATTTTGCCGCACCGGTAGCAGGCAGCAAGAGGACTGGTGGCGCCAAGAGCAAAAGGCAATCTGGTGTTACTATTGGCGGTAGCTCACGTGATATGGGCGATGGTGCTGCTGTGGAAGGGGCTGTTTCTCTGGATGCAGACGAACCAGGATTGGTGGCTGAGAACACTAGCAATGGCAAACGCAAAGAGAATGCTGTCAAAGGTGGTAAAGCCCGGAAATCGACAGGTTCTTCGACACCATACAAAGAACCTGTGGCTGATGAGATGCAAATGACAAAGTCTTCATCCGGCGAGGCGTCACGGCCATCTTCGTCTGAATCGCAGCCAGGGTCGTCGCGCATGATCAGGATTAAGAGCAATCGACCACGACTTTCACCGTCCGAAAACGAGCAATCCAGTAAAAGAGTTGACGAGTCTGGCGGTTCCACTGCTGCGCCAGTTTCACCAACTCCAGTACGTCGGATCAAGGCCTTTTCAAGTTCAGCTAAGAAGGCGGCTGCGGCTGCCTCGGCTGCCACTTTTGGCATTGACAACTCGTCGGGTACAGGCAAGAGTGCCACTGCTTTGCGGCTACGGACCAACTCCCTTTCTAGTGACTCTTCTCTTTCATCGCTTTCATCTGTCGATCTAGAGGAAGATACGCTACTATCAGACGGTGATGGTGACCAGCCAATGGAATCGACTGATGAGGTTTCCGCAGTGCTAGCCAATCAGAGTAAAGCATGCAAGGGAAACAAGGACAGAGGGTCCAACGCCCCAAGCATCAAGATAACGGCTGCCAAAGGCAAGCAAAGAGCGGTTAAAAATCCAAAAACCGGTCTCTCTTCGAAAGCTAAGGAGAAAAAAGGGGCGCCTTCATCTACGCCTGCCGTTAACAGCATAATATCTTCTATGCGTCGTGCCACCGAGATCTACCAGCTGTCTCGTATTGCATCCCAAGAGCCTGTAGTTTCATCAGCCGGTGCCTCGTCCCGTGCTTCACCGTCCGTTTCTGTACAGATTGAGGAGGCCGAGAAGGCTCGTTGGGACTCTGTCGACGAACTCAAGAAGGCCTGTGTGACACAGGTCGCCGCCCATACTGTATCTACTGAGAGTGCTGTCCGTGGACAACTAGTTGAAGGTCCCAACAAAGAGGGGACCGGAATCCAGTTACGTCCTTTGCATTCAGTGAAACAATCTACGCCGACGTCAGGGTCGATCGATCGGGAAGTTGAGTCTACTACGGCAAGCAAGTTTTCACCAGGCGTGGCTACGGACTCTTCTTTGTCTTCTGTTTCATCAGAAGTTGCAGGCGCGGAAAGCCATGCAATGAGGGGCCAGAAAGGTAAAGGATCACTGAAGAGACCCCATGATGAGGATATGGAGATTGATGAGCCTACACCACCGAGGCAGCCTATTAAAACACCTCCCAGAGAGTCGACACCTTCACTACCCCCTTCAAAGAAACAACGGACTGGACCTAGAGTGAAGCAGTCCCCGAAGAAGGGAGGAGTAACATCTGCCAGTTCCAGTGCTACTATTAGACCCCCGTCACGTTCGGAGCAGGAAGTGGGTTCCTATGTAGTAAGTAGACAACTTGCATATTTATTTGACGATTCACGCCATGATAACTAACTCGATTGAATAGGACAATGATGACTTTTGCTCAGCTTGCGGTTTTAGTGGAGAGCTTCTATGCTGCGACAATTGTGTCAAGGCCTTCCACTTTGGTTGTATTGATGTCTGCTCTGACAAATTGCCTGATCAGTGGTTCTGTTGGGAGTGTAGGTTGATAAAAGCACCCTCTACACTCTCTCTTACACCCACTCGCGGAGCCTTTTCTCATTTGGAGCTTCAATTAGAGCGTAACAACCCCCGTGCCTTTAAGTTGCCGGTTGATATTCGCGAATATTTTGAGGGCATCAAAACTGCCCTTGATGGCAGTTATGAAGATATCCTTCCCCCAGTCAAGAAACAAGCTCAAAAGGGGACTGAGTCGATTGATTGGTACAAGATTCGGGAAAATGACACTGCCGTGCTTTGCAAGGTTTGCCACCAGCCTTCAGACACTATCCGCCCAATTATCCCATGCAGCAAATGCGGTCTCTATTGGCATCTTGACTGTCTTGACGACCCTCTATCTGTACCACCCGTCCTCAAAACCTGGGCTTGCCCGCTACACATAGATAACGATGCCCTTGCCGTGATAATATCCGGACCTGCTCATCGTTACCGTAAAGTAAAGAACGCCACTCCCATAACCCCTGCATTTTCTCGCGGTAACCGCAACAACGGCATCATTGAACTAGAAGATGACTTAGATGAGCACTTTAATGACTACGAGAAACGCCGAATTGCCTCTCGTGCGGCTGGTTGGACAGACCCGGAGACCTTTGGACGCACCTATAAACTGCAGAGCAGCGCAGTCATGGAGGACTTCATTGACGAGGTCAGACGGACTCGTGAAAGCTATACATATACCACTACCCAGGAGCAGACTGGCAAGAGACAAACCATGGCCCTGGCTCGCCGGGCTAAGCCCCCGATGCCCCAGTCACCGCCTACATCTCCAGATCTTTCTACTTCTGAGGTCACTGCTGTTCTTACACTTGCTACTCTTTCTTCGACTTCACCTATTCCCCATCAACAACAGGCACCTATCCCGTTGCCCCCCGCAATTCCTGCCTCACCTGCACCTACTCATGGTCACTCACCTACTCTTCCACCTAAAACTCCTGATTTGTCGGTTCTTTTAGGACAGCTGGCCGCTGGTACTACATCTGGTGATGCATTGAGCGATGGAGTGAAGAACCAGTTACGGATGCTCATGGGGAGAATACAGGTTGCTTTAGGAGATGAGACGGTCACGCACCTTTTGGAACGAGGTGTGGTGGATACCGACATGGACATGTAAAGTGTTTTTGATATACATAGATAGATGTTGATTTTGAGTGATCTTAACTTTGAGCCACTACTGGTGTGATAGACTTGAGTATAAATATGAGCTATTTCCCAAACTGAAATAATGTGCTAAAATTGAATTTAATCATGTCGTACCCCTCCTCTCTATGTGCTATACAAGTGGAAATGCAAAGACCCAACCACAACTGAAATACAAATAAAACAAAAACAAAAGCGATCCAAGACACAAAAAAGAAAATAGCAAAACCAGAAGAAAACCTAACAAAACACAAAACAGCCCGTAGCCAAACAACACCTACCAAGCATCACTTCGCCCAGCAAAGAATATGCAAACGCTCTCAGTCTCTATCTCGTGACTTAGTTCCGACCTCTCCGGCCGGCTTCCTGGCCAACGTTGCCATTCCCGTTGAACCCGTTCATGTTAGACATGCCGTTGAACCCGTTATTGTACTGGCCACCCATGGGCAGGCCAGGAGGACCACTACGGAACTGTTCACCGGGGGCGAAGTTGTTGCTGTAAGGACCACTGCCGATAGGAGCAAAGGCCTGGTTAACCCCACGGGATGGAATAGCTTGAGAGGCATTGACGTAGAAAGAGCCAGGCATCTGAGGAGTTGGGATGGTACCATGGGGAACAAAGGCAGAGTTGGAAGCTGGAGTGAATGATGGGAAAGGAGTCACGCCATTATCACCATCACCGCCGAAGCCGTTGGGGGCAGCACCGGGACTAGCCTTCTGCCCATTGTAGAAGGATGGGCTGGCGCCAGGGGCGGACTTTCCTTGGGGTCCGAGAGTGGCGCCGGAGGCGGAACGGCCAGTGTTTGGTCGGCGGGCCTCGGCATTTCCAGGATCACGGACAGAGCTGCTAGATCTAGTGGAAAGACCCACCTCGTCCATAAGACGCTTGTAGCCCTGGTTGGGCTGGGCCTTGATGGAAATAAGAACAGACTTGACAATATCGATGATCTTGGGGCGGACGGAATCGTCAAAGAATGGAGTGGTCAGAACCTTGAAAATAAGAGTCGCACCACAGCTGTGATCGCTCAAAATGCTTTCCAGTGTCTTCTTTTCAGGCTCGAAGAACATTGCTTTCAAAATGATGTCTCTGGCCTCGGGTTCGGACTTCTGGTTAACAACCTTGAGGACGGTAAGATAAGCTACGCGATGGGTGCACAACAGAACAAGATGCTCCGCAATCTGAGGAGCCAACAGAGCTCTACGATGGGGGAAAGTGCAGGAGTCAAGGTACCACGTCAAAAGCAGAGCACCATTGGCATTGGAGGCCAGCAGAGCGCTATTCAAAGCGATGGCCGCAGCAATCATCCGTTGGCCGTCCTTACCGCACGGGTAGGCCTCAAGACAGGCCCGCATAGCACGCGCACCATATCTGCCCTGGGCAATCTCCCAGAGGCGACGAAGCATAGCCTCAAAAATAAAGTCATTGTAAGGAGGGCCAAACTTGAGGCATCCTTGAAGGACATAGTTGCCATACTGATCAAGGAAGAGGCACACAGTGTATGGACGCAGGCAGTTGGCAATCACTGTCATCTGTTGAGGTGTTTTACACACTTCAATGATCTTCTGAGCAGCCCAGGTACCGTTCTTGTGTACCCCAATTTCTGCAAGGTGTGGCGCAATACGTTCCAACATCATGTCCCGGACTTCATTGCTGCAGAACTCAAACAACTTCTGGACAACAGTGTTTCCAAGGTAGTCGGATGAGAGCTCGGCAATCTCGGGCAACATGTTGATGGCAATGCTTTCAATTTCAGGCCCCTCCAGCGTTTGGTTATCAATACGTTTGCGAATTTCCCGAAGGCTAGGTGGGTCATATTGACGGGTATGGTTGGACTCTCTGATAGGCGGGATTTCAGGCAAATAAGCATCAAATGCACATGCCTGGCGCAGTCTCTCTTCAACACGAGAAGGACCCTCGCCATCACTACCGTGACCATTTTCGGCAAACTTGAGCGCCATTTCCTTGATTCTGTCGGCCATCTCAGCAAGTGGGATGGGGCTAGGAGCTGGAGGAGGAGTAACAGTGACTCTAATGTCGTCCGAAGAGGCCTGTTCACGGCCATGGGGGTCTGAGCTAGGTGTGGGGAAAGCGCCCTCGTTGGCGGGAGTGTTAGACTGCGAGGGAGGCTTCGCGTAGTTGATGCGGATGGGGCCGGAACCAGGGAAGATCTCCTTGCCGTTCATCTCCCTGCGAGCGGCAGAAGCCGCCTCAGTAGTCTCAAAGTTGACAAAACCGCAGTTCTTGTGTGTCAAAACACGAACAGACAAGATGGATCCATAGGGCTTGAACATCTCCATAAGAGTAGAAGTAGTAGTAGAAGTAGGAATGTTACCTAGCCAGAGGGCACAGGTTGGGCCTTCGATCAAACCCTGCTCTTCGGCAGCCATGTTGTTGCGGCTAGAAGATCTACCAATAGCCATACCGGCCACAGCCTGAGACAAATCATCATAGTCCCCTTCGCCTCCAAGACGCAAATCTGGAGACAAAAGGTTAGGTAGGCCGGCTGGCTGGTTGCTGTATGTGTGCAGCATATGGGCACCAGGCGTATCCAAAACACCTGCTGTTCTAGCTCTAGGGCGAGTCAGGAATGGTGTTTGGGAAGCGTAAGCTTGCACCGCACGGTTGTGCTCGGTAATAGCCGTGTGAGTAGCAATCAGACGCTGCTGCAGTGCCTGGGCCTCGTTTCTGAGGGCAGTCTCCCGGTCAATTGGGTTACCTTCCTCATCATACTGGTCAGTCTGGTTGACGGAGTACGAACGGAAACGGTTACCACGGGTGTCATCAATATGGTCAAGGTAGATAGGTGTGGCCATAGTTGACTGCGGCGGTTCGGCCAATCCAAGGTAATCCAGGGTTCGCATGCCTTCAGACTCGCTTCCATCTCTATCTGGACCATTTGATCCGACACTCGCAATACTAGCAAGGGTCGCTCCACGCTCGCGGGTAGATTGCCTAGACCATCCGCTGAAGTTTGAAGGCCCGCCAAATAGTGGAGTGCCAATGGGGAATTGAGGTGCCTGGGGCATTGATCCGGCGCGAAGTCTATTCAACGCAACAGACGAAACTGCGGACTCGGGGTCAAGATTCGCCGGGTTAAAGGAAATGACCGGAGGACGCTGGGCCCCTGGTGGCATTGTTACCGGTGGGAGGCCAGGGATATTAGCCGCCCCCGGGGACCACCGTGAAGGCACGGTGCCGGCTCTAGCACGTCTAGTGGGGGCAGCTGCGCCGAACGGATCAGTGG
Source organism: Huntiella moniliformis (assembly GCA_000712465.1). Lineage (NCBI taxonomy): Eukaryota > Fungi > Ascomycota > Sordariomycetes > Microascales > Ceratocystidaceae > Huntiella > Huntiella moniliformis. The sequence continues at coordinate 131,002 of JMSH01000019.1, read as the reverse complement.
TAGTCAATGTGGGCAAAGGCATGTACTCCGGGAAGCCGCCGGTTGGTGACTCTGGAATATTTTCGCGGAGCGGAGTCGAGTTGCCACTGGTAGGCGGCCCACCCCAAAGATTTGGCACGTTAAAGCCAGGGTTCTCTGAGAGTTCACGAGTTCTAATATGCAAGTTAGTGTAAATTCCGAGGACTTTCAAGTAGGAACTGCTTACCTCTTAGGCATGAAGCGAACGCCGCCAAGGCCATTAAGATCTCTGGCGGGAGAAGCATTTCCAGATCGTGTTCCACCCAACTGGGCGCTCCCGGGAGCCTGCAGGCCAAATGGTGAACGCTGAGGTTGCGGTGGGTCGTTTGAAGTATGACTAGCAGTCGGCGATGGCGCCCTGTTACCGGAGGGAAAACCACTGCCAATAGCAAGGTTGTTGGTAGTACGCTGGGCGGTCATTTTTTAAAATTCGTGTCCGGTTAAGGCGGCGGATTTAGTTATTATATGTTGGTGGTGGTGAAGATGGAGGTTTGCAACGTTTGTAGTAACGAGATGTGCTTCAGACAGGGATTCTGGTAGCTCAGAATACAGGCAAATCGGTGCTACGAAGATGCGGGTACGAAGCTTGCAGCGGTTAAAGCTTGATAATGAACAATCAAGCGATAAGATATGATATGACGACGGTCCAAGTTTCCAATTACAGGATTAGACAGTATGGTCAAAGAATAAGTATATAAGAAAAAAGGAAGAAGATGAAGGGATCCAACTTAGAATGACGATTTGTATGAGTTGTTAGAAATCGAAAGCACACGAGTTGGTAGCTGGTCGGTAGTCTAGACGGATGGGAGATGGAACTCGAAAATCGGTCCGGACGCTATAAAACGGATTGCGTGTATCTATAGAAAGAACGGTGTTTACTCGTTTAGGTTTATGGTAGTGTGTCGTGGAGCCAAAGGGTAGAATGATAATGTAAAAGGTGATTAACTAATAACACCTGACGCTCTATCGAAGAGATGCAGATGGAAGGAGAATCGAACAAGAATCGAAAAAAGATGAGAGGGATCGGAAAGATGAAGTTGATGAAAAATGGAATCAAGAAAGGCCTGGATGGTGATATGGGCGTCGAGATCCAAGCTCAAAATGCAAGAAGGAAGAGGCGAGACGAAGAGAAACAGGATACGCTTGTGAAATCACGATGATTATCAATTAACGACACCAAAGGTCTAAGGAAAGAAAAGAAAAGCGGAGACGTCGAGGTCGTTGAAGTCGCTGAGACGGACGGGAGGAGGCGGATGTGACGGATGGAGCAGAGAAGAGAGCTTCAAGAAAGAAGTAGATATGCAGAAGGAAAGCGAGGGTTGAGGGGATGATTGAGGGGCTAAGTAGTCTGCGAAGCGGGTTACGAAGCCACACAAACCAACAAGCGTTGGGGTGGTGGATCAACCAACTGGCGAGACGCTTTGGCGGTTGTGTCGGCAGTAGGCGGGTCTGATGTTCCAGTTGACCTTGAAGCCTGGGACGATCACTCTCAGTGGGGTTCCAGACGGGCGTTGAGCTACAGAGCTAGGGCACGTTTGGAGGCAAGAAGGAGAAGAACAGAGGCAACTTGGAGGAGGTGTTTGGTGGATTACGTTTTCACGCCTATGCAGAGGGCCACCCTGTAACATCTTATAGCGCGCTCAGTCACTAGCTCTGACGGGTATTCCAGCGGCTGCATCCTGGCCAGAGACACCTGTAATTGTGCAATTGGGGAGGGGAGGGGTGTGCGGGGCAAAAAGACCAACTATGGTGGAGAGAGAGATCCAAGTTGAGCTTTTCCGTCAGTTTGGCCGTTCCCCACGCCGTCCATCGGTCCTACGGGATCACACAGTTCTAGAATTCTACAAATTCAGCAGCCGGGAGATTCAAAAATGTAAAGCCACATAGCCGGAACAAGCTGCTGAAAACGACCAGGCTGAATCATGAGGCTCGGCATGTGATGTGGAGCTCCAGACTGGTCGTGGTGGCGTCACTACAGACGGGAAAGAAAAAGAAGAGCCTAGTAGCTTAGATGGGTGGATTTCATGTTCCCAATTTTTTTGCCTCGTGTTGGAAATGTGTCTGATGCCAATGAGCTTTTGTGGATTCTTCTTTTCCGTTGGCTTTGCTCGGTCCTGGCTGGCCATGTGAGGGAGGCCAGAAAAGTGGACGGGACGTGGATCAGGGCGAACGAAGCACCGGTCAGCAAGTGTAGCTCTCGGCCACTCCAGAGTTTCAGGGGCCCCGTAAGTTGCCATGCAAACGGCCGTTGTGGTTCCTGGTGGGCCACATGCCCCGAAATTGCAGAAGGAGAATAACTGGACACAATCTGTCGGGAATCTTGGCCGAGTCAGTGGAGAAATACAGTATTTTGTCTCAGCAGATGCATATACTGGGCTAGATAGGGCCCCCATCCCATGACCTGTTGCCTGCTGCAAGCCGTACATATGCAGACCGATATGCAAATACTCGACATTGCCATACCATGCTGCACCACTGCATACTTCCAACATTGTAACCAGCGACACCAACGAGTTTTGTTCTATTAACTTTGTATGTACATATGTATGAATATCACGCCCTTGGTTGTCGTCAATCCTACCACGATGCAGGTGTTCTCTCTCTGATGCAAGCAGGGGCCAACCCACGGCATTCCACCGTCCTTCTCTCCTTTATTGCAACAACATGGTGCAGCAGCTTCTCGTTTCTTTACCTCCGTCCACACCACTGTCACAATACAGTCTGGGGCCCAACCACGCGCCGCAGAGGACACAATCACTTAAAGCAAACATTGATTCAAACCCACGGCCTTTTCAGTCGACGACTACTACTCCTCGGTACCGTGACGGCTTGTTCCCTCCCTCGCACATCTAAACTAGACAACACCCACAATGTACAAATACATACCTTGTGTGACCCGTCTTCTCCTAGTGTCGTAAATCTAGAGAATCCAGAATCCAGTGGAATCAAATGCAAAGGTCTTAATGTCCATTTCCGGACAACCCAGAACAAGGAGCTCTTGTGCGGGGAACATCCCCCCGACCTAACCCGGTCGTCTATAACAAGTAAGAAGGATGGAATAGAAAGCCATTGTGTGACGATGTGGCGTCAAGTGTCGTTACAAAGATAACGAGCCCAGCTGTCTTTTGTCCAGGCTGAACTACAATATTCACCAGAGTTCCATCTATTCACATGCAAACAATTCATCCATCCGCTTATCCAACGTCTGTGCCGTCCACTCATCGTCGAGAACAGTCATGTTCATGACAAGTTGCATTTCCAGCTTCCCTGGTCTGCCTCCGGCCTTGTTTCATCGTAATCCCTATTTCCTCATTGAGCCCATTGTCGCTAATCCGCCCGCCTATGTCTTTTGCCGCGCCTGTGGTTTACACGTAAGCTTGCTTTCGTCTATGCAAAAGAACAACATAAATCTGGCGAGCCGTATTAATGTGGGGGGAAGGAAGATTCCGTGATCGATTTACGACAGAACCGATATATCCCCTCATCCTACCATTTGACTGCATCTTTTAGTTTGTCAAATGAACTAATAAGCGGTGATGTCATTGAACGAACACCAGAAGTTGCCACAAAGATCCCGCATAAACCTTTACGTCTAAAATCAACTAGATCCTCTTTACTACGGTTGTCAATATCACACCACCCCGTCCACCCCAATGCCAAGAGCATGCAAAAGATCTCCCACGTTTACGTATGTATGTACAGGACCACCCGCATGTAACGAACCAGAACTGCACCGGGCTCACACCCTCTCGGACATCCCCTGTAACTTTCCTCTTCACCCAAAAATAGTACTCTCTTGACACAAACCAGCAAACACTTCCCGTGTGCATGATCACCACTTCACAGCAACTCAAGACACTAGAATCAAATTGTACCTGAGTATCTGATATCGTGATTGATTTACACATGAGTCTCAACACAGGTAAAACAACAATGTTTGCAGATACATCGTATCGTGATAAACTCGATATTTGACGAACAGGAGGCTATGCTTCGCCTGTAATCCGCATGTCTTAGAATCGTCGAAGAGGGTGCACTGTTGTCGTTGGCATATGTCAGAGACTGAGACTTCAGATGTGAATGACATGAAAGACCACATGTGTATATCCATTACCTTCGCAAAGGAACTATGATCGCACATACATACACACCTCTGTCTGTTCAACTGGCAGGTTCTCCTGGCAGCTGTCTAGCTTACAATGATGTAATATCTAGCATAGATGTAGACCCCGCACGTTTAGTTAACTTTGACGTCCGGGCAGAAGAACTAATCCCGTCTGAGAAACATTGCACGAGAGATGTTTCGCTTCCATGTAAAGGAACTGTTTGGGTCTTTATACTGGGGACTAATGATTGATTAGCGTAAGACCATATTTCCCAGGTAAAATGATACTGCACTGTATACACTTCAACATGACAACCCCGACTCTATAAATACGAAAAACCCTAACACATACATAGAGAATACACATAAGCGATGTAACGAACAAAGCGAACAAGACTGCTTTTTGAAAGTTGTGATTATATTTATACATTTCCACCGCTACTTTTTCGTCCCCAGCAAACAATCATGACATCTCCATCAGCGTCGTTAATCATCATGTTAGTGGACACCAAAGAGAATCATAACCCATACCAGATGACACTAGAAAGGCCAACGCCAGCAAGCTTCGGCATCAAGTCAGTAATATCTACACAGCCTCGGAAGAGCAGAACAGTTCCAACCAAGATATACGCCATAACTTCAAAAAGTCCTAACTGATGTCAGAAAAACATCATAGTAGGAACTCAAATCCTGAAGATTCGCAGGTAGTTCAGTGTTGAACAACCTGTTATTTGAACACTCGAAACCCCCACCTGTGTAAATTGGTACTCTAGGCAGACTTCTTCTTGCGGCCCCGGCCTCTCTTCTTTGGTTCTTCTTCGTCGCTATCAGAAGCTTCTGGTTTGGCTACTGACCCTCTCGGGGCTCTTGCCGGTCTATCTTCCGTGTCCACCTTTGCGCTGATTTCACGCAAAAAGTCCCACTGGTCGTCGGTTTCAATAATTTGCTTCATCATGGAAGGAGTAATACGCTTTTGGTCACGTTCGCGGGCAATAGCTGCACTTCTAGTGACCAAAGCGACCATAAACAATTCAAGGGCCTTTCCTACAGCAATTGGAGTCTGTTGCGCAACCTTTCCTACCTCTTCATCGGCCTGCATAATACGCTTGATTCTGGCAGTAGGAAATTTTGTTTTGACAGGCGACACCATATTGTCAAAATCAAACGGAGGGATATCCTCCATGGGGTGATCCCTTCCTTCTGATTTCAGGTTCTCAGCTGGCACAGCAGGTACAGGTACAGCTTCGCTCATATCCTCATCCTTAATTGCTGGTAATTCCTCGCGAACCTCACGTTCCTCGCGTACCTCACGTACCTCACGCTCTTCGCGCACTCTACTACTAGCGGCGATAGCAGAACTAGCAGCGACGGCGGCAGCTCTGCGGGGAGGCATTTCGAGATCCTCTTTGGCCTTGACCGGACTATTTTGGGGCTGTTCAGTTTTCTTGGTCGACACAACTTCCTTTACAGGTTCAACCGGTTCAAACAATGGAGGCGGGACAGGAGCTTGAACTGGCCTTTCAAACGTAGGGGCAGGAGTCTTATAAACAGAGGGGAAAGCTCTCGACGAAGGGGAGATGGGACTCCCTTCCCGCTTAATAGGAGAAAGAACAGGAGCGGGCGGAGGAGGCTGTTGATTGGTGGACCTAGAACTCTGGACGTCTTGCTGGATAGAGGGGTGGGACAAGGGCTGAGCCGAATGCTGTGACGGGACGGCGCTAGAGTTGACTCGTGGGTATGGCGATGGCGCCTGTGTGTACGACTGGTGGTGCTGTGGTGCGTTGTCTGGGCGGAAGTCTGGAGCACGGGCAGTAGTGGGGCGAGCCAAAGGCCCAAATGTGGTTGGCGAAAAGGTAGTTTGATGCGACGGAGCGCTATAAGGAACTCTCGAGTAAGGGTTCACAGGTTCAGGTGGGGGCGCTGTGCTTTGGTGGTGTTGCGAAACAGGACGTTGTTGATATTGCGTTGAATTGCGATGTTGTTGTTGTTGCGGCGGCGGTTGGCCGTATTGATGACCAGAAGGTGCTCGGTGATGAGAGTATTGTGGATAGTTATGCGCTTGTTGTGGAGGGTATGGATTTTGTTGATGATTTGGGTGATGAGGGTGATGATATGCTGATGAAGATTGTGGCTGCTGGTAGGGGGGATGTGGTGGGTTATTATACGCAGGGTGTGACGCGCTGGCAGAATTTTGCGGGTTATGGTTATAGTGGGATTTAGTGGGTGAGCGGTAGGGTGATGGGGCTGGCGCAGGGTGGTCGCTGCGGCGTTCGCTATAATCAGGCCTGGGAGCAGGCGAATAGGAGGTGCTCGCTGGATAGTGGGGTTCCGCAGCACTACTAGGCAGCCTAGACATTTGCAGATGCTGTTGCTGTTGCTGTTGTGGTTGCTGTGGATGCTGCGAATACTGGGCACTGGACGAGGAATGCGACCGTGAATGTGACCGCGAATGCGACTGTTCAGGGCCACCACGGTTATCATTTTGTCGCCCATTGTATTCAGCGTAATGATGATTTTGCGGGTAGTCGTGACCAGAGTACCGTTGAGGTTGGTACGGTGAAGGGGGTAACGGCGGCCGGTAACTAGGCTGTTGAGACGAATTTTGTCGGTCATAACCTGCGGGCGGGGCGTACGGATGATAGCGCTGATCCGCAGAGTGAGAGCTGTAGGAGTGACGGTTGGGTGGGTACTGCGGCCGCTCATACTTCGGATCCTGCCGCGGTGATGGCGGCGCGTAGCCGTTGTTTGATGCAGACATGATTGCAATAGATTGCCGGTTTGTACTCAAAATTAACAAGTCTTCTTAAAAGGCCTATACCCGTAAACTACAATTTATCCCCATGTTTGTTAGTGATAGATCTTACTACTGCACTACATAGTCATTATGACGACATTGACGCCTTTCGCAAAATATGCATGGTGCAGAGAAAGTGCCCCTCTATGCGAAACAATCCAAGGAGCCTAAATCTGTACTATAGACCTTAGTTAAGCCTTTTGCAGGTGGCATGAGAGGCAAACTACAGTTGTTATACACGATTGACTCTGCATAATATATTTGGATTCTCAGCTTGGCAGCCGGTGACAATATTGCACGCAGACACAAAAGCAAAAACGGATGTGACGAGTTGCGGACTGAGGAAACAAAATATCAAGCGAGAAAGGCGGTAAAGAAAAACAAGAGAAATTAACACCCTAGTGTACTGCCAAAAAATAACACTGGATTGTGTGTTACAGACGCCGGCCCTAGGATTGTTTCGCACCAGCAGGTGCACCCAAAGAAGAAACTACTTACAGATAATGCGAGGTACAAATTAATGTTGGACCGACGGTACTGTCCAGAATTATACTGTCAAAATAACGTGATCCAATGGAGAAAAAGAGCGAAAAATGCCGGCGATAAACCAGACTGCAATAAAAAAGTCGGGATAGGACACCAACAGGGCTATGATTCGCTTGGTGTGATGGTGTGGTATGTCGGACAGTTGGAGTCCAATTAACGGGATTTCGATAAACTCAAAAGACAAAGGCCCGAGGAACGTGAGATTCTGGGCGAGGGAAATCGGGGACTTCTATCACTCTTTTATGGAGGAAAAACTGCAAGGAAGGCACTGACGGGACCTGAACCACTAACTCAAAAGAGAGGCAGGGACCAAGTCTTTACCAGAGCCAAAGAGAACAAAAAAAAAAGCAGAGCAAAACACAAAATCCAGGGGATTTACAAAAAAAATCGAGATATTTTCCCGTCGTGTCCCCCAAAACGGCAAGTATGTAACCAGGATTGGCCAACTTAGTGTCTTTTCCATCACATGCGACTACCACTTTAGGAAGTTCTGGAAGGCTGAACAAGCTGCTGGTACCTAATAGGATGTCTGTGGTTGGCGAGGGCATTTTGTTGACATGGACTTAGTATGACACCAAACACCAGGACAGAAACCCGCGGACAGATGCACAAAGTCACTGGAGAGTGAGTATCGTGCCGAGTCATTTTCGCCACATGGTCCTTGGAGACAGATACATATGTACCTGTCCGTACCCGCATACAGAATAAAGCCTCGACTCATCGGCAGTCACATCAGAAAGAAGCAGTAGCAGGAAGCAAAAAAAAAAACGCGACCTGCATTTGGCAACGAGAGAAAAAAGGAAATAGTGGGGTCAGCGGGGAACCGCACCAACCAAGGGGAATGACGATGCGTCTTTCTGGTCATTATGATGGATCCAACTTTTAGGCTAGCAGACTCTATCAACCCCACTTTCCTACCAAAAAAACCACATACTACCGGCCAACAATGAATTGGACAAAGAGTAATCGTATTTCTGTGCCACCCCTCCTGGGCAACATTCAACCAACTCGAAAACTACACATTTGCGTCAGCCACGACGCCCGCATGCTCTTCCATGAAGAAACTACCCCGCTGTCGCTACTCTATCCCTTTTTGTTCTTCTCCCCATAGCTTGATGTTTTCTCAGCCTCAAGCTTACTTTTTCTAGGCACTCGTGTATGACCCTCTTAACCCCGCCAGTAGAGAAACCATTCCCCTTATTCACGAACTGCAGTCGCAAATCCATCTTGGGTGTATTCCCAGCTTCCCCGCTTTCATCACTGCAACAACAATGCACAATCATACCACCCACGTCATAATAGCGACTATTAGATACGAAACTGTAACGCAATACTGCAACTCGTGACGATATGACAGGAAGTGAACATGTACTGATATACATTTGTACATACACTTGCCGAGATATCACAGTGTTGCACACACTTAGTAGGAAAAAAGCTGACCCGGCCTAAAAGAGCCCCACCTTCTAAGTGACCAGGATATGCGAGAGAACGCGTCGCGCCTGTAGTGACATTGTGGGTCTTATCCAAGGATCGGAAATATCCCAATATGGGTTACACTTTTGGATATTTTGAACGCAACATCTCAAACAACTGATGTATTTACAACTTCATCAATCACACAGCTTCAATTTAAGCTATTATGACATTCGAGTGATATACTGTCAAACGTCATTCTTCACAAACCCAACTCTTCTATAAATATATGCATAAAAATAACGAATAACTACATGTATGGTAATGATGATGGTCATGAGTGATGACAGAGCAAACCTGACAAGATACCGGCCCTCCAAGAACCCGCTTCGGTTCCACGCTGTATTCTGGGTTCATAAGGGACAATCACCGGACCTCGCTGATGGTAAAAACTTGATCTTATCTGACATGACCCATCATTCCACATTTTAAAGAAACGCATCCCCATTAAACTGCAACGACGACTCGTCACTTGCTGACACATTCCCGTCAAATATAACAGCTTTCTTCTTGCGATGCAATGAAAACCGACGTGATTTGTTCTGGCCAGTGCTGGAATTGTCTCCATTTTCTTGTTTGGAATATGAGCCTCCTGGTCCTGTGACTGATGCGCCGGAATGTTGGCGGTAGTGAGGTTCCTGTTGTGATCCATCACGATGCATGTCATCACTTGGCCACACGCTTCGGAGTTTCATTTTTGGTGCCTTATCTTTCCCTTTCATTTTCTCCTGGATTGTGTCAATTATCAAGGCTAAATCGTCAAGCCTTTCTGATTGTGCCCTAATGAAAAATGCCATGGCGGGCCAGTTATGGATTCCGGCATATCTTTGAATCATAGTAACCGGGTTCCCGCGGTTTCGTAAGATGTTGACCCATGATCTGATATCATCCGCTAAAACTTCCTCATCACCAACCCAAACAATGTATCCATTTGTAGGTTTGGCTTGGGTAATCGTTGCGGCCGATAAACTGAAGTCTGGATATTTGGTATTGGTATCGTCAGAAATGCCAGGTATGAAATACTCGGCAAATTCGATAAGCTTAGCTGGTGACAAAAAGTCACTTGCTGTTGGATGATGCTTATCAGAAATGAGCGTCAGCCACGGTGAAATCATGGTTACTAGCCCTGGGGCTTTTCCGGACCAGTCCAACAATTCACGAATCATCTTCAGTCGATGTTCTTGCAACGGAGTTTCTGGTGACATATTGTTCAAATCTGATGCCAAAGACTTGCGGTAGCTTCTTGAGGCCAACGCCGAAAGCATAGCCATAACAAGGTAAGAGCCAGAATCGTCCGACGCTACACATATTTTGGACTCGACGTCTGTCATCGTAGTGGCGTATTGATAACCCCGTAAGACTTGTCGAATCTGAATAGGATGCTTGGCCTCCGGTGCTAGAGTGTAGTCAATGGCAAATACCGAAGGATTCTGATATCCAGCTTTCTTGAGCATCAAGAACCAAGCCGCCAACCATTCCAAGTAGAATGCTGCGGAACCATGTGCAAAGCCGCCTCCTATAGTCATGTTAGTGAAAGTTTGTGTTACATCCTGCCAAATGTTACAAACCATGAACGTAGTATATGACAATGTCACTTGGTTTGTTGTTTTGGTCCTTGATCCAAACGCCAGTGTATTTATGCTTGTTTGTTTGGAAAAAAAGGAGTTAGCTCATTAGGATTATAAATTAATTGTACTTGGGACCAACCTCTACGTCATAAAATACGGGAATAGCGACTCGCAAAGGCCTGGTAATGGAAGAACGCTATTTCTTCCATAGCCAATATGCCACCGAAACGTTGTTACTAGTGAAGACACGGGCAGACGCAAGGTCAAGGTTCTCGACTGCCCAACGAATCATGCGCATAACGGCTGTTTCGTAGTATGAATGTGAGTCCGAGAAGGCGTCATGGTACATCGATATCATTAGATCGTCTTTGTTGCGACGGGAACGGCGAACAACTGATGGACGAGTTGGACCCCATATGAAGGTCAGTGGGAGCTGAAACACTAAGACCGAGAGTTTCCGTTAGTTGACAATCGAATACTTCACATTTTAGAAGCAGTGCTAGTTTACATATAAAGTAGAACAGGCGTAGTATCACCATGAAGGAGTTGGTGAAACCGAGCTGGTGGATCAACTGTTGCCATAGAATTCCAAGATATATCGTGCCGTCTATAGCAGATACCATGCCTCTCCATAGCTCACTGAGGAGATTTTGGATTGTGGCTTGCACGATACCGGGTTCTATTGTCATTTTCTGGGATAGACTGGTGATTGTGAGTACAGAAAAGAAAGGCAATGGGTTCTTGGAAGTTTGGGGTATTATGTACAGTGGAGATGTTATGTAACGAAGGTTTGTAAAGGTGAAAGATTTGATAAATTTAACGTCGGGTGTTTCTCTCAATATCATTACCTTGTGAATATTCTATTTTCGACGTCTCGTCATTCAGGAACAATAATAGAAGGAACTGCTTAGTGATGTCGTGTTCCGTAACTACATCAGTTAGAAGCGTTCTGCATTGGTTTCTATTGAAGACTTATATAACAGTTATGTAACTACCCCCGGTGGAATATTCATGTGTCTTCATTGGTACATGCGGTTATTTGATTTACGCTTTTGTTTGTTATTCTCGTAGAGGCCCCCGTTACTGGAGAACCCATATCTATACACATATATGAATGTTATGGTTAGAAGTAGACTGAGCACTCTGTCTTGTACCACCTTCTAATATCTTGAATATAACCACTGTAGCTATGGCTCATGCATCCTCCATATATGTTGAACGCCATCATGTCATGTACATACGTATATATGAACACATATGTGGTAATAACAGATAGTCAACTCTTGAGACTTCCGTATACACTTTGTTTCAATCACACCCATCTTGCTATCGCATCATAAAATCGGAATAGTCGGACGAACAGTCGTCTTTTCGGATGCCAAAACACCGTGGTACTCACGATCCGCGTGGTTCCCAAATTAATCCCCTTCTCGAAACAAACTTGACGTTTAAAAAGGGAATGCACTAGGTTGTAATATACATTTTCATACATATGAAACCTGGCAGGGTAAGTATTTGCCGGTGCAATTTACTAAATGCATCCATACTTAGACAACCAAGTAGTGCCGGTAATAGCTGGCGTCATCATCAGCCATTTCAATTCGGTGGAAAGAGCAACCCATATCGTCGATTTTGGTCTTTTAGATATTAACCCACCAATTCATCATTGATTTGTCTATGCTTTCGGTGTTAAGCTTTTCTTGTCAACCACACTGTGTTTTAATTGCGACAACTTAAAGCCGTATAAACTCCAAGCTGCCATCTATATTCCGTCTCCTGTATAATTCCGAGCTTCGACAGCTATACCGATCCTTCAGGCAAACGAGCTCCTATTGTTCTCTCGACCTCCCGCTCTCCAAACGTAACGCCAATCCACAGAAAATTCTTTCAGTAACCCCCGAACGAGGCCAATTCATCTCATCTTTGCAACTCCAAATTTTCCCTTGCGACTCCTATTGTGGTGTATCTTCATACTTACCAAGACCCATCCTAAGTGAAGCTATAACGAGAGACGCCGTCATCCGATAGACGCTGCCGAAGCTGTCCTCTTGATCGCTTGATCCTGCATCCGAATCCACATTTTGGCCCCTCTTTACTCCTGGGGCTTAATTCTGACCAGTACACACTGCCGCTCAGGCCGGCCCTTGCTTGGCTCTTGGTACACCCGCCCGTAACATTTTGCCCCTGGTTCTTGATCTAGTGACGGTACATAGACCAAGTGAGACCAGTAGTTTGCAGCGTTCTATTGTCGCTGATTTATTGTTTAGCTTAGAGTTTCTGATGTTCACGTCGCGCTGAACCCTACACAACTGAGCCATCATCGCCAAGTGGGTCAATTTTGTAGCTTGACCTTGTTACTCTTGTCGCATTCGAATCCTATTCCGCTTGGCCAGATTGTCCAGAGGTAACCCCATTATAGACACAACAAGTCGCTCGACAGGCTTGAAGCTCCGACGCACTCTCAGACTTCTATATTTTGCTTCTCTCTCAACCCCACACTCTCCTGTAACCTGGCTGCTGTCGCCATCTCCTTCCGTCCACACTAAAGTCAGTTCTCGGCGCTTGCCACATCCTTTTGACACTGGCCAGGTGGGTTGTGAAGATCAACAGCCAAAGTCGGTACATCCCCGTCGCCTTACCTTGAGTCTTGCTGTCCATATATGACTTCCAGCCTCGACTGCTGGCGCTGGCGTTGCATGCCAATTTATCTTTGAGCAAACATTACTACTGACTTCTATGTTACAACTTCTATTTGTCCGACTTCTTACTTTTACATACTTGCCGTTGTCCACTTTCGTATAATCCGTATATTCGTCCGCTGTCACCATCGGTTGCTGGCGGTTGCTGATCCCTTACAAAAATGTCCTGGACGCTTTTACAACGCTTCATCGAGTCGGATGTGTTCAACTCCAACCCGTTCCTTCCGGTCTCGTACCTGACGTAAGTTTGCCCTACCCTCTCTCACTGTCACTTCGATATGGCATCCTGTCGACATAGCCACAGGAAACTGTGCCGCGACGTCTCCAGTTACTATACCTTGTTGCGCCCGCAGGGCGCTATATATGCACACATGCTTACTCAAATCTCTTTCCAGTCGATATGCCGACCACATTGGTATCAACTATGTTCTATGCGACAAACTCCGGCAGTTCCCATACGAAGAAATCGAGTTCTTTTTACCGCAAATATGTCACTTGATTATCAGTCTAGACAACGAGTCTATGGCTCTTGAAGAGTTCCTGTTGGATCTCTGTGAAGAATCAGTGACAGCGGCTTTGCTGGTACGTTTTATGGTTATTTTTGCTATACCCGAAAGGTGCAGCTCGCTTGTCCAAGACAAGATGGTGAAAACCGCTTCAGGGCGATATGCGCAGAGGCCTGGTACGACGTTACGAGCGCATCCGCAATACCTTGGTCGCATCTCTGATTTGAACGAAATACTAACACCCCTTTCTTCGGTCCCCGTTTAGACTTTCTGGCTCTTCCAAACTTACCTTCGCGACCTTTCAAGTGCCCCGCAATCAGATTCGTTCCAAACATGCCGTCGTGTATACAACAAAGTCCAACATATCGTCTTCGGGCTTCCGGATTCCGCCCGGGTGGAAAAAATCCGTGAAAACATTTTGCCCGTTACTGTGCTTTCAAGTTTCGTCTTGGCCAGTATTGCCGTGCCGATATTGCCCCAATGGGCCGGTCCCATTGCAGTAGCACAAGCACGGAAGCCACCAAAGGGAGAACCGGCAGAAACTCGCGAACCAACTACCATCACCCGGTCTCAAACGTTGAATCCGGCAAGCCCACGCACTAGACGTCAAGAACTCGCACGAATTACCAGTCCATCCGACAGTGATTTGACATTGTCAAATGTGCCCTTGCGTCCACCACATCAACGCTCTAGCTCTCTTGCACTGAGCCCAATATCCAGTACTGGCGGGAACACACCGACCTCTCTGATGCCTATTGTGGTGTCGGCCAGTCCCACGGAAACACTGAGTCCCACCAAACGTCTAGACTCGAGACTTAAAGAGGCCAATGCAAGTACTGCCTCGCTTCCACTCTTGGGCGAGGTTCGGTCGCCACAGGCTCATGTAGAGCCACCCCGAACAGCTGGACTCTCTGGTTTTGATATTGTTAACCGCCGCCATTCACATAGGGATCCGTTTGGCAAAGGCAGGCGCACAAATAACGATTTGTCCAACTTCCAAAAAACGAGACTACTGCGACAGCACTATTTTAGAAGCGAAACTGCGTTCTTAACAGCGCTGGAAAACATTTCCAGCCGCTTGGTTGGAGTCCCCAAGCCGGCTCGGCTCAGCGCTCTGAAGGCAGAGCTTGCACTCATTGCACACGACCTCCCCGCTGAGATTGACATTCCCGTTATTTGCCCTCCCAGCTTAGTTAATGGTTCGCCTGGAAAGAGCAAGCATCACCGTATTGTCCGCATCAACCCCGCGGAGGCCACTGTGCTGAATAGTGCAGAAAAGGTGCCGTTTCTACTCATGATTGAAATCCTCAGAGATGACTTTTCTTTTGATCCTACTAGTCAAGACAACGCTCGACTACTCACGGAGCTGATGTCAGAGCATGGCTCTAAAAAGCGACTTTTCGACCTTTCGGAGGCCCCACGCACCACTACCATAGTACATGATCCAGCTCTTGACAGTGTTTTCGAGCCTGCCTCTGGAGATCTGAGCACCTCCCCTCTGGAAAGCACATTTGGAGACGATGTCCATGGCACATCAAGCAGCCTACACACGCCGAGAAGGGCCAGTTCAATTGTATCACATCATTCAGCAGAAAACCCAGTAACCCCCAGATCCTCAGGGAACTCCACATCACGATCCAGCAGCCCGAGCAGACACAAATCTCACACCCAAACACCATCTTCACTCTCTGTTCCAGTGCTTCGTGGTCATGGTATTGAACCTGACTTCTCTGCTCTCGCTACACATATGCGTACGGCGTCACAAATGCTTGCTCAACTCGAAACCACGACGAAGAAACGGCCCAAGCACGAAGTCGAGGCTATCCGAGCTAAAATCATTGCCAGTATGCAGAGCTTAGAGGAGGAGAGCTTCGATATCAACGATGAACAGGGACCTACATTCGACACTATTATTGCGAAATCAGTGGTCCCTCAGCCTCCTCCATCGCCATCTCGTGAGTTGGATGACCCAACGGCCGAACCTACTGATTCTGCTAGAGGTGAGGCCCGTATGGAAAATGATATGAAGACCGGTGGTATTCAAAGAAAGGCTGGTGACCGTGATGACCCCAGCGCTGCAGTCTTTGGTGAGGCTTGGCAAGATAAGAAGGCACGTATCCAAAAATCTTCACCATATGGTTGGATGAAGAACTGGGATCTTGTGTCGGTAATTATAAAAACTGGCGATGATCTTAGACAAGAGGCATTTGCTTGTCAGCTGATTGGTGCTTGTCAAAAGATCTGGACTGAGGCCAAGACCAAGGTTTGGGTACGCAACATGAAGATTCTTATCACTGGTGAATCATCTGGTCTTATTGAGACCATCACCAATGGTATCTCGGTTCATTCTATCAAGCGTGGCTTGACTATTTCTCAAGAACCAGGTCCTAAGAGACGTATCGCTACACTGAAAGACCATTTCATCAAGGTCTTTGGCGCCCCTAAAAGTAAGGCTTACAAAGCCGGTGTCGATGCATTCAAGCGATCACTGGCTGCGTATAGTGTTATCTCGTATGTCTTCCAACTCAAGGATAGACACAACGGAAATATTTTGATTGACAGCGAAGGTCACATTGTCCACATTGACTTTGGATTCATGCTATCAAATTCGCCTGGATCTATGGGTTTTGAAGCTGCGCCATGCAAGTTAACTCAAGAGTATATCGACGTATTGGGCGGCTTGGAGAGTAAAGCATATGCCGACTACAAGAAATTGTGCAAACAGGCATTCCAAGGTATGTACAATTGTATGCTTCAGATTGGTTACTTGACTAACATTATTGGTTAGCTCTCCGTCGTTCTGCCGACAACATTGTCGACCTGGTAGCCATGATGGGTGCTGAGTCGAAGATGCCCTGTTTCGCTATTGGCGTGGGTCCAGTCACTTCCGCTTTACGCCAACGGTTCCAGTTACAATTGAGTGCCGAGGCGGCCGAGAACTTTATTGAGACGGACGTCATTGGGAAGTCTGTGGGCAGTTACTACACCCGGTTGTAAGTATTGGTACATGACTTTTCAAGAAACAACACTAACTATGTACTTTTAGGTATGATACTTTCCAATACAGAACGCAAGGCATCTATTGATTACGTTCTATTGTTTCTGTAATTCGGGCGGCTCTTGTTGATACTCTCTTCTGTTTTTGTTTCTTTCTTTTCTAAATGTTTTCATGTACTATTTGTACGGCTGAGTGGGGGTCGAGATGTACGCGCGGTTGATGGTTTTGTCAAGATAAGGTTTGCTATGGCGAACGTGTAGATTCATATAAATTTATACCACTATGTTTTTTTCTGTATAAATACAATTACATACATATATATAGGCTGTCCTCCTGCTACTATATCTACCAAGGCAACATTTTCACATCATGACATATCTCAAATATCGTAGCTTATACAAGCAACCAAGTAGCGGCTCAAAATCACGACAAGATCAACCCATGTCATTCCGATATCTATGACACTTAGGCCCGCCCATGCGACAAAATCATAGACCACCGCACACTCCATGGTTTCCATGCCCACGGCCAGGCTGTCTCAGATGAAATACCACGAGTCTCAAAGCACTTTACGCGTGATTTGCGCTGTGGTGCACGCTTGGACCAAGTTTCGTGTGTTAGTCGGATTGTAAGTGAGTTTTTGCCTGGCGCTGTTGATGGGCAACGAAATAGGATTGTACATGGCTTTTATGAACTATTCGTCTTCTTTCAGAGGGACGGACGAATAAAGTGGTTTTATCGGCGGAGATACGCACATACAGGTTTCATGGTGGGAGGCCAATCGTAGTTACTATCTAGTGGGGATTGACACTGTAGGCATTTATTGGTATATATACAAGACAAGCGCGTTAAGTGGACTTGGACGTGTCTTGGATCACCTTGGAATATATAGAGCTATCATCTTCTGTTGTTTGTGAGATCTACGAACATTTCTTTTCTGCTTTACTTGTTACATTCTCATATTTCTTCGGTGTATCACTTACATATACATACTCTCTTCTAAACCGTCATCATGGGTATCGTTCTTTCGAAGCTTTACACGGATTACTACTCCGATATCGACAGTCGTTATGTCATTCCTGGTGTCGACATGAAGGATGTGTCCTTGACGGACTCTGATCGTTGGGTTCTCCGTTTCAACGCTGATTCCGACTTCCCTGTTCTCACCTGGGACTCTCTTGCTCAGAAGATTGGTAAGATAATACTCATACCTTGGGTTCTACGTCCACAATTCTAACTTGTCTTTATTTTCAGGTGTAAATGATCTCGATAGTTTACAACGGACCCCTTCAGAACTTCGCCGCTATGTCAAGTGGGGTGTAGATACTCGCCGTGCATATGGCTCAGTCATGAACTATCTAATTCACCACAGATTCCCCGCCATGTGGGGTGCCCCTCCATACACCTGTAACTCTGACGTCCCATTCGAGAATAACTCCGATTTCTGTATTCTAACCAACGAGTGGCCATATGCTCTGGAAAAGGGCGTTGTTCATTTAGTTGTCTGGACTCGGACTCCTATTGAGACTGATGATGTCATTGGTGACATGACTGACTACAGTCGCGCTTTGGTCGGTGACTTTGTGAAGAAGACTTTTGTTGACAGGGTTGGTGAGGACAATGTCTTGTGGTTCAAGAACTGGACTGCCCTACAAAGTGTTCGCGCTCTAGACCACGTCCATGTTATGCTTCGGAATGTCGATCAAAGTCTTATTGACGAGTGGACAGACGGGGTCATCACCCCCAAGATGTTGGCGGGGGGCAAGTAGGCCGGGGCCATTCAGTGGAGTAGCGATGAGACGATATTTAATGACCAGGGATACCACAGGAACACAGGAACATACACTTATAGAACAGGCACTTAGATCTTGGCCTCTGATTAATACATTCGACACAAAAACAAAACTTTATTCCTTAAGCCCGACCTCTTAAGCCTGACGACGCTGCTTGCGGTTCTGCGGCGGCGCGGGAGCCTCCTCCCCCATGGGCATGCTAGGCATGCCACCGCCCATAAGTCCCTTAGCGGCACCCAACATTCCCTTCATCTTGTACGCCGCAAAGGCAGGTACCAGGACATAAACAAACCAAGCGCCATTACCAAACAAAATAACCAATACCAAGCAAATCCAAGTCACCCAGATAGTGTCGAACATGAAATCCGTCAGACCCGAAGCATTGAGGTCTTCACCAGCAGAGCGCAGAGCACGGGTAGCGGGATCGTACGTGGGACGACCGGTCTTCTCGAGGGTGTATTGGCAGGCAAAGGCCGGGAGAGAAAGAACAGTGTAGTAGAGCAGAGAACGAGGACGGATAGTGAAAGATAGGAGGAGGAATAGGCCGTTGAAGGCGGCGGATAGAGTGTGCAGGTTCTTCAGGGTGGAGAGGTTGGCCTTGGCCTGTTCTTTCTTTGCTTTTTGGGCCATGGTGGAGATGAGTGAGATATGAAAAGGTTAAGAAGAGAGAAACCGAGTTAAAAATGAGATATCAAAGAGTGACGTTGAGTTCAAAAAGGTGGTGAAAAGAAAATGACGTTGAGATGAATCCACCTGTCGTGTATCTGTAAGAGATCTGGTCAAATCACAAAGCGGCAGGATCCATTTTTCTGTTCCTTCAAATATCACTCTCTACTTTTGTCATATCACCCAATTGGGAACTCCCAATGGTAGGGTTACGAGCTTATAGTTTTTACCCTGGCGCTGTGACTTCATTGTTGACAGATGCTTCCAGGGCAACATCCAAACATAGTAGACCGTCTTAACCAATCACAATGCGCCCTGGCATACCGTCCCACCAAGTCTAGGAATCCACTTTGCGTAGTTACTTCCACACGCTTCGTCGCGCGTGCTGCAGTACAAACAAGAGGAACAGGCCTACCCACTATCACGAACTGTTCGAGGTCTTGTTCTTGTTTGATTTACCATACGACCAATTGCCTGTGGCTTTTGCCTTGTTCTCTGTGAAGTCGTGTTGAAGTTTATTTGTTTGCTCACATTAAAACTTTTCTTTTGCGACAAACATAGCTCTCTGGAGTGAACATAGACGCATCCGGATTTTTTTTCCCTTCACTTTTTTTTTTGTTCTTCTTTGTCTACCTACCCCCACGATCGGAAACGACTCCCGTACGTTGTGGTTCACTCCTTGCAGACAGACAGACCTTGACTGAACACTTTCTGTCACTACCGAAAGCATATCTCTGAACTTGCTTCTTTCTTTCATTCATAAAGCATCCTGAACAACTGCATCTACGTACTGCCTTTTGCAGTATCACACACCAAACAACCATAACAAATAGACCGCCACCCAAAAGATTGCTCACCACCAGTCAACTTCAACTCCAATTCTGTATTCTTTATCACGATTACCACGAACCATTCAAATTACTTTCGACCTTTTGTTTTCTTTATTTACGATCATCATATCACAATTCACGTCGCTATTGCACCCTATATCTGTCTCTCGTTCGCATTCGCTTTTTGTTTAGCGCCACTATTGTGGATTTGAAAAAGAGTCATCTTGTTGATCACACTCGACATTGAAATAAACATTCAGTGAAGATTTCGTACAGAAAGTATTTGCGAATGCACTATTGTCTTCCACTACTTTGTAAGTTTCGACGACTTTCATATATAAAGGTAGTTATCCATCTCTATATCGCGCAATAACCCCGGCGCAGAGTGGGCCCCTCCCTGTTGATAGACTTCACGATCGCGCACTACAATAGCAAATATCCAATGTTGCGCAAAACAAACAGTTGATTAATTTGAGGTCTTATCCTGACTAGTATACGTTTAGTTTCACATAATAGTAGAGCTCGTGTTCTATCAACCGTAGAGCATACTCTGGATCCATACGCGACGACACCGCCGGTTAATAATTTTCAGCGCAAAAATCGACTACAGTTTTCTCACACTGTTGATAAACCCCGTTCATAGCGCATCCGGTCCTCCCCGGGCTCCATAATCCCGGGAGTTTGAACACGGCAGACTGTTGTGCTTGACAGCCTGTAAATCACAACCATGGCACCAACTTCAACAGCCATCTCGGGCTGTTTGCGCCAGGTAGTTTACTACCATCTTGACAATTTCGCCTATGATAGCGCCCTGTTCTTCGCAGAAAAGCTCAGCGCTCAAGATCCCAGATCGCCAGAATCCGCATATCTACTCGCCCTGTCGCATTACCAAAATGGAGACTTCCGCAGCGCCTTTGAAGCTAGTCGAAGTCATGCCGTTAGAGGAACAAATATTGGAGCTACCTGGATTTTCGCACAGTCTTGTTTGAAACTTGAGCGATGGCGAGAGGGAATCAATGCCATCGAAAAGACCAAAGCCATTATCAGCCAAAAGAACAGTATTGGCCAACATAGTGCCTCTATAAGAGCACCCTTTCCAGATCTCAGCTCAGTTCTGTGTCTATTAGGGAAGCTATATCGTGGATACGATGACAAGAAAAAGGCGGTGCTATATTTCGAAGATTCCCTCAAGGCCAACCCTATGCAATGGGATGCGTTTACCAGCCTTTGTGATATGGGCGTTGTCATGCGCGTCCCGGTCATTTTCAAGATGTCAGAGACACTCATTCATAGTTTCGATCCAAATATTGACGACACAAAATTGACGGACAACGTTTTGGGTCGTAAAAATACTCGGAGTATGGTACCGGATCCATTAGATCCATTTCAGACTTCCAACGGACGTCAGGATGGATTCGGAGTGTATCAATCAGAAAACGGATCCAATGATTTCATGTCCAAGATCACCGCTGCCAGGTCTAAGCTCACGACGAACAGTTCTAATTCGATGTCAAACAGTAATGATAGTCTAGATACACCACCAACATCGGTCGCCGGAAGTAATAACTCAGAAAACGGGAGACCTTTTGATGGCAATAATGCACCTTCTCGGAGACTGCGTGCACATCTTACAGACTCGTCAAACCTTGACGCAATGCCACCATCGAAGCCTTCATATCGACTTATCAAGCGGGCCACTCGGTCACAGGATAAGGCTGACCAAACAGTTGACGTTTTTGAGGCCCCAGCAACTAGGTCGACGAACGGCACTGATAGGAAGCGTACTGCTACTGGTCATCCAGTGCGGCCTTCATCAGCCACAGCAAACCATGGGGATGATGGCCCAGCTGCACCACAACGAAGAAGCGCACGACTTAATCTGTTCCGGCCAACGTCATCCAAGACGGGCGGTGTCACCAATGCTTCAGGCACCAACACTTCTAGGGAGCTCAAAAAACCTCGCCAAGGAATATCTCGTCTTATTCGACCAGACGGCTCTGGGTCAACGACCGTTAGACCTTCAACCGCAAGTCGCAAAGGAGTCGATGATGCTGGCGATTCGGATGTCCGTAGTCAGAGGGAGAAGGAACTTGGAATTTTGGCTAGGAAGACTGAAGTTGATACTGTCAAGATTGAAGAGTCACTCAAGTGGCTATTGGATCTCTTGAAAAAGACGGCCAATGGTTATTATGAGCTTTCACACTTCAACCCTCCGGATGCCATATATGCGTTGCAGTCGATTCCCAAGGTTCAACAAGAGACACCATGGGTTATTTCGCACCTCGGCAAGGCCCAGCTTGAGCAATCGGACTTTGTTGAAGCTGAAAAATGTTTCAGAAAGTTGCGGTCAGTTGCTCCTACTCGAGTCAAAGATATGGAACTGTACTCCACTGTTTTATGGCAGTTGAAACGTGAGCCTGATCTATCATACCTGGCTCATGAGCTCATTGATGAAGCTGGCGATTCGCCTGAGGCATGGTGTACTCTTGGCAATGCCTTTTCTCTGCAACAAGATCAGGAACAAGCCTTGCGCTGCTTCAAGCGTGCAACCCAGTTGAACCCCAAGTTTGCCTATGCATTCACTCTTCAAGGCCATGAACATATGGACAACGAAGAATATGAAAAGGCCTTGACCGCTTATCGCAGAGCAATCTCTTCAGATCGTCGTCATTACAAGGCATACTTTGGTATCGGACAGGTGTATCGGAAACTGGGCGACTTTGATCGTGCATTTGTACACTACGATATCGCTGCTCGCATCAACCCTTCGAATCCAGTGCTCCTATGCTCGATTGGAACGGCTCTAGAAAAACAAAAGAACCCATTGGAAGCTCTAAGATACTACAGCAAGGCCACAGAATTGTTCCCCAAGGCTACCGACACACGGTACAAGAAGGCCAGGGCTCTTATGACGTTGGGGGATATGGAGGCCGCTAAGCAGGAGCTTCTCATTCTCAAAGACCAGGCTCCGGACGAGGCTCCGGTTCATTTCTTGCTTGGAAAGTTGTATCGGGATACAAACCAAAGACAGGCGGCCGTGAAGCACTTCACAAATGCGCAGGCTTTAGATCCAAAGGTATGTGAAAGTTTTGGGGACGATGTACTGTTTTATGACAATATGCTAACTGTCGGTTACAGGCTGCGCTTCAAATCAAAGAAGCAATTGAAGCTATGGAAGATGACATACCCATGGATGATTCAATAGCGTAGAGCCCATGATAGTGGACGGTATGGACTATTAGTGTTAACGACATAGCTGATGATTTATGTGATGGATGTGAGGTAGGATCTCTTGGGACCAAAGTCATTCGCTGCATGGGGTTTTGGGTTTGGGCGTTTTTGTCTTTTGTGTGTGGGTGGTTTATGTTATCTTACCTTGGTGCTTTGTTTTTTATGAGCTCTGCGATCACACCTTATGTTTTGGGATTGTTATTATTCCATCTTGCAGTTGTAATGCATTATACCCTAGAAGTCCGGTTGGACTCATTTTTAAGCCTAATGATTACATATCTTCTATTTTTGCTTCAAATTTTAGGATGAAGATGGCAATATGATGATGGGTTCTTGGTCTGTGATTAGTATGATCGAGTCTCAATGTGTAGATGGTAATGTTGGAAAACGCGCAATAACAAAGAATGCTCAAGTTTGGACAAAGCACAGAACATTACTCTATCAACTTGAAATTACATGATTCATGAACAACGCGAAGCTATCTATAAGTATCAAGGTATTGCTTAACCCTACCATTCAGGTACGTCGGAGTCGGGATTTATACAATCGCTTCCAACAGCTGGCCCCACTGACGGTGGAATACCGGAACAAGTGGAGCTCCAGGTTTAACCCAGGATCATAACATCCTTAGGGTTGGTACGGGTGACGACCAAAATGTAGGTGGTCGGCTTTGTGTTCATGATGACTTGATACATACAGAATGCCTTTGTTAATTGTAAAAGTTGTTGCCTGTATTTTCCATACATTATTTACCCCATTGCACCAATGATAGTGGTGATTCAGACCGACACGCGTAAAGTTGTGGACTTGTTTGAGCGCGCCTATATGGGGGCCAGTATTTCCTGATTGGGGATGGAATGGCTTCTATGTCACAGTAGTGGAGTTTGGTACACAGCTTGTTGGTTGGCTTAGCGATGGTTGGGTACATGGATAGGATTCCGATGCTTATTCTATATCTGTTGCTCGTGACGAGGGCAACAAAAGCTTCATTTTCTAGCGACGAACAACGACCAGAAATGGGGTCAACAGAACTGAATGGAAGCCATGTAAACACCTACGCACTTTACTATGAAAAAACTGTTGACATACGTTGGAGGCTTCCTGTTTCTCACATGTCTCGTGACTTCTGTAATCCATGCCTTCCAAATTCTTCAAAATCCAAAATATATAGGGAAACGACCGAACAAGTGCAACAAACACGCTGTATTGGTCCATGAGAGGCGTCTTTCAGTGCGTTGAACAGAGACTGGCGTGCGTGCCTTCCCTTTTACAAAGGTTGATTGTAGACAACCAGTCGCGCCCCCCCTGAAGCATATTTAACGAGGCGCGAGTTCCTGCCCCCGGCTCTTAAGAGGTTGTGACCTTAAGCTTCCCCTCTTTTTTCTTCTTCTCCCGCTTCTTCTTCTCTTCCTTTTCCTCTTCTTCTTTTTTCCAAACAAGCTTGTTGGTCGCGATTTTTACATCAGAAATCTCGGCTTCTTTTCTATCAATCTTTTCTTCAGTCTTTTTTTTTTCAACACCTACAAACACATCAAGATGTCTGGCCGTAAGTAATGATTCTTTTTCCTCGTTTGATGGATGGCGTTGTTTGATTGATGGTTGATTGGTTGGTGATGTTTTGGCGCGCTTTGAGTGACGCGACCGAGAGTGGTGATCCAGTGCGGCTTGGTCCGCGGAATCATTACTCTTTAGGTCGATGACCTCATCGAAGCTTAACATCATCAATACATTCAATCATTGATGAAGTAGCTTCATTCGCCGTCGATTTTTCTCTGTTGTTTATCGTTCTAACGTTATTTTCTCATCATAGGTGGTAAAGGTGGTAAGGGTCTTGGCAAGGGCGGCGCCAAGCGTCATCGCAAGATTCTTCGTGACAACATTCAGGGTATTACCAAGCCCGCCATTCGCCGTCTCGCTCGTCGTGGTGGTGTCAAGCGTATTTCTGCCAGTAAGTTGCAACACCATAATAAAAATACCGCGATACAATAGCTAACCAATGCGCCTTTTCTTAACAGTGATCTACGAAGAGACCCGTGGTGTTCTCAAGACCTTCCTTGAGGGTGTCATTCGTGACGCTGTCACCTACACCGAGCACGCCAAGCGCAAGACTGTCACCTCGCTTGACGTCGTTTACGCTCTCAAGCGCCAGGGCCGCACTCTGTACGGTTTCGGTGGTTAAACAGATTTATCATATCACTGAAGTTGGAGATCATGGACTTTGTCGCTTCTTCCGGTCTTTTAGCCTTTGCTTGGCTCTGACGAGCTTTTGTTGATGATCTGGTTCAGCGGGGGTTCATTGGATTTTCTCGATTTGTTTTTGTTGCGCATTTGTTTGTCCGTCAGGACTTTGTGCTATTATCACAGTTTTGTCTTTAACATTATCTATGGCGTTATTCAGGGATGGTTATTCGCACTCGTCGTATTGAGGAATGAAATTGGGTTTCAGCGTATGATGTAATTTGTCATGTCGTTGTGTTGGCCAATGTAGTGAATGAATATTGATTAAAAAATCCCATTATTTCCTTGTGATGATGATTCCTATGAGGCAACTCCTAACTCCTTTGCATTATTGATTGTGTTTATAAGAATTTCCGTCCAGCGGCTGCCACTCTCTGTCTGAACACGGGGCTTGTCACTTGGGTATTTGTTTGGTAGAAGGGGTTCATGACAGCCTTGACCCAATTCTCGTACACCTCCAAGAAGAAACTCTTGATAGCTTCTTCTGTCGCCGGACTTGTTGGGTTTGCGCCTACAGCGGCACTTGAAGCTCGTGATCCTGGTGCTGGCGTGGTGGGCTGATGGAGAAGGAGAAACTTGACGTTGGCGCCCGTCATGAAGCATGAGACATAGTTATTGAAGAAGCGATCGATACACTTGAGATACCTATAGGGTGTCCTCTGGTTAGTTGTGATGCTCTCGGGCGATGGAGTATATGATGCGTAACGTACATGTTGGTGGTAGACCATTGTACTTCCTCAATGATGTCGAGACTGCTGTGGAGGATGAATTGGTTGAGATGGTAGAGTTGTTCGTTGAAACGGGCGGTGCCGTCTCCGCCTTGTTTGAAGGTGCCGAATTCGTGCTCGAAGAGGGGGTTGTCGGAGGTTCCGACTATGGCGAAGTAGTAGGACATTTTGGAGGTTGCGGAGGTGGTGGTGCGGGGTGGGCCTTTGGTGGGTTGTTTGTGGGGTTGGGTGTGGTTGGGAAGGTCACGGTGTGTGCGAAGGAGGAAGTGGTGATTAATTTAATTGGATTTGTATAGTGAGGGTATATTCTACGCTTCTTCGTCGTCTATTTGGTCCTTGTAGTGGCTTTGATAGCTCTGTTGATGGTTGAGCTACGCATGCTTGTATGGCAACATTAAAGTGGGGTTGAAGCAGAACCCCTGTTGATTTTGGCTTGTGCTACCAAGCTACACTGGCGACAATTTTCGCTGGATGGTAGCGTCATAGTTGGTGATTGGATTGATTGACGGAGATTCGTGGATCTGGTTATTTTGACTTGGGAATTGTTGTTCTTTTTGTTTTTTCTTGTCATCGTGCGGAGAAGACATATCTATACATACGGCGAACACCACACCGACTGACCGACCGACCGACCCGAATAATCACCTCATTTAGCCTACAATGTTCGGAGCTTTCAGAGTCACCAACCCCCTTAACAGTGGTCTTCTATGGAAGATCCCATGGCGTCTATCTAAGTTCCAAAAGCGCCGGCACCGGGACCGTCTTCGCGGGGTTGACGACGTTGTTGCCACGCTTGATGCGGCGATGCAGAAACAGGGTGTTGTGGTTGCGGCTTTGGAGAAGTGGAAGGATGATATGCCCCGGGAGGGGCAGATGACTCCACGGGATAAGTACACTATGTTTGACCGCAAGGTTAAGGGGTACCGGAAGGGTGTTCACAGTGAGTTTTTGTGCGGGAGAGTGTTGAGGATACGGTACTGACTAGTTTGTAGAGTTGCCTAAGTGGACGAGAGTGTCGCAGAGAGTTAACCCTCCGGGTTTCTAAAGTGGTTTGGGTGGCGGGTGGATGTTGCTTTGGCTTTGGAGGGCGAGGTTTACTTGCTGGGTGGATGAGTGGGCGAGGCCGTTGAGGGCACGCCCATGTACAATATCATACAGACTGGAATGGACTGGAGGTTGCATGACGAGGGTCTTCAAGTCGCTGGAGAGATTGATTTGGCTCTTTGCGAGGTGTTTCTGGGTTGTTTACTCTGTACCATATAGCCTCCGTGATACGAGGTTTATCAATGCATCAATATTTTGTAAATTTGTCATAATTGGGTTGTTGGATTGGATTGAGAACTTGAGGTCATGTCATGTTGATTGTATGTGTTTGAATGGTCTAGATCTATCGATGTATTTTGGTATCTATGGTTTTGCTAGGGTTCACTCTCTTCAGAGTACATGTACGGTCTACGCAGTTTGATATCATAGGAGACGAGATGCCTGATGACGTAGATTATAGATGAGAACGCATGGCGCAGTGATTAAGTTGGTCATGGTATGTCTTATGAAGTATCAAAGTCATGCATTGTATATATTAGTCTATTGAAAGTAACAGCCAACCTTGACCTCTTCTCTCATCCGTTAGGTTCAAAGAATGCTCTGTTTCTACGCAAGGTTTGGTGTACTTGTAGAGCCTGTCAGGCCATGGAAACATGACATGTAATACGTACTACCTCTGATACACAACTTGAGTTTACTCTGTGAAACCGTAACTTCTTTTCATCACTACGATATACCATATCTTTGTACCTTTATTTCCCTGGTAAACTACTGTCCAGATGCAACCTGATGGGAGGGCTGGAGCCACGAGAGCACCAAACATTGGAACTATGCAGTCACCCCCAACGCCACAGTGAACAAACTAGTCGTTACAAGTATATAATGGTGTATATGTTGGGCTCTTACAAAGTGAAGGGTTAATATGACAGAGTGTTGATGAAGTTAAAAGTTGGCTCTAAGATACGCTAGATTGTAAGTAGGTACTGTCAGTTAGTGCCAGCAAGATTGGCCATTTCCAAAGCGCTTTAAAGTTGACCCTACGTGTTCGATAAGAACCTAGGTATTTGAGTCTTCTTGGCATGGGAGTCACCAATCGCCATCAACCTCTTTCTCGTGCATCTAGTTTAGAAGTACTGTGTTGGCTCTGGGTCGGTGAATGTTGGTTTTCAGTATGCTGACGTGGCCACCTAACCCACACCAATAAATATTCAATTTACGTTCCCTTTGTAACAGACTCTTTGACAGGAACATCTTTCCCATCAATGCCACTTCTACGCCTCATGGCGGGTGGTCTTATCGCCATACTACCACCCAAACGATCCAAAAGATCCCGTAGGACCCAAAGGCCGGGGAATAAAGACATGTAACGGGTGATCACAACTATAATCACACGCCAAGCCCGATACTAC
This sequence comes from Huntiella moniliformis, assembly GCA_000712465.1. Classification (NCBI taxonomy): domain Eukaryota; kingdom Fungi; phylum Ascomycota; class Sordariomycetes; order Microascales; family Ceratocystidaceae; genus Huntiella; species Huntiella moniliformis. Next base: position 102,353 of record JMSH01000019.1, on the reverse strand, counting down.
GGATGCAATATGTCACCCATCCTCTCCAACATGACAGCGCGTGTCAAGAGATGAACTGCTATCAAGTCATGTTGGAATCTGCCAAGATCACAGACAAAAGTACTCGGTGTTCATCAATGTGACGAAGCCATCCACATACATATGCGCTTGAAATACAGTGTTTTTGGGTTCCCTTTGTCGATATGATAAAACATGGTGGGCTGATCTCGGAGGTACGGCGGCGGGAGATTGTTGGATTGCTCCTAGCCATGAGATTGAAGTATTGGGATGTTGTGTACTGTAGATGTTTCCTTCTTTGCATGGCGAGAGATATATCCCTTTTGCTTTGCATGCTAGCAATCCTCGGAACTTTACGTGTTGCATTGCATGAGGGGGGCTGTTATATCAAAATAACATGTCTATATCTGGTCTATGTTAAATGGTGTATGGCAGGAACGAGGAAGATTAAGGTCGTTGATAAATTACCTTGGATCGTGGATAACGACGTAGGAAACCCGAGGGAATGATAACACACAGCCAAGCATACATGCGTTGATATCTTGTTGTAACGGTGGTCATGCATTGCCCAGGTGAATCAAAGATGTGACTACCACTGTGATAAAAATACCCGCAAGCATCGAAAGATGCCGGCTCTGATATGGTCACTACAATCTTGATAGATACATAGCCCAATCAGTATACCAAGACACTAACAGCGGCCGTCCCGAAGATGGAGAAGACATCACGGAGCGCTGCAAGGAAGGTTCCATGATAGGGAGACAACTGTAACGTCCTGGAAAGGAAGGTGTTCGAACGGATGGATTAGAGGGATGTACGTGATGGGCCACTTTCTTGGCAGAAGCTATACCGGCGATTAAAGTTGAGCGGACGATTAAGACGTGGGGGCTATGACCTAAGAAAGTATTGACTTGAGATGATTTGAGATTGAAGATGACTTGGAGGAAATGTGTCTTGGAGAAGACAGTCAGCTTGGGATGTAAGGAAACTGAACAAAGGTTCTTGGCCCTATTTTCTCGACTTGGCAAGAAACCACACGGAAGCCACTCGGCCGGAAAAGCGAAATGGTCAGTGAGAATGGCTAGCACGTTCATTATCCATGATATACCGATATCAGTGCCCTCTAGAAAGTAAAAAAAAAATCCCGACCACGGTCATCTTCCCGCTTTCAATACACCGTGTATTCCGCGCCTCCGGATGGTTGTCGTTGTTAAGGCCTGTCGTGGTACAAACTATGGAAGTTTAACGAACACGCCATTACGTAACAATGTTCTCATTATGGAGAATGGAGTTGGCAGTTGCATCCATGATACAATCTGGGGTTCAGATGGCGGAAAGGACGGACCCAATGAAAAACAGGCGATTTGAGGGAATAGCTTCGTAACCTAAATTAGGTATGAAAACCTACGGTGAGAAACCGGTCATTTGATTTCCCGACGTACTACATGATATGTACACTAGCTGTGCCTGCTTGTATCTTGAAAAAGAAATGCAACTCTGTGGAATGGTGAAAGTACTGCCTGACTGAATGTAGACTATCTTTTTTTTTCAAACATTGTCATCTCATCTTCCTTAAAGAATGCCTGCCGGATAGAACATATACTTGAGGGATTGCTCCAACATGTGGACCAGAAGCTTAAACCATTGAACTGTCGGGTTTTTTCGTTTTTCATGTTTTCCCCGAGGGACCTGGCGAAGGCCCATTGCGTAGGAGGAAGAAAAGATGGATCAAAGAAAAATACCGTTATCTCAACTAGTAATCCAACCAAATGTTCATCTCTTTTTCTGACTACAGGAGATGTTCGTTATGTTAAGCATCATTGATTAAAGAGACAAAAGAGAACAAAGACTCTAAAAATAACCCGTCTTTGTATATATATAAATCCCAAGAATAAATCGACTAAAAGAATCTCCAACGTCACAATTACTTTCAACATACTATACATACATAGAAAATGACGAGTCAATAAAAAAAGCGCAATAGTGCAACCAGACGGATTGACTGGTCGGTCTAGGTTTGCCCAGCCCTTGGCGGAATCTTTGTCTGCGAGGTGATTCTTGGCACTAAGTACTCACTACGATTTCAAGATAAGCATATTGACTGCCCATGCCGAAGCCGGCTTGGCCTCAATGACTTGGTAGATAATGACAGCGGCGAAAGAAGGAAATACATTCTCATGTCCTTGGCAGATGATGTTTTTCATGGATTTTCCATAGTACGGAAGTATGTATTCAGGGTATTTGACGTCGTCTGAGCAAATGTCGACTGCGGCAATCCCCGCCCACTGGAAGATCCCAAATCCACGGCGATTTGTTTTTGCTGAATACAGATGTGACGGGTCATGTTGATTAGAACGAATCACAGACTTGAATGCAGTAGGCCACAACAAGTAATTTTCTCGTCGGATTAAGGTGCTGACACTAGCGCTTGTTTCGTACACGCGAGCAGTTTTGACTAGGTTTGTTGTAATCGATTCGATTCACTTACACGTTTTTTAGTGGAGCAATGGCAATGAATCTAGGTCGTTATCATCTGTGCTTGTTTGTAACAAGGGATATACACACATACAACTATGTAAAAGAGGGGGTAAGACCTCAAATGGCGTGGCCTTGCGATATCAGCGTTACAGTGATGTCTTTTTTTTCCTTTTAGCAAACTTGTCTTGACCTGCCAAAAAAGCTCATGCCAAGGTGTGGTTTGTATGTACATGGTCGAGAAACAATCCGCTCCGCTAACTTCCGGATTCTTTGAATAGTTGCGGTGGGTTTTGGAGGGATTATTGAAATCGAGATTTCAATCCTGGGTCATGTTACATTCTCCCGCGAAACCTGTCAATTGCATACACCGGCCTCGGTCTTGCGATATCACACCTCCCCCGCTTCAGATCCATATTTCCCAAATAGGTACTACATCCGGCTTCTATATTCCTTTTCTACCGTCAAAATGTATGATATACTTACTATCATGATGTCTTCTTGTTCGCTTTAACTATATTGGCATGCATGTTCTGTCCTGTCATTCTGTTAAATCGGTAATCTCGGGACTATCGTCACATTCTAAAGCTTACGTGCGTCCTGTATGTACATCAATACTACAAGGAGATTTTAAACAAACATGAACCCTAATCGAAGTCTCGGATTGGTGTAACTTGTACCGGGTCCTTTTGTAACGAGATGCCGTGATATCTAAGACGGCTGATGATAGAGGAATATCATGTTTCCTGATAATGCCTGATATCCAATGTATCTGGATGCAACTGTTGGTTTGACGAGTAGCAAACTATTAGTTTCAGTCCCAACCAATACTATGAACCATGGACCCCTCCCAACCGATATTACACGATCTGAAGCAAGGTTACCGTCACTCTTGGTCTTCCGTACACCCACCCCATTGTACCCGTCAATCCCGTCTTCGCCGTTATCGATCCCATTGACAAAGGTTCCGTCCTCTCTTCCCTTTTCTCGTGACCCCCGTGTTACGAGTGCGGATGTTGTTGTGTTCTGAGCGGGGTTTATGAGATCATGCAATATGGAGTTTGTGCATGACGTCGTATGGCTTTGTGGTACTCTTGATCTTCTTTTCGTTATACCTTGTTACTCTAGTTGGTTTCTACCCGTGACTGATTCATTACTCAGGTTTCCCTGGCTAGCCGTGTTAGTCGGTTGAACAAGATTTCTAAACGTGTTGCATCTCGTTTAGTCTGTCTAAAATTTGGTTATCATCACCCATGAGTGTCTAACTATATGTCTTTCCCGGAAACTAGGATTATCAATGTAAATCATGATCTAGTGTATGTACATATCAACACTTAAAACCTAGTTGACCGAGAAAAGATCAACATCTTTAATTGACCCTATCCCTTTTGTATGTCGAGATCACATACGTACATACCCACAGACTTAATTTTCAAAACGATAACAATTAGTTCATGCATCTTCAGCCCGATCTATGATCCACTAACATGTGTAGGTACTCCACGATAAACGTGGCTTACATACCTATACCTACGTACATACAGCAAATTGTAGACCCTACACAGATTACATCTCACACGACTCGATCTTCATTTGTACGCTCACACCTACTTCTTGTTTATGATATTCTTTACACACCCTCAAACATAAAAAAATCACCTATCAGCAAACAGTCAATTAGGCCAAGAGTTAGCCATCAAAACCTCCTTCCCTTTTAGGGAATCCTAATGACGAATGCCATATCTGACCACGATGGCGGGCTGCATATAAACTGAGATGATCCAAAATCGAGCGTAGCCGCTGAGCCGGCAAATATCGTAGAATTGCTAGGAAAGACCCTGGAAAGAAACGCGCAAACAGGGTTTACGATAGGCGTTGAAGAAGACAAGGGAATAGGATAAGCGCAAGTTCATGATCGGGAGGGGAGAAATGTGGTAAGATTCTTGTGTTTCAATGGGAAAACAATCATCTTGTGTTAGGGTTGATCAATAGGACAACTGAGATATCACAAACTAACGAACAAAGATGAGGGCAACTAACTTTTGTACGTATAGACATAGGAACATTAGCAAATGTGTATGTACACACGTCTGTTTCTAAACATTCTATTACACAATACTTCAATATGAACTGACCTCCAGTTCTTATCTAGTAGACATGGGCCTTTACCAGTTTGTTGCGGGGGATGGTCCGTTCTTTGACTGAATTTATGGATCAACCACAAACAATAAACCTCATCGTTGAAAGCTTTGATCACGACATTATCCACCAATGTGTCGCTGCCAAGTCTTATACACGTTAGTTTCTCGGGGAGATACGGTCAGGGCAGAATGTGACGGGAACATTCTTGTCTAGGGTTGTATGTATGTATGTATGTATGTATGTATGTTAGCGAAGGAAACGTCCCTGCATCTAAAAGCAAGTAATTCATTACCTACCTGCAGAATTGCTCGCCGTCGCCGCTAGTCAGCGTTTTGTGATTGAGGATGGCATCAGTTCGGAAGGTGGGCTGGTAACATAGTAAGACCTTTTTTGTGCTGGAAAAGTTACTGTTGAATTGCATGTTTAGGTCCCAGGCATAGGCTCCTTTTTCTGGTACGGGCGAACTCACAGTTAAGACTGGAGAAAATGAACCAAACTACTTTTGATTCCAGGATTAGGAACGCTCTCTGATTCAGCTTGTCATTTTTTATGATGCACATATGTGGCTGACCGTCAGCCTTTCTAAAAAGGGACAGAGAATGTATATACCTACTTAATAGGGCTCTTATAATACGCCTAATAGAACTCCGAACATGTTATTCTGCCGCTTACACCGACCTTCACCTGCTGTGTCCCAAACAAGGAAACTTCTCCACAATTAATCCAGTCAGATATACGACAAGCAAAGAAAGCGTCCGCGCACGCATCTTGCTATCTCTTTTTCTTTGTATTTCCTACCTAATTTGGGCACTACTAGAACAGGATGGCTTTCCCTATGGCGTCGTCGGGTCTACCTTTTTTCTTGGCTGTTTCTCTACTTCCCTTATTAGAGAAAGGAGACAACGAGAGAGGATACAGGAGAGGAGACAAAAAATATCTCTAGGGCCTCACGCGGTGTCCCCTGTAATCTATCATCTTGGCAAACAGTCCTCGACTCTGGGCAAAGTCTAGATGGAGAAACCAAAAGTCAAAAAGAGGGACTTTTTTTCCTCCGAGGTATCGTTGGATATTACCTCTAGAGATACACATGATAACGAATTTTGAGAAAAGTAGTCATTGACGTCTGCTTGTAGTCTGTCATACCTACTATTTTACTAGGCCTTTGACAATGAGCGGCAGGAATCCTATGATATTTGGTCCCTTTATTCGTCACCTTTTACAGTTTGTCAGGTACACATTTTGTTAAGCCTACATATTTATATATATCCTACATACATATATACACATGCAAATACTCAAGTGTATATACATACGTGTCAATCACATAGTGAGGCCAAATATACAGGCTATCTCAATATATGTATGCCCGTCGCTCAACAGCAGTAACTGTCGTCCCTCGCTGCCATGACCCGGTTCATCCTACTGTGGTAATACCCTCCACCCCCCTAGACAACTTCCATGCAGTATTCCACACGCCCCTTCTTTCACGCCCAGCCGAACCGTCCGTTTCCTTGACCTTTCACACGTATGTACCGTGCCTGCCCACCTTGTTCGTTACCCCGGTCCTTTCTTTGGCTGTAATCAATACATCAACATGTTGGATTGGAGCCAAGCCAAAGATGGGTCTCTTTTGAGTAATCGCCAACGTATATATAGACGGGTCTGCCAACCTCTTTTACCGGTGTCTCCCTTCACTTTTTGCTTTCGTCATCTCGTCTCTTCACGGACTTAGCTGTTTTGACTTGTGCACTCTCGCCTACGTTGCGAAAGAGAAACCCCCTTGAGTTTCTATCACTCATTCTTTTCCGTTTCTTGTTGTCGACAATTACAAGAAATATCAACCAAAGTTTACATACGACTTTGTTGCCAATATTTAATATTTCATTTACTATTTTCCAGTGTCCATACCACTAAACCAACAACACCACAACATGTCTAATGAAAAGAGCGCCATTACTGGCGTCTCCGAGTCTCCGGCTAACACTGGGTCATTCGACGGAAAGGGCCATGTCGCTGATATTGACGTCACCGAGGAAGTTGACGCCCTTAACGCCACCGTTGACGATTTGCTCGAGGCCAAGGAGATTGCCAACGGTCTCAGTCTCGATGAGACAGTTAAAGTATGCAATCCGCTTGTTATTTCTTCCATAGTCTAAACTATCTACTAACACGAGGTTCTCTTCTCCGCTCTACAGCTCCTCAAGGAAATCTACGCCCAGTTTTCCCGGGATCCCAACTTCCCTCTACAGGTCGTTGATAGAATCGAGGCTTTCTTGGAGAACAAGGAAATCCTTGAGCAGCCTGAAAAGTATGAGCAGCAAATCATGGAGATGAAGATCGAGGTTGCCCTCATCACCAACAACTCCCCTTACGCCGAAGTGCGTGCAGTCGTCGACAACCACGACGATCCTTCCCTTCCCGTTTCAACTATTCGTGCCTGGGTCATTGGTATCTTCTTCTCAGCTTGCATTGCGTTTATCAACGCTTTCTTCGATGTCCGCATGCCTTCTATCTACGTCATTTCTACTGTTCCCCAGCTGCTTGCCTACCCTATGGGTAAGGCCTTTGAGCGCTGGTTGCCCGATGTCGGTTTCACTCTCTTCGGCGTTCGCCACTCTCTGAACCCAGGACCCTTCAACAAGAAGGAACACATGCTCATTACCATCATGTCCAACGTTGCCAAGTCTGTCCCCTACACCAACTACATTGTCTGGATTCAGGTCCTGCCTCAGTACTTCAACCAGCCATATGCCATGTCTGCTGGATACCAGCTTCTGATTGGTCTTTCCACCAACTTCATTGGTTATGGTATGGCTGGTATGTGCCGTCGTTTCCTTGTTTATCCCGCCTACTGTGTGTGGCCCACTTCGCTCGTCACCATCGCCCTCAACACTGCTTTCCACGATACCAGCATTGACACTGCCTCCGTTCCGGGTCCTCTCAAGTCTGTGTGGAGCATGTCTCGTCTGCGTTTCTTCTGCATCGCTTTCACTGCCATGTTCTTCTACTTCATCCTGCCCAACTACCTCTTCGGTGTTCTGTCTTACTTCTCTTGGATGGCTTGGATTGCCCCCAACAACGCCACTCTGAACGTCATCACTGGTGCTTATGCTGGCATGTCTCTGAACCCCTTCAACACCTTCGACTGGAACATGATTACTTTCTCCATCGACCCGCTCATGGCCCCTTTCTTCTCCACCCTCAACTTGTTTGCTGGTGCTTTCTTGTCCATGTTCGTCATTTTGGCTATCTGGTACACCAACACTTACAACACCGCCTACATTCCCATTCTGAGCAACAGACCATGGGATCACTTCGGTCAGCGTTACAACGTTACTTCTATTATCGACGAGAATGGAATCTTCGACTCTGAGCTTTACAGCCAGTACTCTCCTCCTTTCCTGTCTGCCGGTAACGTTTCTACCTACATGTTCTTCTTCGCCGTCTACACTGCCACTGTTACCTACGGTATTCTCTACCACCGTCACGAGATCGCCCTTGGTCTCCGCGAGGTCTGGGAATCTATCCGTGGTCGCTCGGGTTCTGGCCCCAAGAAAAATGCTCTGGATGTCCACAACCGTCTGATGTCCAAGTACAAGGAGGTTCCCGAGTGGTGGTACGGCATCGTTTTGGTTGCTGCCATTGGTGTTGGTGCCGCCGGTATTGGTGCTTGGCCCACTCACACTTCTCCCGCTGTTGTCCTCTACGGTGTTCTTCTGTGCTTGATCTTTGTCGTCCCCATTGGTATCATTACCGCCATGACTGGTGTTGAAGTCACTTTGAACGTGTTGGCTGAGTTCATTGGTGGTGTCTGGGTCGAGGGTAACGCGATTGCCATGTGCTACTTCAAGTCGTACGGTTACATTACTTGTGCTCAGGCCCTGTCTTTCGCTGGTGACCAGAAGCTTACTCACTACCTCAAGATTGCTCCTCGCTTCACTTTCTGGGCTCAGATGGTCCCCACTCTGGTTTCTACCTTCATTTGTGTCGGTGTTTTGCAGTACCAGGTCAACATTGAGAACATTTGCACTTCGGATGCTCCCTTCCGTTTCACTTGCCCTGGTGTTAACACTTTCTTCACTGCTGCCGTTCTTTGGGGTACCGTTGGTCCTCGCAAGATTTGGGGTAAGGGCGGTCAGTACGTGGCTACTTTGCTCGGTTTCCCTCTTGGTGTCTTCATTGTCGTTGTTTTCTACTTCCTCTCGCGCAAGTTCCCCAAGAACACCTTCCTCCGTGGCGTCCACCCCGTTGTTATGCTCAACGGTGCGCTTCTTTGGGCCCCTTACAACTTGACCTACATCTGGGGTGCTGTGCCAGTCGGTGCTTTCTCGTGGCTCTTCATCAAGAAGCGTTTCCTTGGTCTCTGGTCCAAGTACAACTACGTTCTGTCGGCCGCCTTTTCCACCGGTGTTGCCCTGTCGGGTATTATTGTCTTCTTTGCCTTCCAGCTTCCCGAGTTGACCGTGAGCTGGTGGGGCAACAACAACATTGGTACCGGCTTGGATGACGGTACATATACTCTCAAGACACTTGCTGAGGGCGAGTACTTCGGTCCCCGCCTGGGCACCTACTCTTAAATGCTTTTATTGCATACTTAATCCATTGTTCATTTCTTTTCTTTTTGGTCTATCGGCCATTCTATACCCCCATTCGTTTGCGCGGAGTTTTTCCGTCCGCCCGTTACATGGGCAATCTCGATGTCTCGTTTTCTTTGAGGATATGTTGTCCTCTCATTTGTATTGCAATGATTTTCACGTCTTTTTTTGATAATTTCTGCCTTGTCTTTACACAACAGGCACTTTTCTAGCCCAGTCTCATGTTTTACTGCCTTTTTTCTATTCTGTCTTGCCAAGACCGCCAAAAAAATAATTGATGTGCGTTATCACCTGGGCGGACCTCGGGTTTCCCCAGGGCGCATCTCGATTTAAGGCGGGTTGCTTGGCCAAGATAAAATGAGAGTCAGGCATGTGACTGGCTTGGCCAACTGTATTTTTGTGTATCGTTTGTTGTTTGGTTTTGGTGTGTGTTGGCGGAATATCTATTTTATTTATGTTGTATTGTCCGGCCATTAAGGAAAAAGAGGGGGTTTATTTTTCTTACTTTGTTGTAGTTTTAGTGCTTAGTCAATGAATGGTGTAACGTCGATTCAAACCATTATCTATATTGTGACATGTGAAAATCGCCATCTACAGGCATATACAAAAGGCATTACCGAAAACTAAAATTCTGCCCACAATGCATTTCACACATTCCCATTGTTCATCATCATATCCTACGTCTATCTCTGACAAAAAACGCTCGGTAAGAAAATACATCATCATAAACAACAAAAAAGCCAGTGTCTACCCCAACTCTGTTGATAAACCCTAGAAATTAAACAAAAAAAGCACAACCCAAAGATATCAATATGAAGAAATGCAAAACAGAAAGGGGAGGAAAAGAAAAATAGTGAACAATGTTTAGGCGTAAAAGTTGACCGTCTCCTTCTTCTTGGACTGCACCTCACTGATAGCATCGACATAGTGCTCATGGCCCACCTTGTTCTTGCCCGTCCGCAGGGCAATCATGCCGGCCTCAACACAGACAGCCTTGAGCATGGCACCACCAAATTCGTCGGTTGACCGGGCAAGTTCACCCCAGTTGACGCCGTCCGACACGGCCATCTTGCGGGAGTGGATCTTGAGAATCTGGGCACGAGCTTCCTCGTTTGGCAACGGGAATTCAATCTTGCGATCGAGACGACCTGAGCGGAGCAGCGCGGGATCCAGCACATCGATACGGTTCGTTGCTGCCAAAACCTTGATTCTGTCGTCGGAGGCGAAACCATCCAGTTGGTTCAGCAGCTCCAACATGGTACGTTGCACTTCACGATCACCACTCTTCTCGCTGTCGAAACGCTTGGTACCCACGGCATCCAACTCGTCAATGAAAATGATAGATGGGGCCTTCTCCTTGGCCAGAGCGAAGCAATCACGCACCAACTTGGCACCGTCACCAATGAACATTTGCACAAGCTGGGGACCGGCAAGCTTGAGGAAAGTGGCATTGGTCTGCGCGGCGCAGGCTCTCGCAAGAAGGGTCTTTCCAGTACCGGGAGGACCGTACATGAGAGCACCTAGATATGTTTAGTATAATGAAGCAACCCAACGAGGACGCATGTCTTACCTTTTGGCGCCTTGATACCAATCTTCTTGAACCGTTCCGCCTCCTTCATAGGCCAAACAATAGCCTCAACCAACTCATCAATCTGCTTAGACAAACCGCCAACATCCGAGTATGTCTCCTTGGGCTTCTCATCTACCTCCATGGCCTTGACTCTGCTGTCATACTCCGCGGGTAGTGTATCGAGAATGAGATAACTGTCCTTGTTGACACCGATGAGGTCGGCGGGCTTGAGCTTCTCTGGGTCAACGAGACCAATCAACGGCAGGAAAATGGTCTGTCTGGTGGAAGTCTTGATGACGGCTGACTTACCAACGCGAGTAGCGTCCAGGTCAATGTTGGCGCCCTCCTCCTGGGCTTCGGCGGTAGGGTCGAGGTCAAGAAGCTCTACAACGTTTCCGACAAGGTATGGCAATTGTCTAGATAGTGGGAGTGGTAGAAAGTCAGTAATTGTATAAACAAACGCCCAAATGTTACTCAGACTCACCTGTTGTTAGCAATCTTGTCCTCGTTCTCCTTGATACGTTCCTGCATAGTCGACTTCTCGTGCTGTAACCGCTGATGCTCACTACGCATGATACTGGCATCATTGTCCAGAAGACGCTTGCGCATCAGAATGTCCTGGGTACCAAGACTGAGGATCTCGCTGTCAAGGATATCGTCCTCGGCATCGTCCATAGTGGCGTCATCACCATCCTGCCGTCTCAGTTCACGGTCTAGGCGATCGAGGTCCTCAAGCTCTTCAAGGGTGGCCATTGTGGGTTAAGTTGGAGTGGTATAAGTGTGGTGTGTAAGATGAACAAGCAAGCTTGTTTAGTCGTGATAAGCGCTAGAGGCCCGAAGCTCCGGAATAACACTTAAGTTTAGTGGTAGCAACGGAAATGGTCTCGTTGGATGAGACTAAGCGTATTCAGGAAGGGAAATGGAAGAGTAGAAGTATCGTAGAATAGTTAAATTAACCAATTGCTTCGGCAAATCACTCAAAAAGACAACTGAGAAACTAGTTCGTGATGATGTCAGAAGCCACAGACAATACAAGTGACGGAAGGCTGACCGAACCAATGCATAAGCTCAACAGCCCAAACCCACTGAAGCTCTCGCTCAGTACTGGGTCGACAACAAGGCGTCAGTGCCTGCGCGTCCTGCTGAACATTTAGGGTTGCTAGGGTTACTATGAGTTTCAGCTAAATTGCCCCACGATAGCCTTGCAATTGAACCCCACCAAGCAGAGTGCTTAGTCATAAAGCAGTGTATAGAACAGTGCGACACTGTAGTAGTAAATTCTGGTGATGGTTTGGCGAATGATGGAGGCCGAGATATCGTGAGATTTTGTGGGACTGTTTCGAGCTCTGGCCTCATTTTACTGTCCAATTTGTACGTCACTACTTACTACTAGCATCACGCTGTTCCCACCTGTTCAATTGGTCAAGAATACTAACAACCCGTAGCACAATGACCCGGATACTCCGCCAAATTCCCCGGTGCGCCGGCCCCGCCACCCTCTTCATTCCCTCCATCCGCGCCTTCTCCACAACCCCCGCGATTACCGCCGCCGCCGCCGCTACTACCTACGTCTCGCCTACACAACCACCAAGTGCCCGTCCTCCCGCCGACCGGAAAACCCAAGTAATCCGCACCTACACGAACCTCCTCCGGACGACACCCCTGCTCATCTTCTTCCAACACAACAACATTACTGCGCAAGAATGGTCGACTATCCGCCGTGAGTTGAACCTCAAGCTGCGTTCAGTTGGCCCTGTGGATATTGGCGAGGCGGATGGCCAGCCGGTTGACCTTGCGCCGTTCATTCGTCTCCAGGTTGTCCGCAGCCGTATGTTGGATGTTGCCATGCGCATTGTTGAATTCCATAAGAAAGGAGATCCCCTGACGCATGATCTGTCTGAACGGGCGTACAGAACCATCACCAAGGTCGCAAAGAATGGTGCGCCAGAGGGTTCTCAACACGCCGCTCTTTCATCCGTCATCACCGGCCCCATTGCCGTGCTTTCTATCCCCGCCGTGTCACCCGCCTACCTTGCCGCTGCCCTTTCCATTCTAGCTCCGTCGCCGGCTTTCCCGGCGCCTACACGGCGTGCAGCCCCAGGTCTTTACGAGTTATCGACGCAAAATGCGCTGTCTAAACTTATGCTTATGGGTGGCCGGGTAGAGGATCAGGTGTTTGATAACAGTGGTGTTACATGGGTTGGTGGAATTTCCGGAGGTGTCTCTGGACTGCGGGCACAGGTTGTTCACCTCTTGCAGAGCGCGGGTATGGGATTGGCATCGACGTTGCAGGGTGCCAGCAAGGCTCTGTATGTCTCTTTGGAGAGCCACAGACAGAACTTAGAACCTAAGGAGGAGAAGGAGGAGCAGAAGGAGGGTGGAGAGGAAAAGAAGAAGTAGAGACTGTTCGTCTCTGTGTGTTTCTAGTAACCGTGTACAATATTACGTCTGGCTGGGCGGTGTTTTCCCGGCTGGTAGCCTCCTCTGTTTATAGAGTTGTATTATCATCAGTTTCCTTTCCTGTTTCATTCTCACTTTAACGATCAGACGTCAACTTTAAAGTCCCATGGCACGATCGTGTGATCATCCAACCCTGTTTAACCCTACCAACCCCCCGCTCTAATTTCCCCTTACAGTCAAATTACTTGCATCCTATAATCTCATTATTACGACATGATCTCATTTATGCCTGGCATTTCATTCTTCTTTTTTAGTGATCACGCCTGTTAACCACCAATTATTCCTTCCTCTTTTAACTTTAACACCAGCAAGTTTCCGACTATTAAACTTCACAATACCAAAAGAAGTAAACAAGTCGCACCGTCAAACTAGTTCAATCGTTAACCCCCCAACGCGCCAACCCTTATCTTTCAGAGCCACAACAATGGACTTCGCCCCATACCAAGCCGCCCCGCCGGAAACCTCTCGTTCTCCTCCTAGCAGTCCCCGCACCTCACTTGAAGCTCGACGCCCATCCCCTCTTCCAAACCCATGGTCCGCGCCTCCTCACCACCCCCCTCCACCGGGCGTCAGCGGCGCCCCGGATGATTTCCACGATGCCCTTGCGGGAACGCGATGGCCGGCGTGGTTGCCACGGGGTCTAATTGGGGGTGGTAGAGGAGCCGCAGTGGGACATCTTCCCGGGGCGTTTCCCGGGGGTGAGCCGGATCGGTTGAGTTTGTCGGAGTTTAGTACGTCTTTGGGATTACGGTTGGATCATGAAGCGGCTTTGGCTTATATCTTGTTTCCACCAGTGGGGTCATTCTTGCTGTTTGTTTTTGAGAGGAAGAGTGATTATGTGCGGTTCCATGCTGTCCAAGCGGGGCTCCTTTTTGCGTTGTTAGGATTCGTTCATTGGGTTGTGTCTTGGTCGGGGCTGTTGGCGTATGTGGTGGTGTTAGGAGAGATTGGAGCGGGGTTGTATTTGGCGTGGAGGGCGTGGAGAGATGCCGATTCTCTCGAAAGGTATGATACACAGGCTTTTGATCCGTAGAATATGGAAGCTAACAGACTCATAGATATGAAGTTCCCTTTGTTGGCCCAATAGCCAGTCGTGCACTTGGCGACGACTTCTAGAGGACTTGATGATGCAGTCATTTCTTTTACCATTTACCGTATTGTGTTTCCTTTCTCTTGGTCTTCATTTCCTATATCCGGCGCACCATGCCTTGTTTCCTCTTTAATCATAATGCAATTAATCCACATTTCAAACTATCCTGATTTTCCATGTCGTGTCCCTCACTATGACAATACCTACTGTCTCTGAAGCACTGCAGTGACTGTACCCGGAATCTCCATACGGCCAAGAGAAATCTCTCTGATACCACCCACCGGACCAATGTTAAGCCAATCGCCAAGTAAGTCATTGCTCTCTTTGGGCTTGACCTTGAAATCATAAGTACCAACAGTGATATGAGCTACCTTATTGGAACACACCCATCTATCCGACGCATCGTGCACTCTAACAACGATGGCCATGATTTTTTCATTAAACACAACCTGTGTAAAAGGTTAGTCGTGATACAAGTGGTTGAAATAGCTTAGTACTTACACTCTCCAGAATTACCCCGCACTCTCCCAACTTTCCATTCGGGTCACCAGCCTTGACGCTCTCCTGCCACGATTGGTGATATTTATCCCACAGCTCAACATGATCCTTGGATGCCGCCCGGTGAAGCAATGTAACATGGAAAGAACTCTGAACTCTCTGAGCTGCATTCAGATGCTTCCATAAGGCCAGATCTTCATCTACAAGACCAGGAGCGCCAAACGTCTCATTCAAGACCTTGAGCACCTCACCCACCGGCACAACCACACCAACATACTCCAAGGCTGGTGGCCGAGCCTTCTTGGGCTGCTGACGAGAGACGTTGGGCTGCTTGTTACTGTCCTGAGGCTGGCGTGGTGCCCGATCGGGGAGTCGGTGCTTGAACTCTGGCTGGTAGTTGAGAGCATATTCCATGGCAGCGTTAATCTGCTCTTCACTAGGCATATCGGGAACGATACCCGGATAAATGGTATGCATCTTCTCCAACACAATCTTCAAGTTCGCCAAACTACCAGTCGTGGGATCCAAGTTGATGATAGTGTCGAAGCCAGCGTCAGGGCCATCATCAGGGTTACAGGGCTCATATCTCCGAAGGAAATTCTCCATGACACCAAGAAACTTGGACTGATCGGAAGCTGCGTGGATAGTCTGGTGGTTATCACCACGAGCAATCACGCGGTCCTGAGTCACCCGGCGAACCTGGGCCATATTTTCATCCAAGTGCTTGAAGTTGAGAGCTATGAGAGTTGGCTCATCACGGGTCATCCGCATGTCTGTCACCAGCTGCTTACGTTCATGGCGTTGGGCGTTGTTCCGGTCTGCATAAGCGACGGGCTTCGTGTCAAGTTCGGTGTTAATAGCGGCAATGAAGCGTGGCGGTCTCTTGGATCCAGCGATGTTATCGTTCTGAATGTGACCCCATCCAAACAACTTGGTCAAGGCAAGACCGATGGTCGTCTTACCACAACCAATTGTAGCAATGGCAGTGATAACAACATCCTTCTTAACATCCGGATAAACCTCCTCCTCGTCATCACCACCGATGTTGGCAGCCTCCGACCCCTTCAAGTTTTCGGCAGCCAAGAAATCCTCACGCAATGAAATGATACCATGATTAGCCTGGTACAGCGCAGCCAGCTGGGGATCGCGGGAAAGACGCTTACGGGCGTAAATGATGTACTTTTCTGTGATAGTTTTGTGCTTGCTGATTCGTGGCTTGTTGTTCAGAATGAGAGCCTTGGTACACTCTCTCCACTGTCTGTACATCAGGTAAGGCTCCTCAAACTTGTACTTGAAAAACCAGTCCATCCATGGCCCATCACGCGTCATTTGTCTCTTACATCTGATAACGAACCCCTCGACATCGCGACCATCATAGGCACCAGACTCC
This sequence comes from Huntiella moniliformis, assembly GCA_000712465.1. Lineage (NCBI taxonomy): Eukaryota > Fungi > Ascomycota > Sordariomycetes > Microascales > Ceratocystidaceae > Huntiella > Huntiella moniliformis. The sequence goes on along the minus strand of JMSH01000019.1, from coordinate 86,136 downwards.
GACACACCCTCTAGGAAAGTCTTAACCTCATTGATATCCTCCTTGACTAACATATCCGTTTTCTTGAAGTTCCAAGCGTCAGCAAACTGTTGCACTACTACACTGGGGTATGTAGCAAAATCCGGAAGATTAAGGTTGATACCGTGAAGATAGAGACCAGCCATGTCGGGCCCATACTGAAGAATGTGCTCCTCAAACGAGTCGTCGCAAAACTCGCAAATGGCCGTGGCATTCCGTGCCCGTAAATCCCGTGCCAACTCCTCCTCAGACCGTCCAATCTTGGCCAACTGAGCTCGTAGATGCTTCTGAGCAGCCTGAGAGTGTGTCAAATCAGTATCAGCACGACCGCCAGTCGAGTGCTTGCTCGTCACAAGCAAAGTACCATCCTCAAGACCCGAGATGAAAATGATGCAACCGTTTTCTTTCAGGGTCAACTCATATGGGCCCTTTGTCCGTGAGATGATATTTTCCCACTTAGTATCCTTGACTTCGCCAGTGTTGAAGAACTTGTCGTATCCACGGACAGCAATCTCAGGTTCCCCGGAGCGAGTCGTAGTAGTGAAAAGACCACGGGCATATGTTGGCAAGTTAGGCTTCTTGTAATCCCAATCAGACAGCTTCCACGAAAACACCTCAATCTTGTCTGGAGAGTGTTCTACCGTAAAAGCATTCTTTTTGTAACCACCACCGCCATGCTTCTTATTTTTAGCCTGGCCAGCATTGGCACTGCGGCCTTCTTCGAGCGCGCCAATCATGAAGGCGACAGAGTCAACATCCTGGGGGATATACGGTGCCACTGGAGGGACGGACATGGTGATGACGGATTGCCGAGACAGGCTAAGACCGGGAGATACACTGAGACTGTGTAGAAAAAGGCAATTTATGAATGTGATGAAGATGAGGGTTTGGGTTTCTGATGTTGATGGCGGGGTTCCTGATGAAAGTTGATAGTGGGGCTAAGGAACCAACTTGTGCAAGAGTAAAATAGGAAACAGGTGAAGATTTTTGACGAGATCTGAAGAATAGAGTAGTTTCTAGATGGGTTTTTGGAAGTGAGTTTGGATTTTTCGTTGGTCTTACGGCATAGGGTGGTTTATATATTACAACTTTTTCAATCCCTTTGGTACAAACAGATCGATATATTTATGTTTAATAGCTATGAATTTTCAATTTGTATCCTTGTAATTCACGATTTTATTCACAACCATTATGACTCTACGGCGCTCGGTAAGCCCTATTGGCCAATTATAGAAGGCGGTGGACGTTAAAGACACTGGCAGAACCGCTGTAAAGGGTTAAACAGGTCAGGGTCCTAGTAAAACCGAGCTTTATGGTCACACCAGAAACAGACTTTCCAACGCCCAACGACGCCTTGCATTATCACGACCAGGATATATTTTCGGACAACCTTTTTTGGCTCACCGTCACCATGTCTACGAACCCCTTTCTTCTCGCTGCCGATGACCCGGACGGCTTACTGACTCTTCTCTCCACAACGCCCGGCGTCGCTGCCCAACAAGATGAAACTGGCTACTCTCTTTTACACGCCGCGGCTTCCTACAACCACCTCGACCTGCTTAGTGCGTTATTAACAACGTACTCCGTCTCACCTACGATCCTCGATAGCGATGGGGAAACCGCACTGTATGTGTGTGAAACGCCCGAGGCTGCTGAAATCCTGGTATCAGCAGGATGTCCCGTGGCCCACCGGAATGACGAGGGGAAAACAGCCCGTGAGCGGATTCTTGAAGACGGAGATTTTGTTGAGGTGGCAGAGTGGCTTTTGGAAAGAGAAGAACAATTGACGGGGGCGGAGATTTTGCAGGGAGCAGGCGTTTTGGCGGATGGTGGAAGTGCGTTGCAGCCACCTGAGGGGATCAATGTGAAGGTTGGGGAGGTATCAGAGGAAGATCTTGGTGAGGCGGATCCGGCTATTAAGGCGTATATTGAGCGGTTGTCACAAAGAGCAGACTTTGACACACCTGAGGTGCAGGCCGAGGTTAGAGAAGTTGTTAGAAAGCTTCTTGCAGGAGAGGACGTCTCTGATATTATTGGGGCGCCGTCATCGTCGTCTTGAGTTTATATATCTATAGTCCTACTCCTTACTGTTGTACCTTGATATCCCAAAGAAGATATTCCTTCTCTCCAGGTAATCTCAAGAGAGCAACCTCTCCACTACCACCAGCCACACCCCTTTCAATCGCTGTAGCTGCAATAAAAGCCCACGTCTTACTCTGCACTTCCTCAACAACCACTCTTGCTAGCTCAGCCACCACTTTTGGTGCTAAGAAGCCATTTATACTGAACTTGACAACACCACCTGATAAGGGATCCCCTGCTTTCAACGGATCTCCAAATACTGGAATACCATATCGGGAGATGTAAGGATCGACGTTATCTCCAGCGCGTACCCGGGGACTCTCAAGACGAATCAGAGATGCCCATTCATAGACATCAGCAGCAATCGTGTCAAGTTCATCAGGCGTATCACTGGCATTGAGGTCTTCCTGAAGAGAAGCGAAAGAAATGAGGGCGGTGGGAAGGTTGGCAGATGAGAGAACAGTAGGCACAGAAATAGGATGGAACGGAGTAAGGTGATCAGTGGGAAGATCTGTAATATAAAAGTTAGTACGGTTATAATGGTTTTGGGAGAGTCAACGAACTTGGTGTTAGATTGCAGTATAGCCACTTCAAGGGCTTAGTGAAGACATTATCGCAGGCATGTATTAACCTATTGAAGCCCTTTTTACCAGCAGTCATGGCGGGCTGGGTAAGATCCAATTCAACAACTTGAAAGTGTCAGTACTTGACGACAAATGTAGTTTAGTAGAAACCTACTCCATCTTGACTTGTGAGTTCTGTTTTCCTTTGATTTGACAGGAGTTCCTTGAAGACCGGACCGTTCGTACTTTTCCTTGTCAAGGTACATAGTGAGAGTCCCTAGATAGTTGTTAGTCTGGGTATATCCCCCATCCTTCACTTGAAAACATACCATCAACGCAAGTGAAAACCACATCTTTGTCTACACCAACTTGTGAAACCATCAAAACCTTGCCTATTAACGAGTCAGTAAGATACAAGAAAAGTGTCAATTTGTTCTGTTTTAAACAGACCTTCTTTAAACCCCCTCGTAAAGAATACACCATCCACGACATCCCTCAAAGTCATTGTCACCCGAACACCTTCCATCCCCTTATTCTCCTCCAAAGTCTCCCGTACCCGTCTCTCTACTGTCAAAGCCGTATCTTCCGGTACTAACACATCAACCGTCTGCACAAAGCGCGTATCGTTGAAAGCCCGAAGTGGACGGCGTTGTACCGATGGTTGCGCCGGGTCCAAATGAGCCATACAAGCATGTGTGACTTGACATTTCTGTCGTTGGAAGATTGAATTTTTTGGGACTGTGAACATGGTTGTATAATTCGTAAATGTGTCGCCAATATAGTTGATATATCAAGGCCCGTGATATTCCACAGCTTCCAGAAAAATGTCACTTTTTACACTAACACCAGGGTGTGGTTGCATATCGCTTAATATCCGGGTAAAAAGCCTCGATGTAGAAATTAACCAGTTGGGTTATGTCGTACAAATACACCGTGGGGTATGCCAACTACAAAGACAAAACTCTGCCGGAAGGAGGAAAGTGAAGTGGAGATTTCAGTGAAGGTTGAGTCTAAGAATATCATCACTCGTAATTTGAAGTTTTTGTCTTTATAGAGTATTTTGAAGAGAAATAATTGCCATAATGCCAGACTACCTAGTCCGTTTCATCCAAACGCACGAGACATTCCGTATCCCGGAACTTGAGGCACTTGCAGTTCTCGAAAATGTGGACCTCCGTATAAAAGACTACCGCGCCGATGTATGACATCTATTCTCTACCAATTACACATGACAAAATTAACACCTTCTAGTTCCCCTTCTGCATCGTCACCATTCCTAATGATGAAGACGCTTCCCGCCTAGTCCGGCGTAGTCTTCTCACCCAAGCGATTTACACACATTGGGCTACTTCCTCAAGTCTCACCGAACTGTTACCTATTATCCAGGCCAATCCCGCACTTTCAGACCCCAAGGTGACAACTCCGTCTTTCAAATTCTCTATCGATGCATTCCGGGGTACCCGTGATCGTCACCAACAACGTGACATAATCACCACTCTTGTATCCTCTCTCCCCTTCACTGGGCCCATCAGTATGAACGATCCCGTCAACCACTTCACCCTTTTTGAAGAATGGCCCCGAGGGAATCATGCCAAGATCATCTCTGAGCCAACTCAATGTCATTTTGGCCGGTTGGTCGGTACTACGTCTAGGGATATGGCACAAAAGTACGATCTCAAAAAGCGCAACTGGATCTCTACCACCTCTATGGACGCTGAACTCGCTCTTGTTTCCGCAAACATCGCCCTCGCAGCCCCAGGGAAACTCTTTTTTGACCCCTTCTGCGGAACCGGATCTTTCCCTGTCGCCACTGGCCATTTTGGCGCCTTGTCGTTCGGTAGTGATATTGATGGACGACCTCTACGTGGAAAGAACGGCCGGTCGGTTAGGGGAAACTTTAAACAATACGGTATCCAGGGTTCCTTTGGTGACGTCTTTGCCTCAGATATCACCAATTCCCCATGGCGGATAAACAACCCTGCCATGCGCCTGTTTGACGGTATCGTCTGTGACATGCCGTATGGTGTCCGAGAGGGCCTGAAGGTTTTGGGAATCAAAGATGCTTCTCGTGCCGACTACCTGCTTGAAGCTGGAAAGAAGCAGGGTAACTCTGCCACGTACATCCCTCCTACTAAGCCTTATAGCTTTTTCGATATGCTTGCAGATATCCTGGACTTTGGCTCTACAACATTAGTGACGGGTGGTCGTTTGGCATTTTGGATGCCAGCCGTTGATGAATCCAAGACTGAGTATCCCATCCCAAGCCATCCCGCTCTCCGAAGAGTTGCGGTCTGTACACAGCAGTTTAACAAGTGGTCACGGAGATTAATAACATATGAACGTCTGGCCGATGCCGATGTAGATGACGCAGCAGTGGAACTATGGCAAAAAGAAAGAGAGGCTGCTAGACATAGCGGTACCACTGCGGATGAGTTGAACCCATTCAGAAAGAGTTACTTTAAAGGCTTCCAAGAAGATTAAAGAGAAGAAAAGAAACAATAGAAAAAGTCAAATTACCAACACTAAAATCATCATCATGTCGTCCAAACAAAACCCCGCTAAAATCTTAGCGAAGCTCTACATGTCTGTATCGTGTTCTCTGAGGTTCATGTACCAGCTTAAGTTGCTGGAATTTCTCCGAGCGTCCGTGGAAGTAGATTCCAGAAATCTCACCCTTAGTGGTGTTGAGGCACACATAATAGAAGCCCTCAAAACTAGCACCCTCAATAGTTGTCACCTTGTGATCAGGGACTAGGAAACACTCTTTCCATCTCATAAAAACGCAATCGTCTGGTAACTGGTCCCGTTCCGGCATGATGCCCTGGCGCATAGGTTTGACAAACTTGCGAAAAGGCTGGAAGCGGGCCCAGTGAGACAAATCAATTGCGCGATTAGCGCCCCATTCTGGGTGGTTGGTGAAGAAGGAGTATTTGGAGCCTACAATCTCACCCTCGAAGAAGGTTGTCAAGAAGCGATGGCGATCTGTCAAACCTAGCACAATTATTAATATCTTGCAAACAATAAATGCGGCTGCAATTATCAAGTTGGAGTGGATTCTTACCTGAAATGCGTAGATACCCAGATAAATAGGACTCGGATAAGTCAACTGAGTGGATATCTACTTGTACTTCGTACCGCTGACGCTCGGCTTCTTGAGTGCCAATGAAGCGGGTACCGGGAGTAAGCAAGGGAAGAACGTTCTTATTGACGGACTGATGATAACCAAAGTTAGTGATTTGTTAGGGTTTTGTGGAATATATAATATCATACTCGTCTGCATGGAATGCTAAGAGGGATAGTTGGAGTTCTCCGAATCTCTTCGTAATTACTGATAACCAAGGGCGTGGCAGGTTGGCTGGATGTGTCGGTATCATTTATGGACTCGGATGAGCTAGTCCGCTCTAATGGCGGGGAGGTAATACCAAGCTCAATTTCGTCGGTTTTCTGAGCCATGGGTCGACTATCCATGGTGGGAATCACAGCGTTTGGGTCATCTTCCATCCAAATGCGCGTTGGTGGTGGACCCCGTGGAACCGGGGGTGCAGTACTTCTTAATGTTCGTGAAGTGTTATCTTGAGAATCGACGGGACTTGTAGTAGCAGAGGCTGAGGCGGTCTGGGTGTTCAAGGTGGCGGTTGCAGCGTTGAGGCGGGCTGCTGGGGAAACACCAGTTGTACGTACTCTGCGCACTAGAACACTAGATGCGGAAGTTGACGTATTTGGGTTATTGGTGGAGACATCCGAGTTGGGTATAATTGAAGAAAGATCTGAAGCGGAATCCATGCCGAAGACCTGTGATGATAAATATGGTGATTGGGGTGAATCGGCAGAAGTGGACGTGAAAGTAGAAGAGGCGATGACGTCGTCGTCATTTGCACGGGCCTGGCCGGCCACGATGGCGGGAACCTCAAGTGGATTTATGTTGGACATGGTGTGTGGCTGTGGGTTGAGGCTACTTCTTTGGTACGAAGAGATATGTGGCTGAATAAGGCCAACAGCAGACGCAATGATATATGTAGATAAAAGACGTAGCAAACAACAGTGATGATGTGAATGTCAAAGACAAACGTCAAAATGAGTGGTGGTAAAAGACAAACAATGAAAAAAGAGCGGATACTGTGATTCTGATGAAGCAAGGGGCGGTCTGCGGCTCAGGAAACAGTACGTGATGATAAGGCGGTCGAGACAAGGTTAATCGCGTGCGTGGGTCTGAAACAATTAGTGGTAGAGTGGGAGAAAGAGAGAGAAAGAACGAGCTAGACCTCGCACTTGAGTTATAAGCCGTTGTTGGGAGTGGAGTTTGACAGTCGGTACGTGCGCCTGGGATGCGGGAAGCGATGCCGGGAAGAACAACGGAAGAAAGAATGAAAGAGAGTGTATAAGCCGGAAGTGGCTGAAAAGGCGGAGGAACAAAGTGAAGTGAACTGAGATCAAGTGATAATGGGAAAAAGGGACAAGGAGAACAGAAGGAAATGACCCAAAGTAGTAAAAAGAACAGAAGCAAAAGAAATTCAGGAGTCCAGAATCTAAAAGGGCTAGAAATGGCAGAACAAAAAGGGTTTGGTGTGTTGGGCAGGCCGATATTAAGGAACCAGAAATATAAGACGGACGTGTTATAGCGTGGAAATTGATGGATTTAGTCGATGCAATAAGAAGGGGACTACCGACTGTTTCGGGGCTTCTAGAGGCAGAACCGATGCAGAAGGCTGGGGGACAAGGCCGAATAAGATTCCAGTGAACTGGTGACGAGATTATCGGATACTGAAGGTGCGGATAGTGCAGTATACATACATACGTATACGACATACATATATACTAGGTATGTAAGTACGTGTGTACATACATGAATATGGATATATGTATGCAGTATGGTTTCTTTAAACGCGACAAGTGAATCCAACAGATGGGGGCGAAGAAATACTACGAGAAGAAGATATGGTCATGAAAGAAGTCAAAGACAAAGAAACCTAATCAGAAATCGCGACAAATCCAACGAGGCTGGGGAACAGGACAGCTGGATGGGAAAAATCGCCAACCTTATTGTAATCAAAGACTACAAAAGCAATGATACGGAAATAACTTTTTTTCTTTCTTTCACATGTGCATACATATGTACGTATGTCCATACATACACATGAAGCCAAAATCTCTATGAGTGGCAAAACCAGCACTTTGACGGGCGTCTCCGGTTTGGTTGTGATTCCTTCCTTCCTGATTGACCTAAGTTGGTGGCCGATAGTTAGGACGAGACGGAAATTGCTCCTAAAATGGTGGTTCATAAGGTGGACAAGAGTTTGTGTAGCTAAGGGGCCAAATCTAACATTTGCCTCTCCTTTGTCGATTTTTTTTTCTTTTCGTCATCTCCCAAAAAAAGCAACGACCAACAGGACACATGAAATGTTTGTCCATGTTATTCACTATTTACTAAACAATGTCAATGGCGGAGAATGTGCGCAGTGATCACGGCCATAATTCACCCACACTGAACGATCCTATGAATTCCTATCAGGGAACCCCCGCCTTCGCCTCAACCGTCAAAACGTCAACTACTTCAATTAGTACCGGCCGATTCCAAAACTACCTGAATCATCAACTTGGCCCAACTTGGTCAACATTAATCCGTAACTATCAAGTATCTACAGATGCCTTCCTTCTCTTCCTCTGTTCATTCGTTCCTTCGTTCTTTCTTCCTCAACATTATATATACATACATACATACATACACAAAAATCCCATGCCCCGCTCAGAATCCGCTCTCCCGGACACGCCCTGATCTTCGTTTCAATCAGGCAAGACAGCGCAAACTCCAGTTACCAAAGCCCAAACCATATTTGTACATACATGCACACATGAATATGTCCGTACACATGTTAGGTTCTAAAAAAGCCCCGCGTCCCTTCCCTCCCCTTTCCGCTCCCCACTTTATCTTATCAGATGCTGTCCATGACAACCACAGTTTTATTCCGCCCTGTGTTTCCCCAACCAAAAATGATGGTTCTGGCCCTTTCTTTTGTCCTTCTTTTCTCCGCGCTTCATCACGTCGTCGAAGACCCATCTTGTGTGACAACAGCCAGCTAGAACCCCAAATTCCATCCCCCTCGCCAAGCATAATGACCCACTATGGCACTCCCCTCCGCCCTGCATAACTTTCCAACTCACGATCCATCAGCGCGCATCTCATCTAGGCTCACTTCCACCGCCAATCACACCTCCAAAACCCCGCTAATCCTCCGCCACGCCCAGCAACCGAACAATCCGTCTGCCAGCAATGTTGGTGGCCGGACCACTCCTATCACCAGCCAACTGGCCGGCCCCCTGCATTGCCAGCTAAACAATCCCGCCTTTGTGTACATTCTCGAAAAGAAGGAACCCATCCATATTTATCATAAGAGGAAAAAAAAGAAGGTCATGAATCCATTATTATCGAAAACACTATGTTTGATCGCAACCGAGCCTCGTCTCGCGATATCTAACCCCAATAAACCCTAGAACTATATACAGATGTAGTTCCCAGCTAAGGCCCGAGAAAAGCGGTCTCAGAAACGGTCCCAGAAAACGCCCAAAACTCCAAAACCAAACAAGCACACGTGGAAAAAAGAACGACTAGATGGGCTTGATCTTGAAGTGAAGAGCAGTCAAGCTGAGAACCAGAGCCTTGAGGTCCTGGACGAGGTAGTAGAACACGCGCAGACCTTCTGGATCCCCAGACTCTTGAACGTCAATTAGGGCACCAATCTTGGCTGTCTCAAACGAGATGTGTTCGTTTCCAAGACGAATCTCAAGTTCCTGACGACCGTCCTTGTTCTTTTGCGGCCACTTGGCGTCATCTTCCCTCATGATTTCCGAAGTCTTGACAATCCGCTTGATCTCGTCAACGAGAACACTGCTGAGATGCACTGATTGGCGCGAGTAAACGGGTTAGCATTGTTGTGTGGAAACGAATAGTGTCGAGGCAAAGGGGGTATTCATACTCTCTTTGCGGATTAAACTGTCGTTACGGTAGTTGGAGTTGTTTGCATAGCGCGCAACGGCGCAACGGCCATCGCCGACAACACGGATATCGAATTCTATAAGAGAGGCATTGGTTAGTTTTTTTGGGGACAGAATGAAAAATAATGTAGTATGACATACCAATGAACTCGTGGCCGAACTTTCCAGAGTGCCCAGCACTGCAATTGGTTAGCCACTGCCAACCACTCACCCATCCATAGTCTCAACCTACTAGTAACGAATATAAAACGGATCTGCCGTATTAGAAGACATCGTGACAATATCCAACAAAATCCCTTTATGGCAATTTTCCTTCCTGTGTAGTCGACCGTGAGAACTAAAAAAAGAAACGAATGGAGATGGCTGCCGGTAGCTAAATGGCAAACAATGTAACACTAAATACAATTGTCGCGACTTGCACTTTTTTGCGCCGTCGCAAACCTTGACTACTTTTGATGGCACAAAGCTGCGAAGCTTGCCAAAATCGTGGTGGGGTGTTGAACCGGGGATTCTCCGTGGGGGTTAGAAATAACCCTAGTTAATGTACCGGGCAATGGCAGCCGTTATGAGAAGTGACGTTCTGGTGGACAAGAGTGTGTAAATGACATTTAGTTTGATACAATATATTCACGAATCATATAGTCTTTTCATTCTGCTTTGAAGCTATCTCTACGATCAATATATACCCCCATATCACACAACATCATCATGGAGCAGGACATCAGAGAACACTTCTTCTCCCATGGGCAACAAGTAAGATATCATCACATATTCAAACTCACAAACTAACTAATCAACTCAGGACATTGAAATCACCAAAAGATCATGTCACCTATGCCAACTCCGCACCTTTCCCAACTACACCACAGCCCCCGTAACCATCGTCAACCAACATGACACCGCCGTAATTCCCCCAACATTCCGTTTCATCTCCCGCGTAACTTACGGCACCGGCGTATCTCTCGCCGAATCCGTCTTCCGTAGCGGCTGTGACTGTTCTGAAGACGGTACATGTCAGACAAATGCATGTTCATGTGTTGCAGATGCCTTGTCTGACGATGAGAGTGAAGATGAGGTTCCCGCGAAAGCTACCGGGAGGAAAACTGGAGAGAAGCTTGCGACTGCGTATATCACCGATGGGCCACGGAGGGGTCTTTTGAAAGAGACTATGTTGAAGAGTTTAGCGCCCATTTTCGAATGTCATGATGCTTGCTCTTGTAGTAAAGAGTGTGCCAATCGCGTGGTAGATCGTGGCCGAAAAGTTCCGCTTAAAATCTTCCGCACAAAAGACGGTCGTGGATGGGGTATGTTACATCCAAACCACTTGTCCTGCCCCCCTCCCCTCGAAAATCCCCACTAACCCATTCTAGGTGTCCGCTCAGTCGTCGACATCCGCGCCGGCCAATTCGTAGACACCTATATCGGCGAGGTAATAACCAGCGCAACAGCCGACACCCGTCGCGCAGCCGCCATAGCCCGACAATCCAAAGACGTCTACCTCTTTGAACTCGATAAATTCTACGACCCCAATTCCATCGACGAACGTCTCTCCCAACCACCATTACTAGTAGACGGGGAGTTTGAATCAGGACCCACCCGATTCGTCAATCATTCGTGTGAACCGAACCTCAAGATCTTTGTGCGCGTTGGCGATCATGCGGATAAGCATGTTCAAGATTTGGCCCTATTTGCGATAAAGGATGTGCCGGCAGGTACCGAATTGACGTTTGATTACTTGAATGGGAGAGTAGAAGAGGAAGAGGATGAGGAGGATCCTGAGAAACTCAAGGAATTGACACGGTGTCTATGTGGATCTGACAATTGTCGAGGCTTTTTATGGTGATGGAGTTATGTATATATGTTTGAGTAATTTAGATTGCCATCACTACGTATGTATATCCCCATGTCCCCATCATATGACGTCTACAACAACGTGATTTCTGTCCCTCTTAATGATTATCGCCCAAGGGTCGTTCCGCCTGGGAGGGTCTTGGCCTTCATCGATTAGAATGTGTCCTCGAGGTAAGTCAATTACGGAGTATTCCTATGTTCAAAGTGTTAGTTGCTATATCAGCCAAGCCGTTCAAATGACTTGCATTGTCTCTTGGCGTGCTTAGGTTTGTTAGACGTTTTCCAACTAGACGGCCTCTCCATGCGTCCACAAAGTACCGGTGATCTAGATCCATCATGCATGTATGTATATTTTGTTGAATGAATAAAAATGAGCATAGAACAAGAAACATAAATCTTCGTTCCGAGGAGACATTACCCCTCTTTATACATTTTGAAATCACCCCCACTAATGGCTCTTTTGTCTGACAGATGTGCCGTAGCCCAATTACGCACATCGATGCCCAATGACGTCTATATGTATATATATAGACATATCCCGTCACGTTGGCACATCTATCCAATCACAAACACATTCTTTGTGTACCATGAACGGAGGCCCGCCATGTATACCACACGACTCCACACACCACGTGATACAATAAAAACGTAATCGCATAAACAATACAGATATATCAACAGCGCCTCAAAAAACATGACCCAAAACATAACAATTCCAAGCTCCAGAAATTAACACGCGCTGTTCAGCTTCGCCAGGCCTTTGAGGGACCCCAAGCTGAGCGCCAAACCCTGTGATCTGCTGCGAATACGCAGGAAACCAGTAATCACACCACTCTCGCCGTTTTGCTCAATACTCAGGTTAGCCAGAGCATCCTCGCCTGTGAAAATAGTGTTAGCCCACAATTCTGCAACTTTCCTCGTTTTTAATTGGATTAAAATAAACTTACCAAACACACTCTTGGCGTACAAGTTAGCACTGAGGAACTGGCAGTCACCCTTCAGACTAGCTGGGGGTGTCAGACAGTTCATGTTGGTACACGCCGTCAATTGGTCAAGGAATTCCCGCAGCGAAGACGCCTTGGTGTTAACATTGACCTTGTTCTCCCACTCAAACTCAGTCCACATTTGTCTGAACTGAGTTTCGGTGCATGTCGCCGGCTGGATGTAGTCCATGACATCAACGTGCACGTCATTGAGAATCACCACGTTGGTATCCGTGCTATGGGCACCATCGTATACTACATTACCATAAATCACACCAGTGTCAGTCGATGACACCTTAACAGTGCATTGCACGTTGTGGAAGTCATGTGGGCCGAGGTTTTGTGTCGTTGGCCGCTCGACAACCTTGAGGTCACCTAGCGTAGCGAACTCTACTGACAGGTTCTGAAGAGTCTCTGTAGTCTGGTTCACCAGCAACACATCCAAGATGATGTCAAACTGGTGGACCTTGACGTAAGCCTCGGCATACACGGGATCGGAGAAACCTGTCAATTGCACGACACGGCTAAGCTTCGAGGTCAAATCCTCTGCCGTTGAGTCACCTCCAGTGGCCCGCTCGAGATCGGCGTGCATCTCAGCACCATCACCAACATTCTTCTTGGCAAGCTGGCGAATCTGGACAACATCATCAACCTGGATAGCAGTCTTAGCCTTCTCAAGAGCCTCCTTGGCCTTGCGCTTGGTCTCTTCAGCCACAACACGGGCATGGAACGCCTTGCGGGTGTCTGACAAAAAGACAGTCTCCAGTTCCTTGTGCTTGTCAAAAGCGGCCAAAGACCGCACACAAGTCATGATACGGTCAACAGAGTCCTCATCAATAGGCATCTTAGCGAAGTGAGATTGGCCAACGCGAACGATGGAAATCATAATCAACATAGCTTCAGCACGCAAAGCGTTGGTACGGGCCTCGTCAGAGGACAGCTCCTTGTGACGCATGACTAACTTGACAAGCGTGGAAGCAAGAACAGTGGCCAGGTAGTAATCACCATCCAAAATAAGTTGGCGAAGAGGAGGCTTAGCAGCAGCCTTGACAGCCTCCAGCTTAGCAGCCGCCGAGCTACTGGTCAAAGCAGACTCGGTAGCGTAGGTACCATCAGCCAGAACACGGGTCGAGGGGCCGGAAGCCTTGCTAGCAGCAGCAGCAGCTTCTTCCTCAGCCTTCTTCTCAGCATCACCGCCATCCTGAGCATCCAGAAGACGCTGCTCGGAGGCGACAATAGGGATCTCACCTAAGCTAGAGCGTATTCTCTTCCAAGCGTCACGGATATCCTTCTCTTCCAATGCATATTCACCAACAACCCACAGAATACCGCGGTAAACCTTGCCGGCGCGAACCTCACCCAAAGTAGAAGTGAGGCGGTGAACAATCGAGGGTCGCAGTTCTGGGAACTTCTCAACAACCTCCTTGGCGAAGTTGATGACGTCAACGGCCGAGGAGTTGTTGAAGTCAGCAATAAAGTCCATCAACAAATCAACGACGCTAGCCGCCACTTCAGAGAAGTTGATGGCGCACTGGTGGATCGAGACAATGAGAAGCTGGCGGTACTCAGTGTTCTTTTCGAATTCTTGATCAACCGTCTTACCAAGCTCCTTCTTGAGTAGGAGGATAACCTCCTCGACATTCTTGCTGGAAACCATTTCCATGGCAATAGAAAGAGCCTTGCGACGGACGTCAATATCGGGGCTAGACAGGGCACGCAGAATTTCCATAACCAAATCATCCAGAACACCCTCGTTCTTGCGCCGCAGCTGATCGACCTTGTCAAGCACAATAAGCTTGACATTGTTATCAGGTTCCTTGATGCTGAGCTCGATGAACTTGGAAGCAGCAGCCTTGACAGCGACAGGGTTGTTGGTAAGAGCAGTCAACGAAGAAGCGGCCTCGTAGACGACGGTGGAGGCACCAGCTTCGAGCAGGTCAAAGATAAGACGCAGATATCTCGCCTTGTTCTGGGTGTTTTGGACGGCATCTTTACGGATAAATTCAAGCTCAACCAGTTGAAGAAGCTCCTCGGCATTGACAATACCCTCAAAGACACTGCTCAAGTAAACAAGAGCAGACTCGTGGCTGATGCTGCTGAGAGCGACAAAGGCGTTGCGCTTGCAGGTGGGGTCGGTTTCGGTCTCGAGGAAGGTGGAGATGAGTTCAGGCGCATCTGGGATAAGGAATTCCGAGTGTTGGTAAATCGAGGCAATCGCAAAGACGGCGTTCTTGCGGACGTAAGCATGGCGGTGTTCAAGGCAGGAGCGGGCCGATGAAAGCAAAGGCTCAATAAGCTCGGCTTCACGGAGCTTGCAAAGGAAGCGCAGAGTGTTTCCACGAATGTACTCATTGGGGTGCTGCAGATCGTTACGAATACCGTTGCTATAAGGAAGAAAAAGAAAAGAGACGGTGGTTAGTTGAAAGGAGGAGAATTAAGGGTCCGACGTGTAACTCACCAGACCAAGATCATTTCCTGCTTCAGCTTGCCGGCAGCATCCAGCTTAGGACATATCTCATAGTAAAAGTAAAGCAGTTTCTTCAACGGCTTGTACTTGCTGGGCATGACGAAGCGAATGATGTGCATGAGCAGGGTGGGCATGGGGTCGCCATTGAGCATGATGGTGAGGATGTGCTTCATAGTTTCGACCTTGCTCTCGTCGGTGCCCTTTTCCAGCTGGTTGCGCAGGTCCGACAGTGACGGCACATCGGCCGCATTGTCCTGGTGGACCATGCTGTATGAGTTCTCCAGGAACGTAGTCATGGTGGGCAAGAATAAGAATGGAAGATATTAAGGAGAGAAGGGCGGTGGCGGCGTATGGCGGGGCAGGCCCAGATGTCTGGGGCAGAGTTTACGGCAGTAGCTATGGCGAAACCTAATGTCGCGGGGTCCAAAATAGAGGCGGGGGTCGGGACACGGGAAAAGCGGAAGTGATGGACGATGAACCGGAACGGCGTCGGTGGCGTGGATACGTGGGATGCCGGGTTGGCCAAGTAAGTGGGTGGACACTATCAACAGAACAAAAAGAACAAGTCTAAAGAAAGAGAATACAAAACCTGGTAGTCAAGCTAGAGGGTAGAAAACGAATATGCCTCAGTAAACTTTCAGGAATGGGTAGCAGAAATGATCAATGGCCGGCCAATGGCTTGGGATTTCGTGATATAGAGAAGCGACTTTGGTGGAGTTATCGTGGCGGTTCGACAAAATGACAAGCAACAACCAATACGTGGAGGCAAGAGAGGCTGAAGCGAAGAGCCACCTTGTTAGATGGGTCCTACCTTTGGAAGCTTTTAGGGGAGCTATATCATGCAGCAGGCCTGTGTGCTCCTTACTTTAGTGGGGTGGTGGTGCGGCGCACAAAGGATCCAGCGCTGCAGCACTAACTCAGGCACTGGAGGGGTTTTGGACGGGGGGGCTAACTATAGGTACCGAAGGTAGTACGGCCGGCGACGGATTGCGGCCGGTGATTATTACCGAAAAACGGCGATATACAGTATTTTGATGGACAATTTGGTTTTTATTCTGTCTAGTTTCCATATGCCCATCCATTCTTAGCCTTTGATTTCAAAGCTATAGTTGGCAGTGCTTAAGCTCCGGGGAGAGAGCCATTGAGATCCACAAGGCCTAGGTGGCCGTAACAGATAGTGGGGCAGCACGTGCGGCATCACGTGCACCAACCCGATTCTATTATAAGGGTTTTCAAAAACAGCACTGGAATCAAGGCGATTTCATGATAATTCATGAGAAATCTAAATTGGATGACAGGTACAACGTATACACATAATATTTGGGGCTGAAATCCTGTAATTCTATAATGACAGTTCCAATGTTAACCCGTTCCGGTAACTGTTGGCCCGGTAATCTGTTGGGATTCCAGTCTCCACCCCCGGTTTTAATAGCGACTTACATCACATATAGTTGATACACATGTGAACCACATTTGTCTTTTTTATGTAACTTGTGATCTATACAACTTAAAATGTCTTCTCCCTCGTCTAAGAAGCTCTTACGTTGGAATGAGTTGTCGCCATGGCGCCGGGACAACTCGTACATCCACAATGGATATCGGCCTGATTTGCCCTCATTTGTCTCCTGCTTCCAGTCTCTTTTTTACATTCACAATGAGACAGTGAACATATTTTCCCATCTCATCGGTGCCGCGTTCTTCATTGCAGTTTCGGCCTATCTCTATATAATCATAGCCCCTCGATATACCACTGCTTCACCCACCGATCTTTTAGTCTTTGGTGCCTTTTTGACAGGAGGAATATTGTGTCTCGGCATGAGCGCCACTTACCATGCTGTCAGCTGTCATTCTCCCGTGGTGGCCAAATGGGGAAATAAGCTAGATTACACAGGTATCGTGTTTTTGATCGTGGGTAGTTATGTTCCGGCTTTGTATTACGGGTTCTACTGTGATGTTGTCCTTATGGAGACCTATCTCACCACTGTAGGTAGTTCAGAATATTGAATTTATATTCACTTAGGCTAACACAGGTATAGATTCCGACTCTTGGACTTGGTTGTCTCGTAGTTTCATGGGTCGAACGGTTTCGCACTCCAGCTTGGCGTCCGTATCGAGCTGCCATGTTTGTAGCCCTGGGGGCATCCGGTGTACTTCCCATACTACAGGGCCTCGATAAGTACGGCTATGACTACCTCAATGAAACTATGAATCTCAGTTTGGTTATCCTCCATGGGCTCCTATATGTCATTGGTGCTATTATCTACGCTGTAAGTTCACCTACTTCTAATTCAAGTGTCAAGCTAATTCGTCACCATATACAGGCTCGCTGGCCTGAGAGATTACGCCCTGGTAGCTTTGATATTTGGGGGAGTTCTCACCAAATATTCCATGTATTTGTCCTCCTTGCTGCACTCACGCACCTCTACGCCATGGCCAAGTCATTTGATCACCACCATTCTGTAATGGACCGTAGTTGTAGTGCCTTTTAAGGCGATAATATTTTATTGTTCCTCCACTGCTAAATCCATGACGAACAAAAATCCTGACGCCATGGCTATACTAGCCCATGTGCCCGCATCCGAAACAGGATTCCACCGAATACATGCCACCCGTGTGTCCTTTTCATGGCTAATGGCCTTCGTAGGATCAATAACTCTGAATCCAGGACCACGGGTTGCCTTGACACCGGGAGTTTCCTCCTTCTTTTCATCTTTCCGTTCATTTGACTCTGTGACATCTACAAACGTAACCCTGGAAGCTCCACGAATCATTGGGTCCTGCATAGCTTTGGGCCAAAGAGACACAGGGCGAAACTCGTGGTGCATAATCCGACGCTTTTGTGGCCGCTCACTCCGAGCAGAAAATATCTTTTTGACTGAGTTGGCAAGGTAAACGGACCCGTCACGGTGGCCTACCAGCATAAAAGGGTGGGTGTATCCAACGGAAAAGGCCGTCACAGTACTATTTCCAGATATAACAGCTGGACCGTGGGGGAAGTACCGAGAATGCATAAAGCTGACAGAACAATCTAACGGGCTGCTACTCGGATGGTTGACATAAAATCCCTGTAGATCGTCGTGCCATTGGAGAGCAGTGCTTTGAAGGCCAATAGATGGGAGAGCCCATGAAGTGGTTTCTGATGAGGGAGAGGCAAGGTCCTGGAGAGTAACAAGTCCCGCAACCGGAACAGAGACAGTAAGAAGGGGACGTGAAGGGTAACCAGATATTACGTCGACAACAGTAGAATGATGGGTGGGATGCCGAGATAGCATTGTCAACGGAGAGATTGACCAAAGAGAGATAGAACCATCCGAGTGACCTAGCGTGATACGCGTAGGTGTGGTCCAGGTGAAGCAGGTCGTCTTGATAACCGGATCTCCTGTCAATGACAAGGTAGCCACCGTTGAAATGTCGCCTGCCTTTAGTTAGTACCAACGCTAGATAATTGCATAAAATGAAGCTCACCTGTGTAGCCGTTCTCCTCCTCTACGTCCAAAACGTGCACCTCTCCGTCTGTCGATAGAACAGCCAACATTCCCATCCCATCGTTTCCGCATTCAACACACCACTTGACTTTTCTTGAAAATCCCCATGGTACAGTGAATTCTCTGACTAATGGCTGGCCCCTAGGCATATTATTCCAGCCTTCAAAAGTCAAAAATTGTAGTATTCCATGACTAGCTTTCTCTGTCCCCTCACTAGCTTCACTTTCGGAGAACGGTACTAAGCAAATAGCCAATGTCTGCCGACCATTCACGACTTTAGGACACCATGACATATCAAGAACCGTACCGGCAAGGTTTATGACCCATCCGGGGCCACCAGGTGACTTAGGCGGTCCAGACATCCAATGCGATTGTTGGGGGTATACCCGAGATTCGTCAGACTCAAGTAGAAGAACAGTAGAAAGTTCATGAAGACGTGGAAAAGAAGTAGCAACAACGGGCTCGCGTTGAGCGACTACAGTAGGACGTTGACGCCAAGCATCAATCATTTGAGACTGTTTCTCTGCAAAGTCATCGGGTAGCCAAAGAGGCTGGAAATCTACAGCACGAGTTGGCGCATCCTCTTTGCGATACCAGAAATTAACCATAGCGGCAGCCGCCTTGATATCCTCATCCTCTGGTCCATAAAACCGTTCCAGCACATAACCAACCCTCCTTCTCATACGCAATGGCCCATGGTAACAACGGTTGGTTAACTGACTTGGGTAATCCTCTATCGCATTAGGATCTGCAAGGCGTCGCGCCTTCTTGGGCGCTGCATCTTTCGCGGGCGTCGCTGGCTTTTTGGGTGTGCTTGTGGTACCTTTTTTGGCCGAAGGTTTTTCTGGATTTTGTAGTTTCTTGGCTGGTGGTGCGCGCGGAGTGTGTGGGGTGTCGTAGGTAGATGATTCGGATGAATCCGAAGGTAAATCCAAGTCGGAGTGAACAGACTCGGGGGAAGACGGGATCACAGTGGTGGACTTGCGGTTAGCAGCGACACGGCGGGGTCGAAGACTAGGCATTTTAATTAGTTTATCATTTGATTCCATAAGTAATGAGTTATTAATGAGAAATGAGAAATTCATGTCTATTGACGTTGTCTTAAGTAAAGCTCACTTAAAACGTTTAGATGGCTTAGTCAGCATGACCAGGGTCATATCTCGTGTGACGTCCGCTGGGCCCCCGAGAACAACGACACCTCTTCCACCCTTCACAATTTCCATCGCCTTGCCCTTTACGGATCTCATATTTCAATCAAGCAATACATAAGATGGCTACTCTTGCACCCCATGACATCACCCATCTAGCTATAAATTCCCGCTCTGCAAGCCCCGTGGTTTCCCCATCACGTTCGCCCGTGCCGACAGCCACCTTCGCCTTTCTCCTACGCCCTGAAAATTTCCACTCTCTCCCTCTCACCGTCCCGCTAGCTTTTAAAAACTCACCACATGCCCCACATCCTGGAAATGACACCCCGCTGGCGGAACTTCTCGCTGCGGGCCACTTCCGTCCCGCAGCGCAGGCATGCGCTAGCGAGCTTACCTCGTCGACTCTCGATCCGACAAACCACCGCCGGATTTTTGAGTTGTTCTGGATTCGTCTGACATGTCTCGTTCTCTTGGGGCTGACAAATGTTGCTGCACAGGAGATCAAGCTTTTGGAAGATCCAGCAGCGCCAATGTACTATGACGCTCATGGTACGCATCTACTCCCATGGGATCTTCGCGTGCTCGCCGTTCGCCTCACTGCTTTGGGCTATAACGATTCCCGTCGCTCTATCATGAACTACTATGATCTGGCCCGTGAAGCCCGTATGTACCTTGCTGCTGCGACAGAACCCGAAGAACAATCGCTCTGGTCCGCACGCCTCCGTGATCTCGGTATGCGCGTTTCGTGGGCGCTAGTCGAACTAGAAGATGTTGAGGGTGCTGCTATTCATATGCATACTCTTCCCCCTTTGCCAGATGGCTCAGTTGACCCAGCCGAGGCTCTATTATGGCTTCAACTGGGCGACACCGATATGGCTCGTCTTGTTTGTCCAAATGACCCTCTAGTCACTGCCCTTTCAAAAATGGCGGATGGTGAGTTTACCGAGGCAGTTGAAGCCTTTGGTGACTCGGAATCCGAAACGGTCCTCGTCAATAAGGCTGTTTGTCTTTTCTTTACCGGCCATCTAGACCAAGTATGTAATTCATTTCTCCTCCTTTCGCCGCTAACCCGTTTCTTTTCCTTCTCACTTATTAGGCCAGTCAAATTCTTGAATCTCTTGTATCAAAAGGGCATTCGTCTAAAACTCTCCTTCTCAATCTTTGCACCATATATGAGCTTGTCACTGACCGAAACCGTGGGCTCAAAACAGGCCTGGCTACCCGTGTGGCGGCTAGAGAGCCAGACATCACGGGCTGGGAGCGGGCTAATGTCGACTTTAAACTTTAGTCTTGGGAGTTATATACATAATGAAACTTGCAAATGTAATTAATATATGATTTCAGTGTTTAAGCTCCTATTTGTCTATTGTTGTTGACTTGCAAGACAAAAATGGGGTACTATCGTTGGTTAGCCCTTTGTAGTTGTCAATTACCCTATAACTGTATACAACGGTATTAAAATATTTCTAATGACATGAACTCCAAGCTTGTCAAGAAGAATAGTACCAACGATTACACACAATCGGCATAGGATTAACGGTTTGAAACAGGTGGATCGCCTTTTGTTTTTCAAATTTGTTGTTATTGTATTATTTAACGTCTATTTTGTTTTTCAAAAAAAAAAGTAAACCTCCATGAACCCTGCTGTGACACCATCACTCAAAAGCATCAAGCTCTTCGCTCGCTTAGCTCAGTTGGTTAGAGCGTCGTACTAATATTCAACCTCGAATATCAAGTAATGCGAAGGTCGCCAGTTCGACCCTGGTAGTGAGCATCTCTTTTTACCTGTAGCACTGCCAATTAAACGTTGGGCATCATCATTGCTACTCTAACTCGTCATTCATTATGCCTATAGATCTATCTATAAGTTTCTTGTTTTTTTGTGTGTTTGGCCAGCCAATCTATGTCTATCCCTTGGTTATATGTCCTCTAAAAGTTAACGCCCATAAACAAAACTCCTAAATATCGATCTAATGTATACTTGTCTATCCCACAGCCAAATTCGGCATACCCGTTATGTCCTGTCTATCGTCCTGAGACGGAATTTCTCGTCGGGAACAGCTTTAGCACTGTGAATTCTCTAGCGTCGTCCCAGCCGACCCAGTCATTGGTTCATATTCGCCAACACTGCACGGGTCTACGCCAAACTTGACTTCCCAAACATGTTCAGGGAGCTCCCGCGTCAAAGCCATTTTCGCTGCCTCCGCTTGGCATCTGTAGCTGCCAAAACGGTATTCAACTTTCGCCCATGCGCCTGTGTCAATCTTTACAGAAACCTCGTCTAGCTCGTACTTGAACCGCTTGGAAAACTACTCAAGCATGTAAGCCGGCTTTACGATTTCGCTGAATCCCATGATGACAATCACCCGACTCTTATTTCCGGAGTCTGCGATTTCAGAACTCTTGATTCTGTTCCAGCCCACACGGGCACTGAATCCTCGGACAACGAAGCCTATCGCATTAGAGCACACAAAGAAAGATTGAGCAGCGTTCCGCTCAAAAAATACCACCTTGGCTGCAGAGGTAACATGTCCACTGGCGGCATTCGGTGGGTTAATCACACAAGCGTAGACTTTTCCAATGCCCTTAATGGAACTCAAAAGCTCCTTCGTCGTGACATCCGGTGGAAGGTTCGTAATCCACACCGAGCAATTTTGGGAATCATCAATGGCGGCAGAGCAATTCCGCATGGTGCGCTCCCCGCGATAGTTTGCGGAGAACTGCATTTGATTCAAGGCTTGAGCCGAGGTGCGGCTATCGGGGGCCCTAGAGAGCGTTCCCAGATCCGAGGTTCCCTGGCTACTACTGGTGTCGGACTGGAAGAATTGTTGGTCGTTTTGCAAATCTCCAGTTTCCTGTTCGCGATCATGCTCTTTGACAGCATGCATGGGTCGGAACACTGAAGGGGTAGTTCTCCATGAACCCGATACAGCGCGTACCTTTCCGAGGGTCATAGGACTCGTCACCGGGGGTAAAACTCCGAGGGTATTCATATCAGTAAATCCCAAGCTTCTAGGCCCGATAGGTGTTGGGCTCTCTGTTCTTTGAGTGCTCGGTGAGAACTGGGATCGCGCAGACTCCCAGCTAGACGCCACAGATGGATAAGAATGTTTGAACTGCTGGTGTTGGGGAGGGAAGCTCCATGAAGTAGATAAGGAAGGCCCAACGGGGTAACGATTGGGTGTAAGGTTCAGAGAGCTTGGTCTGGTTGAACACTGGAAGTTAGTCGAGGCTCCATGCCAGTCTTTTTCTCTACACTGTACGTACCTTTGGCCAGGTAGCGCCTGTGAGACTCTCGATATATCCCCCAGGAACTGTATTTCACTCTCAGCAACCTGTCTGCTCGCCGTATGTTCATGTAAGCCCAGCGCATACACTGATGGATAGCTAGGTGCTGGGATGGATTCGTCCATTCCAGCCTCCGCTACGGACACTGCTAGCAGCTCATCCGAGGGCATACCCCGCAACTTGGAAGGAGAAGACCCGCATGGTAACTGAAAGTTCATCCGTCGGCTTGGGGAGTCAGACGTCGGAATCCCGGTGTTTTGGTTGGTCTTTTGGGGCGTGTGTTGTCCCCAAGAATTGATATTGCTGAAAAAGGGCACCCCAAATGGGCCGGCAGTCATTCTGGGGTCAAAAGAGTTTGGAGTAGGAAGCGGCTCTATTCTCCCAATGTCTTCGGAGATGGTGGCAACTGTCAAAGTTGACGGGTTCATATTGGAATACCGTTTGCTTTTTGTAGAAGAGGGTGGTGTCATCGGGGCGCCAGTTTGAGATCTACCAAAGGCCAAAGGAGACAGGTATGAGGCACCTGTGTTGGGCGAAACTTCGTTCACCGAGCCTCCGTCTGAGCCGGTGGGGGACGGAGTACTCGTATTTTTACTGTGGCCCGTCAGGTGTGGGAAAAAGCGACTGCCTTTCTGTGAATTTGAGGGTATCATTGTTGCTTCAAAATTCGGTTGATACTGTGAGAAATGAGGCAATCAAGCAACTATATCGTAGGAAATGGTCAGGTATCCAATGCCACAGCAAAATTCCTGAGTAGACAGATATCGGGACGAAAGTTTGTTCGCGTGGGTGTAGAAAGAGCAAACAGCTCTCAAAAGTCGAGCGAGAAGAAAGTCAAAGGGATAATAGATGGGAATACAACTGTTAAGAAAAAGGGTAGAAGCTGTATTCTTAAGGAAATGAGATTTGTTATTTCGGTTGTTGATGAAGAGCAAGAATAATTTGAGATGGAAGAAGATGGGGATGAAGACAACGCTGAGTTGAAATAGTTCCAACGAAGCTGAAATCTTCAGACAAGATAGATGGTTGGCGACAAGCAACGGCAAAATACCGGATGTTTCTAGTTCTAAGGAAGGTGGACTTCTCTAGTCTATTGTCTCGAAAGTTCTTAGATCTTCCAAGCGATTGGATCAACTCAAGACAATCGTGATCAATTACACACAAAGAATTCTTGTAAGGCGATGAACACAAAGCACCGCAAGTCAATGACGTCGAACGGACGAGTGTGGAAAAGTAAAGAGGGATATAGTCAATGGATGTCAATCGCCTTCACCACGGTGAAAAGAAGATTGTATGCTCTGGAATTTTCAACCTCTTTGTGCGTTTAAGACACTAATTGCAGGAATTACCCAATTTGGTTATTTCCACTATCTGCATACATATGTACAAGCGTACCTAATTTTGTGGGGCTGGAAACTATTGATCTAGAGAGCAATCCAGCATGAGCAGTTATTTGACAGGTGTTCTGCCTGATTTAGAGGTTGTATAACACTAGTTCGTGTATTCTAGACGAATATTTAGGTCATCGTACTGACAGATGTGTATACTTAACAGTACTAGTGCAAAGGTTTTAGGTATAGCCGGTGACGTATGTAGTGTCTCTGATGCCATGCGAGGTGTCAACCTTGTGCCTAGTTCCTGCTTGCTTACTTAGAGATATGTCTCTCATTACGGCGTTCTTTTCTTTGTATGAGTACTCCTCTTAACACATCGGTGAGCCAGATTCCTAAGCAAGCAAACGTTCTTTCAGCCAGACGGGGAGACCAACCAACAACTACATACGTACATTTCCATGGTGTAAGCTTGAGTGTAACAGTTTCTAGTCAATAAGTGAAATCCGCGATATCCCCTGGACTCCCTTTAGAAGGACAGTGCCCTGGTTCTCAGAGTCGACTGATGTTGCGAGCGCCTAGACCCTTTTTCGACTAAGGTAGAACCACGGAGGCGGAGCCATCTGTCTCACCCACAACGTTCCTCCGAAAGAATTCCACAAAAGGCAACTATTTAAAACCAGGATTTAACGTTCAGACATAATTGCACACGATGTGCCACAGCATGAATTAATCCAATGATTCCGATCATTGATCTGCACAGAAGATTCTTTCTATCGCCACAATTATTCCCAATATATATACATACATAGGTATGTGTGTGAATGTGTATATACTTGCATCTAGGCTTGGATTCCACGTTTCGTTTGTTCAAACTGGCGGGATTCCCTATACCTATTTTCCCCATCCATCGCCTGCAACTTGTCTTGTTCCATATTGAAGTGTATGCACGGAATTCTCCGTCGGACATTTATGAAAACCAACCTGTTGTGTGGTACTCTTTGTTTTGTGTCTTTCGGCTGCTTATGTTCCGTTTCCCCGTATGTGAAGCTTAATCAAGACAAGCTTATGCATTTATTCTAGCTTCCCGAAATTTAAGAGTTGAGGCGTCTCATAGACTCTTATAAACATTGTTTATGTGTTTGTTGTACTGTTTATTACCACAATCAATGGTGCTCTTTCAGGAACAACTATTTCATTGTATATGATCATCTTAAAATAGTTTGAATTTAAATGTAAATGACGATCAAATAGGATGACCTAGTAGTCTGTCGGTGTATACTTTTCTTGAGACTTGGAATGCTTTTGTCATAATTACCATCAAGACGTTAATTGTCACACACTCTGGTCATCATTAGGGTTAAGGTTAAACACAGACCCTATGTAAATCCGGCAGGCTTCCACGTCCTTGTCAGGAATAATTCAATTATTCCTTCGCGTCAGCGGGTGTGAAACAACGCCAGTGCCACAACTTTGTCTGATCAACGGCCGTAGTGAATAAACTTACTGATGCTATCAGTTACGACTTGCCAAAAGTCGTGTTGTCTGTTTAGTTGTGCAGCGCCGAAATTGTTTCTTAACATGACCTGAGAATGAAGTAATACCGGAGAATTAACGGATGATTTGGCTTAAGCTTATTGTAACCGGAATATAAACCACGGGAAAACAACCTGGAACATCTTAGTAAAGGTTTGACTGACTACATTTCATGAGAATGGTATCATGTGTGCCAATATCGACAGTAGCAGCATACTGAAAGTTTAGTACCGAGTGGCTATATATATCAACAGTACCAGTACTATACATGCACAACTGGATCAACAAGTTCTAGACTGCAAACTTGCTTCCAAGGCACAGCCTTCACGGACTCCCGTGCAAATGAACGATTCTTGGCTGATAAAGGCAATCAGGTAGTTCATAGCGCCTGTCATCCACGGGCTCAAAAGTGTACACACTGTATATGAGGCACGTTCAGACATACATTTTACTTTCTTACTATGTTAAGCGCACACTGGTGGTGAAGACCGGTACGTAATAGTTTTCAGCAGATGGTACATACATACTCACACATGTGTGTGTTTTCGTATTGTACATATGTAGACTGAACTTTTATTAGAAGTATTCTCGATTCCCATAATCCGGTACAGATTTTGGCAGAAACGAAGTTCAAACAAGCTCAATGTTGCGTACCATATTCCCACCTAGACATATGCTTATGTTTATTAGCCCCAATCTTGTACAGCATGTTAAGCGACCCGCAGTCTAAAACACAAATAGCTAATTAGTGGTCGTCTGAACTTGAGACGGCAACGATACTCGGAAACTAACTGTAAGTTAACCTTGAGACGCCGGCCAAATAGTTTGGTACCCCCCATTCGCCTGTAACACCACATTTCCATTATGTCCAGCGCTTATGGCCAAGTCAACATAACATGCCCCCGTATCACCCCAGACTTGTCCCACGCCCTCCCGCGTGCTGTGTGTTAGTTGTCTAATTGCATGAAACATCTTCTATGGGTCATCAGTTGATTAACGACACACCCCGAGTGAAGTCAATGGACGGGAGTAGAAAATCTCATGGAAGATCTCCTTGGGGTATCTCTCATGCGTGGGCTGTATAAGAACGACCTGATTGCCCGTTTTCATCTGCACTTTCGTCTCTTCTGTTCATCATCAAATCCATTCTATCAGCTTCACAGCAACTCTTCACATCTTCTTTTCTTTGCCTTTGGCTAACAACGCCGGTTCGTTCCTTTTCCACCGAGATCTGTGATCTCCTTCCTTTCTTTGCTTTTCAAGCTCCTTTTTTTCACCACATTTTTATTCCTTTCTTTTGACGCTAGTCGTCCACAATTTGTATTACCAACTTTTATTTATTTTTTACCTTGGAAAAGGTCGACTGTGCTCTTTATACCATCATCTTCTCCCCCTTTCAAACACCAAAATGAGATACTCTGCTGCTATGCTTGCCATCCTTGGCTCGGCCACTGCTGCCCCGTCCAACAACATCGCCCGTGAGGTTCCCCAGGAACACTCTCACGAGCTTTTCCTCACCCTCGTTCGCACCTCCCTCAACCTCGACAACCCTCTTGGTATTGCCGATCCCGTTTTCGGTCTTCTCGGTAACGCTGCTGCTGCTTCGGCCGTTAAGGATCCCTCAACCATCAACTTGGACTGCCTCAAGCAAATCACTGCTGACCAGGCTTTCACCAATGCTAAGGCCGCCGGTGACCTTCGTGGTATGGCCGGTGCTCTGGTTTATCAGGCCCTTGAACGCAACACTGCCGGTGTTGGTCTCAAGAGTGTTACTTGCAACGAAACCGCCACCAACCCCGAAATTGCTGCCATTAGTCCCCATCAGGATCCTGCCTCTGACGGTGCTGCTGCTACCAACAAGGCTTCTACCTTAGCTTTAGCCAAGCAGCTTGCCCTTATTGGTGTAGACCCTCTTCTGGCTCTCGAATCTGGCACCTTTGCCCCCGGTTCTGTAAGTTAATATCTGCGAGAAAAGTGACATATGACTCGAGCTAACCACATATCTAGAAAACTGATACTACTGGCAAGGGAAACAGTTGCGATACACAGAACATCAGCCCTGGTTGCATCTTCTCAGAGAAACTCCTGGTTTTGGATGCTACTCCGGATGAGGTGTCGTCCGCTGTTTCTGGAGTGACTGCTACCTTCTCGGGCACTGGTGTCATCTCTGCTACCGATATCAGCTTTAGTGGTCTCTCTGTCGCTGGTGGCGCCGCTGCTACTGGTAACGCCGGCTCAGGTTCCGCTGCTGCTACTACCACTGCTGCTTCATCTACTAGTACCAAGAGCAAGGCCGCTGCCACTGCTACCTCCACTAGCAATGCTGCCGCAGAAGCTGTTGATCCCGGTACCGTGACTGTTACTGTCACTGTGACTCCATCCAGCAACGTCGCCGCTGCTGCCGCTGTTACCAGCGCTTCTCTTCCTGATACTTGCAGCGTCGTAACCACCACTGTTGCCGCTGGCGCCGCCGCTGCTCTGCCCGCTACTACCACGATTACCTCGGGTGCTGCCGCAACTGCTGCTGCGAACAACAACGCTGTCGCGACCACTGCCCCCACTGCTACCCCTACTGATGCCGGTTCGGGCACTAACATCCAGTCTTTCACTGGAACTCTGGGTGGTACCGCTCCCCCTGTCATCTCCAGCGCTGGTACCCGTCCTTTCTCTGTCAATGGAAACACCTTTACTGGTGGAAGTGTCGCTCTCGGCCGCTCGTGTGATATCCAGCACAACGCCTGCGCTAACGCTGCCAATAGTGGCTCCCTTTCTGGTGGTGTCTCTCAGTGTGAGACTCAGAACACAGAGTGCCATGCTGCTATTACCCGTCGGTCTCTGCGCCGTGGCCTTCGCCCTATTGTTGCCCGTGCTGGTGACTTTGGCACTTGCACTGATCCATCGATTGCCTTTGGCAGTTTTGATGGCCGCACTGAGAACTCGTTCAAAGCCAACGACCAAACTGATTTCAACCATGGCTCGGCCCAGAAGATTGGTATCATTGCCGGCTTCATCTGCCAGCGCCTGGGCGACTCTTGCAAGGCCGATGCTACCGTAGTATCCACTTGCTCGCAAGCCTCTAGCTCAGCTGTTGCGGCTACTCAAGACCAGACTGCTGCTGATATCTTCAACAGCATCATGGGTGTGAGTGGCGGTTCGGGCGCTACTGCTACGGCCACCGCATCTGCCACTGCCACTGCATCAAAAGGAAGTGCTACTAGTGCCGCTGCTAGCTCGGTTGTAACTTCCATTGTAGTTTGCTCGGCTTAAATTGTTCGATAGTTGAGATGAGAGTTACATGCATAGTATAACTGAATATATCTTAATCAATCTAAATCCTGAGTTACTTTGAACTATCCATTCCTTATTCAGCGCCAGTGACATATTGAATGACAAGTTTTAAAAAAAGCGAGCTCAATATGGCTATCGACATACAGTAGCAATTGAGCAGCTACGACTGATTAGGCTATTGCCTGCGTTGTTATCTGATGCACTTATACTAAGCCAGTGTCTCTAGTTTTATCGGCACTATAAACCTAAAGAATGGTGTGGATTCTATCGATTTATCTGGGTTGGTAATAACCCTTATACAGATATCGATAAGCGGGTAATAACGGGGTAAATAATGACTTGGTCTGGCGTAGCCTTGCACTTAGCGAAGCTGACAATTCTTGATCTTTCATGTTTAGACTTTCTTCTTTAGACTTCGTTCACACCTTATTCCACAACAACAATTTCCTTTATCGACCACTTGTCGTTGGATATAATTCAACTTGACTTCACATTCACATTCGACTTCGACTTCGACTTCGACTTCGACTTCGACTTCGATATTCACCCGTATCACGCATGCAGTGAATTGGGAATTTGTAGCGATCCGGTTGGCACTCACTTTTCACTATCCCAAGTTACTCTCAATCAGGCTTCTGTGGCTACCGCACAAACTTTGTGTATTGCTGCGCCTGTAGAGACTTGGCAGTTTTGACTTGAATCCCCGTCTACTGACACATTTGCTTGCATTATCAAGAAGGGCCTAGGCCTGACGGAGTTCGCTTACGCGACTGACATCACCGGCATTTGCGGTTTTATTACCCCACATTCACATCGGCATTCACACCATGACAGGCTCCAGCCGCTACAACAACTCCCCGGTTAGAGGTCCGAAGCGCGATCGCGAAACCCGCGATTACTATTCGACACGCCCTCGCAACGACCGGTACGACGACTCTAGACGTCAACGCAACTATGATGATTTCGATGCCCCCCAAGACCGATCCCGTGACCGCCACCACCGAGATTCTCGCGGCGATCGATACGGCGACCGCGATTACGATTCATACAGGCGTCGTAGCCGTTCACCTCCAGGAACTAAGTCCAACTATCGCAATGACCGTGGATACGATGGTTCTGATAGGTATGATCGGCCTATTGGTCGGCCAGTCGAGCAGGCAAAGCCCCGCGGTAATGGTGCTGTAAATACTCACTCTAGCGAAGAGAAACAGGTTATGTTTCAATTAGATGGAAATGTTACAGTTGGCCCTACCGAAAGCCCTATCACCAAGGAGATTGTGGAACCGGTTCTCCAGGAAGAATTAGAATTTGAGCGCCGAAAGAAACGCCGTGCCGAACTTCTGGCCAAGCTAGAGGCTTCAAAATCATCTGCGCCAACGCCGTCACCATCCGTCGATTCCCCTCCAGGTCCAGATCCCATGTCCATCACTTCTGCTTCAGTAGCAGCCGACACAATGCCGATGGAACCAACTTCCGCATTCAACTCACCATCAACACCCCCTTTTATCGGAGACGTTGATCTTAGTAGTCGTACTACAGGAGGATCGTTTTCCGGTGTACAAGGTGGTCAATCTGCAGCCGATTTCGATGCCACAGCAGACAAGGAGGCCGAAGATAGGAGACATGCGGTCCATCGTCAACAAATGGCACAGGAGGAAATCCAAAGCGTTGCTGAAACTAAAGAGGATGAAGACGACGAGGAGGATGATATGTTTGCTGACGATTTTGATGTTGAAAAGGCTGCTAAGCACCAATCTGAGATAAACGGCGTCGGTGGTCTGTTGGAGGACGTTGACAAGGAAGGCTACTACAAGATTCGGGTAGGCGATATTCTGGCTGAAAGATACCAGCTGCAGTCCACTCTGGGCAAGGGTATGTTCTCCGGTGTTGCACGTGCTACAGACTTGCAAACCAATGAAGTGGTGGCTATCAAGATTATCCGTGATAACGACGCTTTACGCAAAGGCGGCTTCACCGAAGTCTCGATTCTTCAAAAACTCAATCAGGCGGATCCAGAAAACAAACGTCATCTAGTCAAATTTATTCGGTCTTTCGAGCACCGGGGTCACCTGTGTATGGTTTTTGAGAACCTCAGTCTCAATCTTCGCGAAGTCCTCCGCAAGTTCGGCAACAATGTGGGCATCAACCTCCAGGCTGTCAAGGCCTATGCTTATCAAATGTTTGTGGCACTGGCGCATATGGAGAGTTGTCATATCATTCACGCCGATCTGAAACCCGACAACATTCTCGTCAACGAAACTCGCAATGTGCTTAAAATTTGTGATTTGGGTACTGCTATTGACAAATCAGATGCAGCCAACCAGCATACCGACGTTACGCCGTATTTAGTATCCCGTTTCTACAGAGCACCGGAAATCATTATGGGCATCCCTTATAGCTACGCTGTTGATGTCTGGTCGATTGGTTGCACGCTCTACGAAATGTACACAGGTTCAATTCTCTTTCCGGGGTCTTCCAACAATCAGATGCTCAAGGAAATTCAAGCCGTTCGTGGTCGTATCACGCCTAAACTCTTCAAACGCGGTGCCATTGCAGGACAATTTTTCAATGATAAGGGAGAGTTTGTCAGCATTGAAGAAGATGAAGTGCTTAACCGCCCAGTTGTCAAAATTCTGCCGGTGGTAAAGATGGAAAAGGATTTACGATCTCGGTTGATGGAAGGAATTCAGGGAGAGAAGGAGAGAGCTGAGGTTGGTCGGTTTGTTGAGCTGCTAGAGGGATGTCTTGCACTTAATCCTGACCGGCGGTGGCGGGCGGCTGATGCTTTGAAGAGCCCGTTTTTCCGCATGTAGAAGTTGGTTACATTTATTCTGTAACATACATATGTACATAAATTAATCCATTCATACCCGTATTCACACACACACATACAACAATATTTATTCCTTACATCATGGTAAGACAATAGTCATGTTAACGTAACATTCCCTTGAAGTGACGATTCCCTTAGGCAGTTCCACGGTACTTGCACACCACTACATAAGTTCATACATACTGTGTCTTGTAGTCACATCTAAGCCTTATGAAAGACGGCTCAATTGGAATCCTAGCAACGGTCCCCTCCCGTCACAAGCGCCACGTAAGGGAAAGACACTTGAACATATGTAGACTAGGGTACCAACGGGCTGGATATGACGGAGGGAAAGTGTGGCGCCGGAGGATATTTCCCATTTTAGTGTATGATATCCGCCAGCTGAAGGGAGACTTGAAAGTTGTTTCGTTTTACGAGCAGTTAGTTCCTCCATTGGTCAGCAAAGACGGGCAGGTCGATAACGGTGTTTGCCGTGAGAGGATGGTTAGATAGTGATTGGATCGATTGGTGAGTTGGATCAGACGGTAATTGGACACGTGTAAGAGTAGTATTGTGATAGTGACATAATCGGCACCCGAGACGCAACCCGACGCCGAGGATTGGCGAAGAAGTGTGTGAATGGCTTGATGTGCACACATGTATAACATTCATATTTGTAACATATGCACACTGCATGTTGTTGGATTTTACCAAGCCTTGTGTCAATGAAGGTGAAGAAGAAAAAATTGTCATGTATGGACACAGTCACATCCTTCTCGCCTCTCCCTCTTTCTTCACAGACCGTGCAGCTGGGACTTAGTGCAGCGAGTACCGGATTCAGTGTATGTACTAGACGTGGCGGATATGGACGAAGGATTTGCCAATGTGATCAACCAAGTGTGACGGAGCTAACTGGCCTTGGGGGTAATTTCGAGTGTGATGAGAATAGAATACAGCAAGGCAAAGACTTTTCTTGTTGCCGTCCGGGTGGGAGTTTCTCTCAGGCGGACAAGGTTAGTCAGCCGGGATGGAAATCACGGAAGGATGTCGGTTGGACGGTCGGCGAGCCTTGGAATTCCGGGCGTCAGTGATATCAGATCTTAGACAGATTGGCGTTGGATTCATGGTGGCACAGTGTTTAGTGCATGGAATATTGGCAGGACAAGGGTGTGACGATGTTTTGTAACCCTAATTAGATGACCGCATTTGTTGCCGTTGGTTGATGTTTAGGGTTGTGTTGGATGGAGATGATGGCCGAACCATGGTTCCCTTACGCAAGGTTCTGGTGAGTTTTTCATGATAACGGGTGGCTTGCGTTTGTCATGGCAAACATTGTGATGAGTTTGTGGGCTGAGATTGAGTGGAATTAATCGCTCTTTCGCTGTTACATAGAGTGATGATCTCTTTGGAATTTTGGATATTGAACTAGTGAGGGTGGGTTATGGTCTCCACCGGAACTAAGTGGATAATCACAAGCTGGGTTACGGCTAACGGATAATGCAATGCATCAATAAGGGGATTTTTGCTGTGGAATGGGGTCAGACGGTCGGTCAGCCAGTCGGTCAGCCAGTTATAGCATAAGGAAGGACGAGGGTCCGTCAAGCGAGAAGGGGAAAAGGGTCCCTCTGGGTTGTGGTGCGTTGTGCGTTTGGAGGCGACGACACATCTTGTTCCGCAAGCGGTTTAGGGCAGGTTCTAGCTGACAGAAGGTGTGAGTTTGATGAGAGGACAGGAGACAAGAGAAAAGTAGAGTGCCATTCAAAAGTGACAGGTGCGTCATTTTCGTCGCTGGATGGAGTGGCAAACAGACTCTTTGCTTGTGAATAGCCCGTTCCGGCATGTTGGCCGAATGGCTCACGAGGTTGTTTTATTAGATGGGGAGATCAATAACACAATAGCGGCAAACAGGGGGGGCGTGCTCAAATTTATGAAACCGGAAACAAGTTTGGATGGGATTATGCCATTGGGTGACGGAAACCGCCTTGAGCTTTTTCTGGGTTACATCGTCATGAGGGCTTATTGACCCCATGGTGCTTAGCTCAGGGCGAATACATAGTGAGGAGGCGATTTCACTGTCAAGGGAGAATTGGCGTGCTTCTAGCAGACTTCTAGGGGAATCCGAGGGAAAGAAGAGAGCCTCTTGAACACGACATGATCCACTTTTTTTCTGGCTTTCCTGCTCCAACCCTTCTAAAGGGATGGCCATTTCAGCGGCTCTCTAGACAAATGTGACTATTGGAATGAATACAAACAGTAGTTACGTTTCAATCATGTTCTTTTTCTTCTATTCCGTAACCTAGTACGCAATCTCACATCCTGATCCCGGTATTCTAAACCGCCCATTCTCTCCTATTTTACCGCCCCGTTGTGATCCGCAATGAACGGCGCCGCTGTGGACCTGTCGGACCCGCTTCTCACAAATTCCATGCAAATGGGACCATCCCTTAGATGTGGAAACATTCTCCTGCCTCCGCCACTTCCCTCCCTCTCCCCCCTTCTGGCTTCTAAAGAATTCTGTAATAGAAGGGGCTAGAAAGAACGTAGCGAAACGCCGGTGGATCCTTAATTGTAACACTGGCAATTCTTCTCACGATCCTATGCCATTCGAGCCCCCAAAACTAAGGTTTTCCCCAATCTACCGCCAAACAAGATTATCATGTGGTATTTACTGTGGAGACTGGAGAATTCTTGACCCTTGGATAAAACCCACATTTCAAGACCCGGCCTGGGTCTAGACAGCAGGTAGGTGCGTAATTTGCCTACCATTGTTGAGGAAGGAATCGAAAATGCAACGCGCAGCTCCACGTCGTGTGGAAGTTACCCTTGGCTCCGAGATCCGATGTGTAGTAATTTCCTTCCAGCGTCAAAAACCCTGGATGAGCCAACTGTTGGAAGGCCTCAAGCCAACACATTCCGGCCGAGAGTGACAAGTGACACCATTGATTTTAGTGGACCCTAGTCAGGGTTAGCTTTGTTCCAAGGATCGTCTTGTGGGGTATTATAGAGAATGGTACGGGATATGGTGGATTCCTATTCGATGCTTAACCGGCCTCTCTTACGGCCTCATTGAGGCGCCAATGGACAGGTGCAGGTGTGCTAGGTACATTCGGTAAATTTGATGAATGGGTTGATGTAACCCCCGCGATCCGTATGATGTATTTTGTCGCCGGCGATGGGTGGCGACGCCAGTTGGCGCATGGCACTGTGACGAGCCTAGAATCCATCACCGCCTACCCTCCACCAGCCAATCTCATTATCCAGAAAACTGACCGGCTTCACAAGCCCCGAGCGCATGTGTAGTTACCAATGCGTGACGGGGCGACATGAATCGGACCAGTCGTCTGTAGCCATCCGGCGAA
Source organism: Huntiella moniliformis (assembly GCA_000712465.1). NCBI lineage: Eukaryota > Fungi > Ascomycota > Sordariomycetes > Microascales > Ceratocystidaceae > Huntiella > Huntiella moniliformis. Next base: position 50,935 of record JMSH01000019.1, on the reverse strand, counting down.
AGACGTATTCTAGACCCATCACAGCGCAGCCGGTGGGAAGTGGACCTCGCTTTGTCGTCAATTGATTGTTCGAGCGTGGGTTTCCAATGATGCAGGTGGGAGGCGGATTTTGCTGGAGCTACTTCTTCTTGTTGTTTGCTCGGGCCGTAGTATAGGCTTTTTGACTAGTGTAGCTTGTTCGCCCGGGCAAATAAGAGGGGTCGATCATAGCCGTCTGTGCGGTGGTGATCATGGCGGCACACGGACGGCGGTTGCGCAACAAAGGGAAACATTGGCTGGGGGTAATTTGCCATATCGATTTGCTACGACGCTGGGGTTCTCGGATGGCGAAGAAGATTAAACGTGGCAAATCTATTTGATTCTACTTGGCCAAGTTTGTAAATTGCCTGATTTGGACCACACTGGTATTGAATCGACGGATACCGCCGCAACGCCTCTGTTTTGGAGATTCGCTGCCTATTACCGCCGGTGTGCGACAGAAGGTCATGGATTCGATGGTGGCGTGGCTCTGGAGGCGAATATGAGAGACAGCATAGGATAGTTGGAGGCGGTTTGCAGTTCATTTGCCTGTCGGCCCGGGGATACACGAGTTTGTTGCACAGCGAGGGGATGTCATGCGTGACGGGAACGAACCAAGTAAACAGAGACACAAATTTTCTGGTGGCTGACATGAACTGGGGAGGTGGCAACCAAGAAATCACGAGATTTGAAGAGATTGGGTGATTAATTCTAAGCATTGTTTTACAAGTGCGTCGAGATTACGGCGTTCGGTCTTGGGTTTGATCTTTGTGCCCGTTCTGATGACGCTTCCGCCGATTGTCTAAGACTTATGGGACAATTTTTTCCAGGCGATGGATCATAGCCCATGGAAGAACGGCCCAACACCCTTGGCTTGGTCATGGCGAGGACCAAATCAATGGAGACGAATACACGGCAACTCTTCAGCCACATCGAATCCTATGGCCCTGCGATATAGATATCCGAAACTACAGAGTCTGGCGCAAATGAGGTGGAACGATCTAAAAGCAATTACCGGATATTGTAACCTAAATGGCTAGGTGTACAAGCGATATCGATTCGGTACAGATCTAGACCCGGTTGGTACAATGGCCGGCAAGTCGGAGGGCGGGATTATGCCCGCCCCGAGTGGTATTGCGTTTAGCTTGTTTGGCTTAGGTACTGTCTACAAAATAGAAGTCACATGGAGCTGGCTACTAGCTGATTTGGAGAGAGGAGGTGGCGATTTCAACATGTAATCTATGTAATCTATTGCTAATGCTCATCCATAGAGAGTAGAGAAAGTCTCACGTCGGTTTCTTATCCCCCATACGGACATATCACATCTTTGTGATGAAAGCGCATTCGCATTGTATCTTGCATCTATCCGTATGATGATCCCGTAGTCCGTTCGCTCTGATACATACAAACAGACTCAAGAACGCCTCCGAGGCAAAGAGGAATGCCCGACAAAAGTACGTCGTCCACGCTTTCCAAGTGCACGATCGAGGGATGCGAAACGGCCAAATAGGCAATTCGCTGTACTCTTTTCCCCCCATGCTACTCGCAAGTGGTTACCAACTTAGTCGGCCCCGAGTTGTCCCCACTTTTGACGTCGCTGAAAACCCTATTTCTACAAACAGGCATTATCAGGGAGGTTTATACTTCGTTTGTATGCTGAATGAAGAATGTCCAAGACCGTACTTTATAGGGGGAATATACGATGCATGCGTAAATAGGGAGCATTCTTAAGATATAGTGTTAATATCATGAGTAGTAAGAACGGCAGGTTATTTACATGTGTCTATATGTACGTAGCACAGATATCCCGTGCGGGAGATTCTATATCACCGAGCGTACAATATACATGCTTGAATCGTCAATATCTTACTCAAGATGATAAAATACACACCCCATCATTCTGAAAAGCCCCCTAGTTTGATACGTCGGTACTTCCAAGCACATTGACTCCTTGCAGTCTAACAATTCCTGACAAAGAACGACCCGCTTCGTTTGCTATGCATATTTTTGACGCCGCATCGACCTGACAAAAGCGGCTTAAGTCCTTCATTTTTTGTCACTTTTTGTCGCTCGCGTTTGTCTTGCTTGATCACATTCTTTTCGAAAAAGTAGAAAGTCAAAAAAAAAAACGCCGGATATGAACACACATGCAACAACACATTTTGTAAATCCTATTGGGATCAAATACAAGGGAGACATGCAATATGCATGTATGTATACTTGCACGGCATGGAAAAGAACAATGAAAAAGGGCTACCTTGGCTATCATGCAGGCGCCGGTGAACAGTCTTTCTGGTGGTGTTGTGTGACACCGGTGGCGAGGTTTGATGTTGGAACCCATCGTGCTTCCACCCGCTTGGGTTTTGGGTGTACGGCCGAGACGAAACGGCGGTGACCTCCTCTTTCGTACGTATTTGGTGTAGTAACCATCATCTGTTGTCAAACTAGCGCTATTCTTTCGTCCAACATAGAATCAAAGACCGGGGTTGTATGTTGTATGAACATACACCGCTCAACTTACCTTACCCACTAGGTTCGTGCGTACATACGTACATACATACATGCATGCTGTCACATCTGCAGGCCATGTATCATGTACCCATCTAGCACACACTTTAGTTTCCTTCCTTCTTCAACTATCTTCTTGAGAACCTCGTTTTTAATCGATTTGTCTCTCCCTTGCATGACAAACAAATCCAATCAACAAAAGACAACGTATGTATGAAACTGCATTCTGCATTTATCCGCAAATCGACGCCCGACTTTGAGGGTCCACCCTTCGGCCGACGGGCGCTTTTGGCCAAACAATACAACTCACCCCCACCCTACGCCAAATGGCAGGCTGACCGTGAATGGCCAGCCAAATGACCAAGTTTTCTCCTATTGAGTGCACAAGATGCAGCCATTCTGAATTCAATGGATGTATGCATGCGCAGGTCCCATTGTTGCCACATGAATGACTCCACCCTGCAGTTGTCTTACGTAGCCAACTCAGCCAGTTGGCTTATTGCCCTCCACTATGCATACAGGTTAAAGGGCTAGACGTTCCATTGCTGCCCAATGGGAAGCGGGGGACTCAGCAGTTGAAAAGCCACACGGCAGAGACAAGACGGTGAAGATGGCGTCAGCTGGACTAGAACTGCGGGGTGAGGCGCCCTTGAAAATGGGGTATAATCTGTGTCTGTGTGCTAGAATGGATTTGGTAAATGGTAACTTGGTGACATCACAGTCGTAGGTATCTAGTATAATATCTGACTCTGTTAGGCTCGGCCTGTTTCCGTAGGAATTTATAGCTCAGTTAGTGTCCCATCCACCATCTCGGCCATACGGACCAACTATAATGCTACGATTTTTCTGCCGAAGCAGGGAAACTGTTGAATGCTTTTAGGCGGTGTAGGCGTCCCTTTCAACCAGCTTGAGCTCTGTATTCGGTAATTTAGTCAGCCTCATTCCATTTTTTTAGCCTCGGAATCCTGCTCAACGAGTTTGTTCACCTTATTTCCAATGATAGTACTTGGAGAAAATGGATCTTGTGAATCTTGATATTCCTTCTGTCAGCTCTTACCATAGACCGCTTGGACCCTGACCATGTTATACTCGCCCGTTTGCGGTTATACTGCTATCTGACTGTGATATTTTCGCTCGCTACCATCATTTTTCCCGTGTACAAGCTGTGGGATTAGACCTGATGACATATTTCTATTTCGGGCTTATTAACCACGAAAACCAACTAGATCCTCCATGTACAAGTGCAGGCGCACTTCTTGGTGATTCAATCACTCAAATTATATTTACATCTTACATACAATTTCTTTGTTTTCCTGGTATTTGCATCGCCCTGCGTCATTGCTATTGGCAATCCTCGGAATCGAGGCTGTCTGCCTGTTACCCATGTTCCCTTTACACCAACTTCGCCCCATCGGGGTGAACATGGACACGAGGTGTGCCACCCTTTGCACCCCATCATCGTCATGAATCCAACCATAATTTCGCCCGTAACCCCTCCTTATTCATCCAACATGCCACCATCGCTTCCAGCCTTCAAGCCCGCCCCCACATGTTGTGGTTTTCTGGCCTCTTTGAAAATCTGCTATTTATGATAGTCGGGCGTTCTTTTCCAGATATCATGGGTATATGTTCATCCATAGATTTTGGTTCGTGGATGATATAACCCGTTTCTTACTTGGCAACACGCCCGTGGCTGGAACACTCTAGTTTGGGAATATCATAAAGTTTATATATGTAAGTGTTGTCGTACTCAAATCCCGCTGTGGGTCGTGTCAGCCCAGGAAGTGGCTTATACATGGCCCACTCGTCATTGTAGTTCTCATGATGTATACAATCGGAAACGGTTGGGAATGAGTGATCAGCAGGTCTCGGCATCGCGTTTCTATACATGCATACATTCATTCAGATGTATCATGCGAAACTGTTTTAGTGACATACATATGTATATTGCAAGCATCTAAATGCATGTAATACACATGTGGTGCTAGCTTCACTCAAGATCCTGATGTTGAACTTACCTTCATGTTTGTGTCAACCCAAAGATAAAGATTATTTCAGCTAGTTTCAATAAACGTAATGAGCAAGGACATGTACATTTACTGTTGATGTCAAGAATACAACTTTAAGTTGCACCTTTTTTTATTTGACTTCTAACCAAGTTACCAACAAACGATGCTTCTTTCTCTGAGCGATTGATTGATTGATTGATTGATTATTTCTATTTTCTACCTGGTTAGCAGGCCAAGCGCCTCTTTTTTCAGGCCTTTCTCTGAGCGAGTTGGAAGAATCATGTCCCAACGATAGGGTTAAGGGAGCATAAACCCTACCCAGAAAATCACGTGGGTGATCACGTTACACGTGATCACCCAACCAATGGGAATCCTTAGTTGAAATCAACCCCGCAAAGTTGACGTGCTTGACTTTTTCATTGACCTAATTGTTGTTCGTCATGCAACTCGTTTTTTTTCACATCACTATCACCGAAAACTCATGTATGTACACACATACTCTCATTCCTCTACAGTCTTCTGTGGAACGTTCATTCTCCACTTTTAATTATCCTTTCGACATTAACTTTCTGCATTCGGTAGCCTCAATTGAAGGGTCTTTTTTCAATACTACGGCACCCTCCATCACAGCTATGACCGCTTACAAGGTCCGCCCACCCTCCTCCAGAGAAATCCCTCTGTCGTTCTCGTGATTCGGCGATGGCGAGCCGCATCAATAGCAAACCACCGGTTGGTCCCTGCCTGTTGGTCAGTGAGACTTTGCAGCACCCCACCGTGTCATTCTTGTCTACCATCGTGACTAGCTAGGTGTCCCGCAGCGCCGCCCGTTAGTTATTGGCGGATGAGGTCAGATAGCCAATCATTTGCCGTCCCTCCCATCCTTGGCCGTCGAATTCTCAATTCCGTGTCCCTGGGATCGGCATGAATCTTTAGTACGGATTCTTTTCGTTTTCGTCACTCGCCTGTTTAGTACGATGCGGTGTACATACACCCATGACAAAGGATGCCTCAGAATGTGGGGGTTTTAGCAAAGGTGCATCCTAAGCATCCGTTTATGTTGACTCTAAGACATCGGCTTTGGTGGTTGAATATTAGTCTACTCATCTGCATTTCCGGACGGAACATGACCAGGTCGCTCTAAATCCATCGAGTTACTGGATTCACTTTGCACCCCGACTCGGAATTAGCGAGCGTTAGTCTCGTCATGCTTTTGTTCGCCACAAGCCGTACCTATGCACCAACAACAACGGGGACTCGGACTCAAGATGTGTACACATGTATGTACATTTGATCAGTGAACGGAGCTGTGCTAGCGTCTTATGCCGCAAGCCGTTGATACCTTCGCTAAGTTGCCCTTTACTATACTTCCCTTGCGTCAGCGTCGGCTCGATATTGCGTCGTTTCTTGCATCGTGTTGCAGTAGTGCGTACAGCTGGGCCGGCCTCGCTGGTTAGACTTATTCGCCCTTGGGTCTGCATTTCCTTGTTCGACTGTTCATTACTGTCAGCCTAATAGGATTACATGTGTGCCTAGGAAGTGAACACTCACAAAGCGATGAACACGGTAACAAGTTCCCATTCTTCGGGGTCAATACTTACTCACTTTCTTCGTCACTATCAACTACAAACATCATCAACACCATCACCTTCAACACCTAATTCTATACCATTTAATCGGTCAGCTATACACTGGCCCGAGCACAGCTCGGGAAACAAACACACATATATGGCTCGTTCCCCCTGGATAGTGGTGACTTCATAGGGCTTCTACGACAGGGGGTTATTCTCGAGCGTTGATGCTGTTCGGGTCATTCTTCTGAGCTTTGCTTGACTGCGGAAAACGACATACATACGAAGCTGGCAGGGAATAGGGCAATTGTGTGGTTGTTGTTTCCTCTCATCAAGCCTCATGGTTGTGCGTCTGTGTGTGTGGTGTGTACGGGCTGGGCTGTGTGTCCTGCATGTGGAAAGTGTGAGAGCACGCAGCCATGCATACTGCACCACCATGGGGCTCACCGGCTTGCATATTGTTTTTGGATTTGAGCCTGTCACGAACATGGAAATTCATTCAATGATCGAGTGTACATTACTTTTTGCCTTTGCCAGGATATCTGGCGGATATGTATCAACCCACTGTTAATCATTGACCTGGACGACGATTCTTGTCGATACCTGCCGCTTTAAGCTCATCAGCCTGAAGACATAGCAGTACGATGCGCGCTATTGGATGCAAGATTCCCAGTCTATGTCTTGCTATCAGAGACCATATTCGAAGAATTATTTCCAGTGTACATGGTGTTACAGAACAACCAAGCACTTGCATCACTACTAACATCAGGTATTCGACTAACTGCGGACGTAAACACCTCATTCGACATATCATGGAGAAGACGTTAGAGCTTCTATACATGCGTGTATTTCAAAGACACCGGCATCCTCAGCTTACTCCTTCGAAAACAACACATCACAACCCCCCAGAATTGGAGAACCTTTAGTAACAAAGACTACTCACTACTGTCACGGTACCTCATTCGGTCATGAAACGGGCCTTTTAGTATTTCGACAAAGGCGCTATTTCCATTTGGAAAGCAGTCTCGGCAAACATCCCCACGAACATCGACCCATAAATTACCATCACGCATGGTTATGAGGTATCCACATATGTAGATCTTTGGATGAATGTATGGAAGTAACTACGCTGGCCCCATCCCGTCGTCGATGACCCTTGGTCACACATACATACCATGCTGTAACCGGCTATCTGGCAATTGCTGCATGTTTCAATCGCTGCCTCCACCTCAAGTCGGTTGAATATCCCTTTGGTCATGCAATGCATGTCTCAGTTCTACCCTATCTGCCTATTGCGTCTTCCCACAGTAATGTGATTTGTGAGCAGCGTCCACCGCTTCATTGTCCAAGGCAGGGGTGGTACGAAGGAACACGGGGTCTGACGTTCTCCTCCATTTCCGGGGGCCGATACATCTCACTCTCCTTGGCTCTGACACGATCCACTTGAGGCCGGCATGACGGACTTTACAGTTTCTTATGTGAATGACTGTCGATCATTTCTTCGGCTTATTGAAATCATACTTGGGGGAGGGGGGTTCTGCAAGCGGCATAACGATGCTGTTGATTAGTTTGTTTCGAGGAAGTATTTCTCACACAGACTCAACACCATCTTAAGTAACTTTACACGTTATGTGGTGGTTGGGGCAATTGTCAAACATCGATGATCCTCATTGCGATTTCTCGTGCTTCGGCTGTCTGATTGCCCTGTCTAATCATCTGTCTATCGTGTGTCTGTGGTGTCCGTGGTTGTCTGGGCCTTGCTCTGGGTGGTGAATCCCTGTGTTGATTGTAGTGCCAGTGGACTTTCTGCTGTGACTAGCGGTATTTAGGCCCCTCCCCAAGCTAGCTTCCGCCAGCTGTATCTCCACCAATCCTGATCTAGCTGCCACCTGCTGGCAGCCCAAAAGACCCCGCAACGAGGCTTCAGGATTTGCGAGATATAGTTTTCAGCCGCGTTCTGCACCATCTAGATGGATACTACTGAACAACATCTCAATTTGCCTTCACATTTCACCACCAATCCATCAATTCCCATCCAACAGACAGAGACATGCCGGGCGCAAAATTTGCTATAGTGGGGGGAGGGAGCATTGAATGCCGCTGGATGACGTCTAACTGTTGTGGCTTCGCTTTCGGCTTTTGTTGCTGCGTGGCGGCGTTGGAAGCGGTAACTAACATGGCAGCCCCCGTCGGGAACAATGGATGCACTTTGCCGCCTGCTACATACTGTTGCTTGCTCAGTCTGCTTGCTTGATTCATGTTGTCTGTGGTTTGGTTGCGGCCACTAATCATGACCTATTTCTTGTTACCCAACCCACTAAAACAAGTGAGGGCGCTTCCTTGCATGTTCCCGTTTTCCATCTTGCATTTTGCATATTGGTTGCCCCTCTTTTTGCCTCCTTCTCCGTCTGTACTATGGCTCTAGTCTTCTTATCTCCGTCTGTTCTGCCTCGCTTCTTTCAATGACAACGCCTGTGCTGCGACACAAGGGGAACGGGGGGAGAAAACAAATGGAGGGCCGGAGAACTACGACGCACAGTAAGTTTTGGCTTTGGCCATGTTCAAAGGGACCAAAATAGGGCGCATTTCATGCTAACGCATTACCCTTACCAAGTAAACAGTTGCATCCACCAACCTCGCCTCTAAAGCATGCTATATGCGTGCATACCTAGCACACTGAGCCTCTACAAACACCTGTAAAGGTTGCCAACCCTGTGCCCCTGGTGGCCATTCAAGACCGGAAACAGCGACAGAATTCATTGGATGGTGTTCACTTGGACTGGCGTACGTACATACAAGTCATCGTCGTACATTTCATACAGTTGCCCAAGGGGTAAAGACACGTTGTGCAAGATATTGTGCACATGGCTTACGGGCTTTTGGGGCCTATGGAACTTGGCTGGTGTTTTGGTGGAATCAAAGGAAGCCGCTTCGCTAGGCGGCAGCACAACGACCATGGGCTCACAGCGTCCAGATGAGTTCGATCCGTGGTTGGCGGGCGATGAGTGTAGCATCGCAGTTTTGTGGTGGGGGCAGAGCCTGGGCGGCACCCGAAGTGCTCTATTGCTTGGCGGGGAACACGACAGGGTAATGCTGAAGAGCCACAATTTCAGGCGGCTGACAGTACACCCGGAAAACCATGTGTTGTACACAGCGACTACTGTCGTATGTATAACGAAGCTTTGCGAAACACCCGGGCTCATGTATATACACAAATATGTACTGTACATATGTTGTTCCTTTAGGTATGCATTTTTTTTACGACGAGGTACACAGAATCAAAGATGCTACGCAGCAACGATAGTTACTGGATCGATTCGTGATACTGAGGCTGTCGTGCTTTTTTGGTGGGGGCTTTCTAACCAGTCACTACAACCTTTACCGACTTTCAAAGTGGTCAAGGGAAGGGAAGAGTGACAAGGCGAACATAGCAGAGCACAATCCAATGTCGAAAAAAGCAAGTACGCATGTGCATACATACATGTGTGTGTACAAGAAACGTTGTAGTTGGTTGGATGTGAAAAGGTATGTATTTCGCCCATTTCTATCATAAGATTTACAGAAAATGAGATGTTCATACTGATGACCGTACAACAGCGGGCGTGGCCCAGAGACATTGACAGCACGCAACTTGGCGTGAATACGGATATCTGCCGTGTAATACGACACTCAGAACTTTGTGAGTAGCTGGTAAGTGAGGTATTTACGGAACGATGAGCTTACTAGTATGCGGGTTGAGCAAGACTTGCGACCCGAGGGCCATACTTATAGTTTATCTTGGCCTACTAGTTTTCGCCAACACTGTCTTAGTGCTGAAAACCAGAGCCATGCCTATAGTTTCGCCACAGCCAATTGCCAATTCCGTGACCCATCCGGATAGGGTTAGCGTACCAGGGAATCCTGACATATGGGGTGTGTCTTTAACATGGGCGTGCGCTGAACTTGAGGCGTGCTCTTATCTACACACCCCATCTTACACAGGCCCTCATGAAAGTATGTCTATAAAATAATGGATTTATTCTTTTGACTGACAATATTCATAGTGTTTTTTCTCTTAAATTGCTTGCGTCTAAACGACTTAGTGTGTTCTCATAATTGGTTTCGATATTTATATCAAGGGAATGATCCGCCACAAGTCGATTCAAGTATATATGATTTCGCTCTCATCCTCAAAAGTCCACCGACTATTTCGACTGTCTCCCATTATCATTTCATTTTAAAGTTGTTGTCTTTTCTCTCCATCAACGATTATTTTCTTGGTTCGACGTCAACCTGTTGAGCCCACAGTGTCACTTATGGCCTGTTATATTTCCATTTTTTTCTCATATTCCCCTAGTCGTCACTCCTTAACCAGCACCACTTTTCTGGAGTGACGTCATTGATGTATTATCAATATCGACAAACATTATCACACAACACCACTACGACAAAATCGGTTAACTCTAGAGTAACGATATTCCAAGGTGACACTGATAGTCTGAATACTTGCTACCAGACATTCAGTCCGTCACATATATCACTTCACCCGTATGATGATTCATAAGCCAGTCTTTCAAGGTACAAATGAACCATCTTTCCGCGAACCATCTTTCTATCGCCGCCCCCTGGGAGATATCACCGGTACCAACTCCCGACTCAACGCCCAAGCAAACCGCAGACGCTATCCCATCCATCGCAATTCAAATTCATCACATGTCATTCCAACCAATGCTCGCACCACGAGGCAGAAGGCCAAATGCCTGTCTCTATTTCAGCCAGCTCTTCTAGCACATCTCACCAACGAACAAAGGATCGGGAGGTTCATTTTCTTCGACAATGTCGGTCCTGTTAGGCTTGACAGAAAACTCGGTTCTGGAGCCTATGGCTGTGTTTATCGGGCAACCAAAATTGATGATGGGATGGTATATGCAGTCAAGGTTATTTCGAAAGCATCTAGCAGCAAGGACCGGATCAGCCGTCATGAATTTCAGCGTCGGGAACACAGCTTGCATCTTGCCGTCTCGGATCACCCCAATATAGTTTCCATTTATGCTACAACCCAGTTGGGAGGCATAACTGCGTTACTTATGGAGCTCTGTGATGAAGGTGACTTATTTCAGAACATTGCTGAATTCTCGCTTTATGAGAACAGAAATGATGAAGCGCGTCTGGTTTTCTTGCAGCTAATTGACGCGGTTGAATATTGCCACAGCAAAGGTATCTTTCACCGAGACCTGAAACCCGAGAACATTTTGGTTGCAACGAATGGCACTGAAGTCAGGCTCGCCGACTTTGGTCTTGCTACGATGAATCCCATTAGTTATGATTATGGTTGGGGTTCTACGTTTTACATGTCTCCTGAATGTATCGGCACGGAGAAGTCGCCGGCTGGCTACCTCTGTGCACCAGGCGATGTTTGGGCACTGGGCGTTATTTTGGTTAATCTCATGTGCGGTCGAAACCCATGGAAAGAAGCCTCGGTTGCGGATTCACGCTACCGCAGTTTTCGCCACAATCCGTCGTTCATTCGTACCATTCTTCCGATAACTGAATCATTCACCTCCATCCTGACGGGCGTTTTCGAAGAGATCCCATCCCGGCGGAGCACCCTTAACGAGCTTCGAAACGCCGTGAAAGACTGCACGTTCTTCACGACGACTGCTGAAGCGTCGGTACCAATTTGCAGTCCCTCGCCTGAGCCCTATTATTGTTCATCGCCATCGGATGGGTTCACTGACGACACTTCGGACGCTTCTTCAGTTTGCGAGGCAGATGATGATACAGAAACCGCGGTGGTGAATTTTTATCCCACAATGCCGGCCCACATGCAGACATTCTTTCCACCTGTGGCGGGACAGCCAGTACCTCCAGTTTCATGTATGAAGGCGATAGACCCGCTGTGCAGCCCTCAGTACCCTTGCCCAGATATGTTCGTGGGGATAGCCAACAATGCGGAATGCTGGGAGAATGCGCCTTTTTATCCTGAATGGATGTATGAAAAGCCGATTTCTCCTTTGCCATCTCCGCACGTGACTAGTCCCGATGGGCAAGCCTACCATCCAATTATGGGTTCTGGTTACCAGATGAGCCAGTTCCCTCGATTGGAGCCTTCACTCGTTTCACCAATAACTTCTTTTTCGGGACATGATGGGATGGTTTCCATGTTCCCTATGCAGTTTTACTCGGACACAAGCTCGCATGCCGACATTGGGTTTAGTCCGTGACATACGTTTTATGATTTACGCCCTCATGACATTGCGATCTTTCGATTTTGTTGATGCCATATGGCGTTTTCCCTCTTTTTGTTCTTGTTTTTTCATACATCATTTTGCATTAGACAGCGTTTCATTAAAATTGGAGTTTGGGGGTTTATAGGGCTCGAATCTCAGTGAGATTGGAGTTCTTTTTTTTGGTCCATCTGATTGACCTACCATTTCGTTGGTGTAAAATACAACCATTTCCCACTTCGGGAGACTTTTTGACGATTTTCTGACCCATTTTCTGACAACGTGACTATTTTGGTTTTGTGTTGTGTGTACTTTTTTGTTGCTCCTGATGGCAATGTTGTTTATTATTTGTCGTTGATTATCTACAGTTGTTGATGTGAGGTTGTAAAAGTTACACACATCACGTACCCTGATCCCTGCATGTTATTGACACAGTTATAAGAAATATTCATACCGTGATGAGACCAGCAGAAAATACATATGTATGCGCATGCATACATACAAACGAGTGAGTAGAGCCTGTATGAGAGGAATGAATAAAAAAAACGAGTGAGTAATGCGAAGAAAATTTAGACAGAAATCTCGAGTGCCGAAAAATAAGTCGAATTTGGAGAGTACGAAAACAAATTTCAGGCGGCGCGGTAGTTAAGTACTTATGTATATTACTACAGCTAATAGTGAGCACAGCTATGTGTACAAGTCTCCAACTTTTTACGTGTATAGCTACCGTATGTATCAATTTGGCTAGCAGTTTGACATTTCGTTCAGCTAGCTCCTAATGTCTCAGTATCTCAGCCCACGTGATTTAGAGGGATCCTGTTTGTGTTGACCCTCAAGGCATCTCCTACATCATAGCTAATAGCATAGAGATGGCGTGATTCAGCGAAACTACATTGCTGTTGACTTTCACAGTGACATAACCATAACGAGAAAACTTTAGATGCAGCTAAAAACGTGCATGTATTGGAATTTTTACCATATCGGGCATTGCGTGAGACCTTCCGGGGAATTACTCCACACGCGGAGAAAGTTCCGGCGGATCGCGAATGATTCAATACGTCATCGTCGTGTTGGGGAATTTTCCATGCCACCGAGACAGCCGTTTTCTTTCAATACAATAGCGAAACAACTTTCCATGCTCCCGCTTCCTACAATGGGCATTGTTATTCCTACGTGCGTCGGGTCCTTGGCACTTCCCATAGTAATTGACAACCGACAAAATGACAAGAAAGGAAGCATTATATTCAATTGTTCATGATCCTTCTATTTCTTTCCACTCTTCTTAATACCCTGCTGACCGGTGTTCAAGGGTCCTCTGCCACCAGCCTTGGCGGCAAGTTCCTTCTTGGCCTTCTCCTCTATGGGGATGTCAGTATGCATTCGTTACAGCATCATAGCCTGAGATTCCCAGGGTACGGAAAAACTTACCGGCACGCTTCTTCTCGAGGAAAGCCAGATCATCATCATCGAGATCCTTGGGACCCTTCTTGGGGGCCTTGAGAGGCTTGGCCTTGCCACCTGGATTGGAATGTGGTTAACATTTGATTCGGCATATCATCAAATACCCCGCTTCCATCACTACAATGTCCATCATTGTAGACTTCGTTATCATCAAACCCCACTTATATCAACATACCTTGTCTGTTAGCACCACCCATATTTGTGAAAATGAATTTGTTAAATGTGAAGCGTCGTTGGTAATGTGAAAGACCACCAAAAACTCGTCAGATCCAGAATATCCAAGAATATTCAGAAGGTCGTCTTCAGCCTTATCTCACGCCACTTAAAAATCTTCCATGGTATAACCCTAATAAAATTACCATATTTGGATAATTTACCCCTGTTTCACCCGGCGCACTAGTAGCAAGTGTCATGTACAGAAACGGAAACAACGTACGAACTATTGTGTAAAACAATTAAGAGTCAGTGTATATATATATACACTGATAGAGAATGCAGCCAAACACAAAAACCATTCAATGCATATACTACTTCCGCGTTCAATCTCTACAAATTCTTGGAATGTTGCTTATACAGCGAAAGTGACTTTGACAGAGTGTGTAAATAGTGAAGAAGCGGAACTTACAACAGAAACTAGCGTCTTTTTTTTTAAAGAGCCGCCTAACCAAAAGCACAGGAATGAAAGCCATTTCGAGGACTGGGCTTCAACATGAACACCGGCGTTATTCATACACCGGCGGCTTTCGATTTCGGGTCCGTATGTACGTATGTAATATCTTCCCCGGGTTGAACCACTTAGTTACAGGGATACGATCCTGCGACAGCGCCAATACACATGAAGCCAACGGTGACGTTTAGACTCCATGGTGACACCAGACGATAGGTTTAAGTAACCATACCATTGCCAATATAGAGCCGCGCCACGATTAACTAACTTAATGTGGTAATTTTTGAGAGACTACGACACGGCTCATGTAGTCTACTGATACTCGGGCTGTTAGTTCTTGACACTAGTACGCACATGGCTATAGTTGCGTACAAGCGTACTTTGTATTTGTAGAACAGAGCATGGATGTATGTCCTAGTGTTTAAAAGCAAGTAGTAGCAACAAAAAGGCATTCGGCTCTATTTTGCAGTGTCAGAGATTTCTAACTCACTTCATTATCGTTCTTAACAAGGCTCAAGATACTCTGACTTTCACTGCTTCAGCTAGATTTTGCATATACATCGCACGGGACTTGCATTGCAATACATGGTCATTCCGAGGTACAGTTATTTCGATCGTCTTGACAAAGTCTATGTGAGTGTATTAAAATTCGGCCATCTCCCCTATTTCTGTTTTACTCTTCTAATGACCACCCGCTCATCTTCTAACGCCCACCCAACACCGTATTCCTTACCCAGAGTTTCCCATGAAACACCCGTCGATTTCTCCAAAAAGGACTTATCCACGCCAAAGTACGCCCGCCCAAAACACTTGAGTAATCTCTCCCGCACTTCACGCTCCGCAAACTCCATGATACGTGCCCTGTGGCCATCAACTCGCTCCTTGACCCGGCGGAACATGACGTAATTGTCACTCGACAGTGCTCTTATTACTTCGTCAATTTTACTATCCTTGAGACCGTAGGCTTTTCTGATGCTAATAGCTTCAGCTAGTTGACTACGGCGACAAGCTGCGTCGAGGACAAGATATGCGACTACCTCGGAAAGTTCCAAACTTGTGAGACTGGCTATAGGGTGGATACGTCGGAGGAGATGTTGAATGGCCGGGTGGTATCCCTCTGGATGTTGTACTAGGATACACAATCGGATGCAAAAGAGGTAGCATTGTACAGCGAACGCGTCAGTTCTCTTGGAGGCAACTAAGCCTTCGCGCAGTTTTCGCAATGCCGAAACGATCAAGCCAAGGTCTTTGTTGCTAGTAGGCGTGGCTAGCGGTGTACCAGCGTCGGTCGTGATGTGGTCTGATGGTGAAGGAACGAGTGGAGGGAAATATGAGGTGGCGCTTGAACCACTGGGGGTACCAGATAATGTTGGTGTGGTTACTTCATTTAACTCCAGTGATGCAAATCTTCGAAGTAACTCATCGCGCTGACCCGCCGCTGAACAAAAGGCTAGATACCGTTCAACAATTTTGGTATAATACCTTTCCTGTGTACGGAAGTCTAACAATCTATAGGCATTAACTCGTATTAGTATTCAACTTAAGTAAGGTTTATGTGCCATATGTCACTTGCCTAGTATCCCCTTTAGAGGGAAGTCCCAACTCCTCAAGAGGGTCCATCACCACCGGTTTCAGCCGCCCCCAACTATTCGACATGACTCTTTCCGTCCTCATCCCATTCGCATCCCTCGCCGCTCTCCGCGGCGACCCCGAAGCAGCTGGAGAACCCTCTCTGTCCCGCGAGAACTTGCGCGCGCCACCGGCACCCCTACCACCACCTCCGGTTCCACTTCCGCCTTGACTCCAGGGTTCTCGTCGTCCGTCGCGGTCACGGTGAGATGTGGCTAATGGTGGGAGAGATGTTGCTGAAGAGCTCGGTGCAATAGAGGCCGAAGAACTGTCTGGACGGTCCATAACGGGGTCGCGCCAGGTGCTGTTGGATAGGCCGCTAGTCCGGAAGGAGGGGTTGTTGTTTATACGGCGGCCCGAGTTGGTGCGGCCTGGGCCGCGAGGCGCTGAGTTGTTGAAGACCATGGAAGCTGAGATTTAGCTATGGAATGTGTTTCCTTTGAAGTTTAATTCAATGGTGTTAATGATAATCGGTAAAGTTTGTTGTTTGCTCATGCTTTCCTGTTGTACCCAAGACACCACCCACGTAAAGAACCCTAAATGATGACTAAGCAGAATGCTGGAAGTAACAACCATTGACGTCACACGATGAACATTGAATGTAGACGTCACTCTTTCATGTTTGGTTGGTAGGCTTTCAAGTAAAGTTGTAAAACAAACAAAATCAAATAAAAGGGGTTATTACACAAAAGGAAAACATATCAACTAACTCAAGTTTAAACCTTGACAAACAGCGAGAAAACACCCTTGGCATACTCGACAATCTCATCACCACCCAACTTAGACTCGCCATACACTCTGTCAACAAAAGAGATGGGCACCTCGGCGACAGAGAAACCCATACCCTTTGCGCGCACCATCATCTCCATTTGGAAAGTGTAACCCTTCGACTCAGTGCTCTCAATGACCTTTTGCAAGACGGCCTTCTTGTACAGACGGAAGGATCCCGTCAAATCTGACACGCCGGGAGCGAGCACAGTATCGGCAAACAGGTTCGCGCCACGCGAAACAAACTTGCGCTTAAGATCCCACCCGTAAACACCACCATTACCGGCGTACCGGGTACCGGTAACAATATCGTAGTCAGCCTTAGCCTGCAGGGTGACCATCTGGGGGATAAACTTGGGGTGATGCGAGAAGTCGGCATCCATGATGATGACAAAGTTACCCGTCACAAACTGCATGCCGTGGACATAAGCAGTACCGAGACCAAGCTTACCGGCGCGAGGCTTGAGGAGGACGTGGGGGGCGTAGGCTTTAACGAGTTGGGCGGCAACTTCCTGAGTGCCGTCGGGCGAACCATCGTCGACGATGATGAGCTCCCAGTCGAGATTGCTATGGAGGGGCAAAGCATTAGCGGGGTTCCACGGACGAGGTGAGGCAAAGTGGGATATGTCCGGGTCCGGAGTCCGTGGGAATAGGAGACCTACTTCTCGGTGAAGGTGCGGTTCAACAACCAGGTAATGATGGGGAGGTTCTTGCGCTCATTGTAGGTGGGCAAAATGACGGAGTACTTGTTGGTAGACATTGTGAAGAGATGCGACGGAGTCGAGATTAAGATCGAAAGCGAGGGGTTATGTTTTATGTATATAAATTAAATAAAAAAAAGAAGAGATTGTGGTATCGCACAGCGCAATTCGATAAATGCAATGGATATAAACAACAAAGTAAAGTCTAAGTCACACGTATCAAGTAAACTCGACTGTAACAAGGTTAAGTGGCTTCACGATCTTTTTGGTGGTATTTGGAACGCGACAAGCTGTCAGGATACGGTAACTACTATGGGCTATCCCAGCGCACCAATAGAATCACTAGCGCTCGCGACTTGGAAAATGGCCTGTATTACAATCGCTATAGTGGGGAGGCATGCTATAGAAGGGTTAGGGTCGAGATATATGTGAGTAAGGGTTGTGATGGGATTCCGTTGACGGGATGAATTTCTCGGGCCAAAGATCACGATGATCGGCGGGATTTAGAAAGGCGTGCAAAAAGACTTTGACCCCGGTATGGTGATTTGCTGTTATTTTGTGGGACTTGGGCTGCTCTAGACTTAAGCCACGAACTAGGCTGACATATAAGACGAAGTGGGGATGTTTTTTGCTGCAGATATCTACGTGTACTTGGTTCATGATGTGTATGAATATGGTTAGATGACGAATCACAAGAAATAGAAAAAAGTGTAGATGTAGCTAGGCTGGAAGATTGTGTGTTACGATCTGTGATGTTTGCTACTTTAGCGGCTGGCAAGATGTGGGACTTGTTGTGGCATTTGACGTGGACATTTGTGGAGGCGAAGCTTTGAGGGCGATGTAGTATAGTTGAGAGGGTTTTCTATGTCGATCTTCATGGAATTCCGGTGGCTCGTTGAGGCAAGTTTATCCATGTCTGTTTCTTTTGTAGATAAGATGGTAAGCTGACGACCATTTCTGTTTACACATGCAAGGACATGTTGACATAGAGAAAACAACTCATGGTGGCCACGCAAATTGTCGCCCCCGCCATTCGACCAGTGTATGTATGTAAACAAACGGGACAGGACAACCCAGACGATAGGGCCAAAAAGAACTTGACACTTTGACGTCGCAATGGGCGGGTCATGCAGTATGGAATCTCGTATTATTATTACTGTACATATGTGAGTCTGCACAGAGTCTCTCGGGCTTTTCCTATGGCACCGATTTTATGTTTTCGGAGTTTTTTAGGAGGAGGAGGCCTATGATGGCAGTGTCCGATTAGAAGTGAAACATTGATTTTGGTTGGCAGTGAATGTGTTTCCTTTCTACTAGGTTTACAAGGAGGGTCTTGAGGGACTTCTCAGGGGGTTTTAGAGTCTGACTATGAAGGGACTACACAGTTATGACACAAGCCAATGTTTCGACGTGATCAAGTAGGAATAAATGGTATAGACACAATACAACACTAGTAGGTCATCTGTCAAACTGTTGTGATATCGTCTTGGTTATTGTTTCTCCAGATGACTTCCCGTTCATCCAGGTGATTTTCCCGCGTAAATACACCAGACAGGGTGCTTGGTTCTTCCGTTACTAAAGATAGAACAACGGACGACGACGTCTATAAACACACAAAGAGGCGGGACCAAAGAGACGACGCAAAGTCTCATATTAAACAAATATTGTACAAGCTTCAAGTTAGACATTCACCATACGTACATATATACATAAGAATTTGTATGTTATTTGAGGCTAACTCAAAGTTGTTACCGAAAAGAAAAAGGTTGGATGGTGGAGTTTGCATGAACAAGAATAGAGGCGAAGCTTGTAGACTAGAAGCCAAAGTGTCAATGCACTAAGAGACCGAACTAGGTTTAGAAAAAAGGCCCCGAATATAGATATTTATACGAGACTTCAAAAGTGACAAAAAACCACTAGCAACGAGCCAATTGGCCAAGGATGAAATTCCAGGTTACGCAAACTCGTGTGTCTTCCTTCTCCTAATACATCCCGTAAGAGTAATCCAACCTGCCATTTTCAGGTACCGCCAAAGAAAGAAAACTTATAACTAGTTCCTTACTCGCCACAGTCTCCAACACATTCCCCACTAAGATGGCAAACGATTTAGTGGCAGAGCGGTCTTTATAGCCAATAAACATCCAGACGAGGGAATGTAGTGACAAGTCAACGGAAGATATGAACGCTAACACGGATTTAGGAGATGTGACCCGATTTGGTAACTAACGATCCTTGTACTTTTTTTTCTCTCTCTTTTTCTACTCTACTGTATATAGTTTTAAAGGAATAATGAGGCTAGAATATAGAGCAAGGGGTGGTGGATTTGGTCTATGTACTTGAACAAGTCTTCCTTTCTTTAGATAGTAGGAAGCATATCATGACTTTTGGGGGTACTTTAGTGGTGAGGGAAGCTCAAACTCGGTTTCGCAGGGTTATTGTAACCGGGTTGTTGAATCGTGCCGCCATCAGATTGAGCACATCACGGGAACTTGCAATGCAACTCATGATAGGTGGTCATTCATTCATCATATCAATCCGGAACCCGTGACTCCGTCATAACCTCCTTCCCTTGACAGATTCGTTTCGGTTGTCATTTTGGCTCTTCGCGTCTTCTTGTTGGGCTGTTTCCTCCTTTCCTTGGTTGCGTGCGTTCTTCTTTTAGAATCAACTTATCCAGGGCCCCTAAATCTATAGCCCTTAAACCTTGTCCAGGGAACCCTCCAAACCAAACCCGGTCCCGCATATTGAAGCTTGCCTTTACCTTTGTCTTCTTTTTCTTTCTCTCTATCTGTTGCTCACGGGGATGAAAAAATCACTTCTCTCATCTTTATTTCACATTCTTTGGATGCTGCTATTTTCTTTGTGACGCATTGTCCAAGTTCCTGCAGCGTCTCCTCATTCTGTTGCGTTTTGTTTCCACTCGCTTTTTCTTCTTGGGGTTCTCTTCCTTTCTCTTACTTTTTTTTTTCTTTCCTTCTGCAACATTTGCTCATAGTTGAGTTACTCACAGATCCTCAGTACCAGCCTCTCACTCTCGTTGAAGAATCTTTTGTCACCTCTATTATCATTCGCTGTCGTTCGTTGTCTGCATCTTTTCTTGATTTTCCTTATTACTACACAATCTATTACTATCCATTTACTATCTATACGAACCTACATACGATCCTACACTGGTAACCATCATCGTCCATTGGAACCTGCATATATTCCATCGTGGTGATCTGCCGAATCTAGACCCCATTGGCCTGTGATTTCACTATCAAGGGCCCCATACCTATCCTCGACTCCACCTTTTCTTGTGTTCAACAAGTGAAATATCCAGATATACATCGACAAATATCACATTTCTGTCGCCTCTTTTTCTCGCTCTTATATACATACTTTGGTCGAAACTCTATCGCCAAAGTTAACAATCTCCGGCTACAGCCACCACCAGGGTCAACATCCTTGTAGACAAAGTCTTGTTCAGACGTCACCACTTGCTCAGCCTCCATTCTCCTTGACGTCATTCTTTATTGTCGACAGAGATCGCCACAAAACTAGGACTGACCGTCCTCTGCATTGCCAGAAACTTGTTATCAATAGGACATACTGTCTGAGGCTGGCTACCCTCATTCGTTTTACCACCACTGCTTTTGGCGCATAGCCGCCGCTTATACTTATATTTCCTTATATTCATAATGTCGGATTCCTTTCGTCTTAACATGCGGTCTGCTGTAGCTGTGGTAAATCACTTAGTAGGCCGTGAAAGCACCGACGCAGGTCAAGAGCTTTTAGAGCTACTTAAGGATCCATTTTCGGGTGATGTGCGTTTATCTATCTATCTGCCTTTCTTGCTTATTTCCCGATCTAGTTTGCTAACATGACACCAGATCTCGTCCACCTCTTTATGGACAGCTATTGCCGTTTCCTTTGGTTGCACCGCTTTTGCCGCCATTTGCTTCTCGCTACTCCGTCCATATAACCAATCCGTCTACGCACCAAAACTCAAACATGCCGACGAAAAACATGCCCCGCCACCAGTAGGAAAGGATCCATGGGCCTGGATTGTCCCATTATGGAAGATTACCGAAGATGAGACTGTAGCACATGTTGGTATGGATGCCGCCATTTTCATCCGATTCACAAAAATGTTGCGCAACATCTTTCTTACTCTTGCTCTCCTTGTTTGCGCCATAATTATTCCTATGAACTTGACCCATGGGACCAACAACACTGGGCGCAGTTGGTTGTCAAACATTGGTCCCTCAACTGTATGGGGATCTTCTCATTGGGCTGACGTCGGAGCTGCGTATGTGGTTACAATTGTTATGATCGCCTATTTATGGTGGAACTACCGGAAGGTCGTCGCTCTCCGGAGAAAGTGGTTCGACAGTGACGAGTACCAAAACAGTCTGCATGCCCGGACTCTGATGTTAACGGACTTGCCAAAGGAACGTTGTAATGACGAGGGAATTGCCCGGATTATCGACGAGGTGGCTCCAAGTTCGTCATTCGCCCGTACTGCTGTGGGCAGAAATGTGCGTGATCTTCCGACTCTGATTTCGGAGCACGAATTGGTGGTACGCAAGTTGGAAAAGGTTCTGGCCGTGTACTTGAAGAATCCAGCTCAACTTCCCCCGGCGCGTCCCATGTGCAAGGTCTCTAAGAAGGATCCTTCATATGGGACATACCCGCGCGGTCAAAAGGTTGATGCTATTGAGTACTTGACCCAGCGGATTAAGAACCTGGAGGTTCAGATTCGTGAAGTCCGTACCTCGGTTGACAGACGGAGTACCATGCCCTACGGTTTTGCCTCATACAGTGACATTACTGAAGCCCACTCGATTGCCTACACGACTCGCAACAAGAAGCCTTTGGGTACTACGATTGTTTTGGCCCCCAGACCTGAGGACATTATCTGGTCTAACATGCCTTTGTCGCCATCTATTCGCTCATGGAAGGGAATCATTGTCAACTTGTGGATCATCCTGCTTACTGTTCTCTGGGTTGTGCCCAACGCCATGATTGCCATCTTCCTTGTCAACATTAGCAACTTGGGTCGTGTGTGGCCGGCGTTTAAGACTGAACTGGAAAACCACTCTACCTTCTGGGGTATGTTCCAGGGTATTGCTAACCCGGCCATCACTTCGCTCGTATATCTGGTTTTGCCCATCATCTTCCGTCGCTTCTCTATCATGGCAGGTGACCGGACCAAGACTGGTCGTGAGCGTCACGTTACTGCCAAGTTGTATGCCTTTTTCGTGTTTAACAACCTGATTGTCTTTTCCCTGTTCAGCACTATTTGGGCTGTCGTTGCTAGTATCGTCGATGATACTAGCAAGGGTATGGACGCCTGGACTGCTATCATCAAGAACAACCCGTTCTCAGCCCTCCTCGAATCTCTCTGTGGTAACTCTCCTTTCTGGGTGAATTGGCTACTTCAGCGCCAGCTTGGTGCGGCTATTGATCTGGCTCAACTCTGGCCATTGGTTTATGGTTTCTTGATGCGCAAGTTCAGTAGTCCCACTCCACGTGAGCTTATTGAGCTTACTGCCCCGCCGGCATTTGAGTACGCTGCCTACTACAACTACTTCTTGTTCTACTCTACCGTTACGTTGTTCTACTGTGGTATTCAGCCCCTCGTCATCCCCGCCGCGGCCATCTACTTCTTCATTGATGTTTGGTTGAAGAAGTATCTGATTCTCTACGTCTTCATCACGAAGACTGAGTCTGGTGGTCTGTTCTGGAGAGTACTATACAACCGTATGCTGTTTGCCACCTTTATGAGCCAGATTATCTTCTTCCTTATTGTTTGGGCTCGTGGTGATGGTAGTCGCAATGTCCTGGCTTATGCGCTGGTCCCTCTTCCATTCATCCTCCTAGCTTTCAAGATTTACTGCGCCAAGGCCTTTGACTCCCAAATCTATTTCTACTCGCGCATTAACCTTAACAAACGCCCTCTTGATGACGCCACCAAGAACTCCCGTATGCGCTCTGAGAAGCTCGCTTCCCGCTTCGGTCACCCTTCGCTGTACAAACCACTTGTTACCCCCATGGTACACGCCAAGGCGCAAGATATGCTTCATATCATTTACTCTGGGCGTTTAAGTGGGGGCCGTGAAGCTGGTGGCGAAAATGAATTTGCCTCTGTCTCTGGCTATTCTGATACGTTTGCCATGGACTCTCTCAAGCCTGGTCACCCTGGTAAGACTAGTGGTGTTCCCGGCTTCGAGTTGGTTCCTGAGAGTCAGTTGGACTTTGAATTCTACAAGAACCGTACTGAGTTTAGTGACTACAGTCACGGCCAGCTCTTTGGTAATCCTTCAGATCTCGTGCGCCCAGACACTCCATCGAACCAGTCGGCATGGAGTGACAACCACTCACGTCCCGGAACCCCAACACAAATATACGGTGGCATGACTGGCCCCGCACAACCGACTCTACCAAGTATGCCCCAAATGGGCACTGGACAGGCCCCTGGGGTTGTTGCCCCTGTGGTGTCTCCATATGCGCCTTACCGCAGCCACACGCCAGCTTCAATGTATAGCAATGGCGGTAACAACGGGTACCTTGGTCAGCCTGATATCGGCCCGGTGCGTACCCGTTCGCCGTTATATTCACAGGCCAATGACTCGTCATCAGGCTTGGTTAACGCGGCGGCTGATATGCCATCTGTGGCGCCTGTTTGGGCGGCTCAAGGCTATGACCCGCGAGATCAATCCAGAGACGCCGTGCCTGCAGCTGGTCCTAGTATGGGAGCGCTAGGCGGTGGTCCTCAAGGTTACAGCGGGTTGGCACAACATGAAGCAGAGGAGCCACAACAGTATGATTACTTTAGAGGGGGGAACAGCATGCGTAAGCCAGGTGATGGATGGTGATTTTAGACTTTCTTTTTTTTCTATTTTATAGATTTGTTTTGCTTGTGTTGTACCATAATGATTGTTCTTTAATTCTGTACTACTTGAATTTATGTTGTGATACCATTTCCTCAGCACCAAGCCAAGTTATTAGATCACCGACTAACCGGTTTCCGACACGATCTAATTCCTCTTCGGATTCCCATGTGACAGTAATTGAGACACCACCATTTACAACTCCGACAAGCGATACAGCAAGCGGTGCACCAACGGGCATAGCGGGTTGAGTAAACAACATGCGGGTATCAGCATCAACGGTAAGAGCACCAAGGTTCGAGACTTCCCAGGTATCACTGCGAGGTTTCCCCTCTTTACTTTGGATCCACTTATCGATAGGTCCGGCTAGCTTGAGGAGGCCGGCGGGTGTATCGGCGGGGAGAATGTTACATGCGTTTGTGATTGCGGCTTTAGCGGTGCGGGAGAGAGTCCATGTTGAAGATGGGATGGTAGTTTGTGGAGCGAGAGGGGCGGATGAGAAGGATTGGGGAACTGTGCTGACGAGATCATGGATTTTTGGCTGTAAGTCAGGGTTGACATATGGACGGAGAGAAACGGGAGTTGTCCCACTGAATGGTTCGTTTGGACGGGAAAGTGAAATGGAATGAAGTATCAAGACATGGAGGAGACCAGTGAGAGTTGTTTTTTCGGTTCGACATTGAGTAATCAGTGGGGTGGCACGGTCTGCGGGAAGCCAGAGTGGATGGTAAGTAGTTGGGTTGGTCCGGTTCAAGGTCATCGGGGGACCAGTCCAAGTCGGGGTGTATATGGGGGCGGGAAGAAGTGAAATGAGAAAAGGGAGAACAAGGGTTTTGAAAAGGTATGTGGGAGAAAGGGATAGTGAGAGAAGGTCCTCTTGGGCTGCGAGAATTTCAGGCGGGTCCGGGAATGACAGTGTCAAACTGTTAGAGGGAGGGGTATTAGGCGGGGGAGAAGAGATGACTGTTTGTAGGCTATCGTGGAAGTGGCGATGGCCCATCCCGTCACTAAGGGAGTGGTGGATTTGAAAGACAAGGATACTAATTGGGGAAGATGGATCCGGGGCAAAGATGTCGATGTGCCAGGGTGGTATCACGGCGACGTCCGGCCATGGCTTATCAATGACGGTTTCAACAAAGCCGTTACGGCCGGCTACATCAGAAAAGGTTATGGAGGGCAGTAAGTGTAAGTTGATATGCTTCATAAGGTGGAGTTTATCAACAGCATTGTAAGAAGGCGTAACTGATTCTTCATCGGAAATCACAAGACGCAGATGCGGATGCATGGGGATCAATGTGTACAGATGGGAGATCATCTCAGGCGGGGAACATGCGTAGGTTGAGATTGTAAGGACGCGGCCCGATAACCCAAGGGCATTGCGCACAGAAGAGTACGTTTCCCTGTACATATGTGTTAGTCTCAAGACCACTCACAGCATCTCGGATGTCTTACAAGCCGCCAAGCGGACGGATGGGGGTCGTTGTTGCCATTGCGGGGATTCGACCGGGTTGGGTGTAAGGGGTAAAGTGGCTCGGGTTTCTACAACACCATCGCGAAATTGACTTATACCGGATATGTCCAAACAGGGTTGTAACCCTATCATTGTTGTCTATTGTTATTGATCAGGCCGGAAAACAAGGCGAAATTAGGTCCTAAGGCCATTGTACACGCATGTCTGATCGTCCCAGCTAGTCAGGGGATGTGTGAGTACAACGCATCTAGTCTCTAGTAGAGTGTGTGCATAAAACCTAGTTATGCATCATATGGGAGCCCTTGGGTAGACAACGCAGCTTCTATAAAGGGAAATTTCCAATGCTGGTCACGTCGCGTTGGACAAAGGGGGTTGGGCTTTTTTTGAGTTTCTTGGGCTGGAATTTTTGAGGGCTTTTGATTGGTTGGATTGGGAGAAAGTCAATAAATGACGAGGCGGTTAACGGGGTTGTTCATCTAGGGTTTGAGTTGTTGAATTTGTTTTCTTTTTTCTTTTTTTATTTTTCCAAGGGCGTTTGTGTTAGTGGTTGGGATACTTTTTTTTATCTTTCTATTGTCGTTTGTTGAAGCGATTGGTTGTATGTATCTTGACTTTTCTCTCTTTCTAATTATTCCTTCTTTATTCGTGTTTTAATAAGCGCCTTGCCTTTCCAATTCTAGATACCCTTAAGGCGGCCCAAAAACCTAAGACCCAAAACAACGACCCGACCCATAAGAGCCCATATTACAACAACGACCCATAAGAGCCCAACCAACTTCGCCTCGTCTCGCTCCCTTTCTATCCACCCGACCGCTTATATAACCCAAGTCCGTTTTAATATTCTATACCGACTCTTCACAGCCACCTGCAGGCTTCGATTGCCATTGCATTTTCAGGGCTCCTTGCAGTCAGCGTTACTACCCGTCAAACACCCGCTGCAGGAGTCTCCATAGCAGCTCGACTAGCTATCCAGGAGCTCCTATCCCTCGCTTTTTTTGGAGGTGATCCTTTATTTTTACTTGCCTATTTTTTGCTCCTGCTTCACACACCATGTCAAGGGAACAAGACTTCTTTTCTATAAGGCCTGACCTTAGTCGTCCCACCACCGCAGCTAGCAGCAGCAAACTTGTTGTTGATACCGGACGTTCAAAGCCAACCGTTTACCGTACACCATCACTCTACGACACTTCAGCATACCACGATAATTCCCACGAAACATCCTTCCACGATCAAGACCGCAGTTACGCTAGTCTCTCCGGCGCCATTCCCGTCCCCGCATCCGCCCGGACCTCACCACACCCCACCCGTCCACAATCTCAATCTTACGCCGACGCTCACCAACACTATCCATCGCGCCAAAGACCTGCCTCTACCGACAACCTCCGCAGCCGCGCTTCAAATCCCGTCTCTCCCCTTCAACGTACCTGGTCCAGCGCCAAGCGCCGTGAAAGAGACCTTCCTACTCGCACTCCTGAAGGCATCCCGATTCCTCGTCGCCGTTCGTCACTGGCTAGTGTGACGCGCCATAAACAAGTGATTTCCTTAACAGAAGCCTACCGGATCGCCCTGGAGGAGGACGAGGGTGCTGTTGCTACCGACGGTGACGAGAGCTACGACGACCTCGAGCCACAGCACCAACAACAGCAGCCTCCTCATAGCCAGCCACAACCACGGAGACCACAGACTTCTTCGAATCGCCACTCGCTGTCTCGTGGGAACTCCAGGCGCGAATCCGGGTATCACGAGCAGGAATCTTCGGCTTACTTCGATCGGGCCCCATCGCGTCCGCTTTCGCCTGTTCAGATTCCGTTTACACCCATGTCTGCGCCGCCTCCGAATACTTGGGAGTCTCCCAATGGCGACCATGCTCTTCACCAAACAACCTCAGTCGACCAGATTGGCACGATTAGGGCCAAGAAGAGTAAGACGCTAATCAAGTCTCCATCTATTACACGGGGCTTGCGACGCATGGGATCTAAGAACTCTATTACATCGCTTTTCTCGGATGACGGCAAATCACCAGGGGCATCCAAGACGAGCCGGCTCCGTAAGTTGGTACCGGGTCTTTCTAGGGAGTCTAGCAATGCAAGCAAGAAAGAGAAGGAGAAAGAGAAAGAGAAGGAAGTCCAGGCCAGCACACCGCCATCAGTACAACCACAGACTTCTAAGCGGAATCTGTTGAAGAGGTTGGTGGGACGGGGAAGTAAGGATAACAGCGGATCTACTGAGCCATCACCCTCGCAAAAAGTCCCTCCATCGCCGGCGCCTATGCCACCACCAAAAAACTATGAGCATGGTCTCGAGTCACCTTTGTCACCTTTACGACCACTTTCACCTGGCCATGACCCAAGATATCGAAATGTTCAGGCGACCCCTCCTAGTCGTTTGGCGCATAGTCAGAGTTACTCTGGTCGGTCACCATCCAGTCGCTTTAGCTGGCACGTTGACGATGAGTTTTCTGGCATTGATTTGCAAACTTCAGATTCACCGCGGGTTCGTATATCACCGAATAATATCACTGTTCCTAAGAGACCGCAGAGTACTTATGAGGGCCGGGCTCCATCTATGGCCCCATCATTGGCGCCTTCCATGACACCATCAGAACGCGAGCGCACCTTGCGCTTTTCCAAGAACCGCCTTGACGAGATTCGCGCTCTTGAAAAGGCCATTGAAAAGCAGAATGGCGACGGCAATGAATATCTTCACCATCACGTTCTTACCACTACGACGACTATTATTCGCCCCGGAGAGGCCCGTGCAGCCGACGATTCAGCTATTGGCCGCCGATCGACCCGGCAGTCAGTCGAACCTGAACGCATTCGTACACGTTCAGTTTCGCGCAGTCGTTCCCGTGATTTCGAAGCCGCCTCTTTGCGTTTCCGTGATCCTTCCAACATACGTTCACCTGATCGTCGCGTATCAGAGCAGGAACGTCGCGATCACCGGAAGAGTGCCCCTCCCGGCGGGTTTGCCCATTTGACTTTGGCGGAGCTTTCTGAGCCATCGGAGACATCAGACCATGAGCGTCATGCGCAGACTAAGCTTGCCGATGTTCAGGCTCGTGAGGCGCAGGTGCGTCGGACCTTGGGGCCACAGATTCGGGCTGAAGATATCACGAGTGCGACATCTCAACCGCGGACACGGTCGTTGAGTAACTACAACTATCGTCGCCGCACATATCGCTCGGATGGTCCTATGGATGATTCTATGGCTAGTCGGGTTGCCAGTCCTATTGCCTCGCCGCGGGGCGACCGGCGGTTCTGGAATGATGCGCCACCTACTCCACCACCAAAAGATACCCCACCTGGCATATACCGTGTAGGTTATCAGGCTGTCACTCCGGAAGCTCCTGCGCGCTCGCCATATCATGAAGATTCAATTTTGGAGGATTCTTACCGTGATGATATCCGTGAGAGTTCGATTCTTGAAGAGGATGAGCCAGAGGATGATCCGTCTATGATGGTTCATGATTCTAGCTATCTCGCTGTTCCAGAGATCCGTCGTGGGCATAGAAGTGAGCTTCGTCAGCCTGCGCCAGTGCCAGTTCCAGTTAGTATTGCGAGTGTAACGGCAGCTGCTGATATCCCGATTCCGTCTATTGAAACAGATCATGAGCCAGTACAAGAGCCAAAACTCCAGCCTGCTATGAAGGAGAAATCCAAAGCTTCATATGCCGCGAAGTCTGGGTCAGGTACTATTCGTGGAGCGCCTGTGGGTTTGGCGGCGACTTTGGAGGAGGAGTGCGAGACTAAGGCGAAACAAAGTACTGTTCCATCGGGTATCCCCGTACCTGTCAAGCGGTCATCTATGACTGAAGCCAAGCCTGTCGTACAATGCGTCACACCTCCTGTCACACAAGAAGAGACTGCTGCTCTTGCTGGTGTGACTACTTCCGTTGCGCCTGTATCTTCCGACAGTGCATCCCGCGTTTCAAGCCCCGAGCCAGCTGGTCCCCATGAGGCGCTTTCTTCGCACCCTGTTACTATTGTTGATTTGGTTGAAAAGGTGGAGAAGGGAAGAGAAAAGGTTGATGAGGCGGTTGCTGTTGAGACGCCGGTTGAGATTGAGGTGGAACCTGAGATGGTGTCTGTGCCTGATGCCGCTCCCGTTCCTGTCACTGCCCCTGTAC
>JMSH01000019.1:9202-20907 GCA_000712465.1 Huntiella moniliformis | reverse complement strand
GCCATTGCTGCCGCTCCTATTGTTGCTGCTGAGCCTGTCCCTGCGCATGTGGAACCTATTGTTACTGCTCCTGTGCCTTCTGCTCCCGTCGTTCCGGCTGCCCCGGCTGTCACACCCGCTTTGGTACAACTTCCGATGTCGCCACCTCTCGGTCCTAGCACCACCGCTCTTGCACCTATTCCAGGATCTCCCGGATCCCCTGTCATCGGGGCTGTTGAAACACAGGACCAGATTCCGACCTTCCCAGTTCCAAACACCCGCGCTTCTTCGGCCCGTAACTCTACCGACCTGTCTACCCGCCGCCTCTCTGCCGACCACGCCCCACACAGCTCTGGGGATTACCAGCGCAATCCTAAGCGGAGTGCTTCTATCAACTCTGTCCACTCCCAGCGCAGCATTTCCAACATGCCTGCCGGTCAGCGCCCAGTGGAGCGCAAGTCGTCGACCTCTACTATGCATTCCATTTCTTCGCACCCCATTACGGCTATTCCTTCTTCTAAGCTCGCATACCCTAAGCGCCGTAGCAATTCCAGTCTGAATGCCGTGGTTGTTAACAACGGTGTTCAAGTTTCTGACGAGGACCAGCTTTCGGACGATTCCGACATTGCGGAGGATAGTGGAAGACGTCGTCTGCGTCATCGTCGCCAACACCCACGCCCAGATAAGACTGCCGCTGTTGTTGCCGCCACCGAGGCTATGCAGGCCCGCGCTATTTCTCCACATCCATTTGATGAAGACGACATGGCTAGCATTAATGGTAGCATCAATGATAGTGTTAATGGCAGTATTAACGGCGACCTGTTGCCTATTGGGCCACATGTTAATGTTCATTCACGTGCCCGTTCGACACCCCCTCTGGCTGCTCTGAAGATCAACCCCGCTATCGTTTCTGGTCTTGTCGGCAATCCTTCACCAACTAACTCTTCGCCCGGCTTGGCGCCTAGCCCCATTCCTGACAACATTCCCAGTTTAGTTCATCGTCGTGCTGCCTCCACCGATAGCTCAGTGCGCCGTCGCCGTCTTTCACGCAACCCTAGTGGTTCGGAGCTCTCACTTCTTGCTGACCCCGTCACGGGCCAGCGGTCTGTCTCTGGCGAGAGCTTTGTTAGTTTGAGTTCCCGTCGTAGCATGGACTCACCGAATGTGGGTGGTGGCTTTGTTGATGGCATCCCCAGACCGCCTGCTATTACTAAGATGGAGCCTGCTGTTTTATCAAGCAAGCATAGTGTCGGTAGTTTCAGTGGTGTTCTCGGTCGTCTTGACTCCATTGCTGAGGCTGGCGGGAACAAGGTTGGTCGTCGCGCTTCATCAATGAGCATGCAGAGCTGTACCAGTCGGAGAGCTAGTGTTGAGCGTCCAGTTGTTGCTGTCAGAGCCGTTTCGGGATCTGCTAGTAGCACCTCTGAGGCTCGTAGCCGCAGTCGCAGTCAGACTTATCGCAGATCTGCTGTTATTAACACGGCTAAGATGAGCTCGGCCCACGAGGATATGAAGAATCTACGGAAACACTATGGGATGGATGATTCTACTGTGGAGTTGACTGGTGAGATTGAAGTTGAAGTTCAGGTTGCCCGGAGATCAATGAGTAAGGAGCGGGAACAGGAGAAAAAGAGAAAGGAGGAAGAGGAAAGAGAAAGGGATATCGAAGCTTGTACGAAGGCGTTGATGGGCATTCGGAGTGTGAGACATGATTTAGGGAGATTGGAAAGAGCTGTTGCTGGGGAGAGTGAGGATACATCGGCCATTTTGTCTGAAGATGAGGAAGAAGCCCCTATGGTTAAGGCGCGCAAGGAGAAGGCTGTTGTTATTCACCAGGAGCCAGCAAAGACTCAAACGCCACCAGCCGTCAAGATTGAGGAACCGAAGGTTGTTGAGGAGGATCTTCCGTCATTACATGATCTGCAACAGGAGATTGACCGTGAGAATGCCGCTTTGGAGGATAGTGATGAGGACTCGGATGGAGGCGCTAAGACCCTGGTGCCGTCTACGGGCAACTTCGATATGTTGGCAAGTCGCTCATGGGCGGATAACCAGGCGGGATTACGAAAGAGGAAGTCTATTGAGAAGGCTGTTGAGAAGGCTGTTGTTACGCCTATCGAGAAGTCTACTGAAAAGCCCGTCACCACCAAGACACCACCAACAACCGCCAAGCCACGTCTGGCTGTTCAGAAGTCTACTTCTTCGACTTCTTCAATCGCTCTTCGAATTACTTTCCTTGGTCTTCTCATTTCCCTCGCTGCCCTTTGGTACACTGCTGAGACTGCTATCTGCACACAATACTGCCGTCCTACTACCTGCAGTGGTCCTTGCGAATGGTCTCCCGATGACCCTGTTCACTGGGGTACTGCACTTCCTATCAAGACCGATCAATGGCTCACGGGAGGACGTGGTCGTGAAGCTCTTCGCTGGGGTGTCCAAGAAGGTAGTGATGTTCTGGCTGATGTATCAGATTGGATGAATGGTCGAGATGTAAGAAAGATTGAGTTGAAGGGTGTTAGTGTGGAGGACAGAATGGCTATTGGCCGCAGATTAAGAAGAGCAAGAGAAAGAGAAAGATGGAGAGGCGAAGGTGGAAAGTTCTGGTGGGAAGATTTAGGCAAATGGGCTGGTGATGGTGTCGGTATGGGGAAGAGTGTTTGATTTTGTTTTGTCTATTTCTTGTTTATATCATAGATTGGGTGGTTTCATTTGTGCTTTTATTTAACGTCTATTGTAACTAGCATGATTTGTTAATATGACGGCTTTCATTTGTGCTTCATCTTGACTTCTCCTTTGTTGTTGTTGTACTATTTATCGTCTCTTGACTTCTCCTTTTTTTTTTCTTTTTTTGCCAGGCGATTTCGAACCAACAATATCTATCGTAATGTCGCCAATCCTCCCGAGCTCAGATGACGCAGTGGTAGCGTGTGAGACTGCAGTTCTTAAAGTCATCGGTTCGACTCCGGTTCTGAGCTTAAATTTTTGCGACGCCGCTGTAAATCCAGTCTGGGGTTGGCGGGGTAAACCTACCGGGTTATCTCAATTCGGATTAGTTTAATTTTTTTTTTCTATTAATTTGAGGCGGAATGGTACGGGACATGCAGGGTGGTATCCAGTTTTTTTGAGTTTGACTTTTGACTTGGATTCGTCATTTGTTTTGCGGTTGATTTTGAGGGTATTTTCTTTTCTGTTGTCGTTTGTTTTTGGTATTATATCTTATAACATTACAATATACCCGTCCATTCTCTACATCGCCAGTCCGATCGACTACGGAAACACCAGACAAAATGCCTACGCCTATGTCCAATGAGATCAAGCTGATCAGTGGCAGTAGCCATCCTGACCTCAGCGAGCGCATTGCTAAGCGTTTGGGTATCGAGGTTACTAAGACTATGTCGTTGCAGTACTCGAACCAGGAGACGTCGTTTACCATGGGAGAGTCGATTCGCGATGAGGACGTCTTTATTATTCAGAGTACCGCGCCGGGAGATATTAATGATGGGTTGATGGAGTTGTTGATTATGATTCACGCGTGTCGGACGGCCAGGTGAGTTTCTCTTTTGGGGTTGGAGCGGAGGAAATGGTGTTGGGGGTGTCAAGTACCGTGGTTTCAAGGTCCGGAAGCTTGGACGGAGAGGTCCGGAGGTTGAGCGGGGCAGAACGGATAAAGCGGCCGGATGTCAATACGGTTAAAAAGAATCAAAGCTAACCTGAATAAAGCGCCCGCCGCATCACCGCAGTCATCCCTAACTACCCCTACGCTCGTCAAGACAAGAAGGATAAATCCCGTGCGCCCATCTCCGCTCGTCTCGTCGCCGACATGCTTACTACCGCCGGCGCTAACCACATCATCACCATGGATCTTCACGCCAACCAGATCCAGGGCTTCTTCTCGGTGCCCGTCGACAACTTGTATGCTGAGCCGTCGGTTCTGCGCTGGATCCGGGAGAACATGCAGGTGGACGATTGCGTTATTGTATCTCCGGATGCTGGTGGTGCCAAGAGGTGGGTATTTAGAAGACTGGAATTGGAGGGTTTTGGCTGACGATGGGTTATAGAGCTACTTCGATTGCTGATCACCTTAACACGGCTTTTGCCATCATCCACAAGGAGCGCCCACGCCCCAATGTTGTTGGTCGCATGGTGAGTTTTTTCCTACAGGCTACGAATCAGATGTTCTGGTCGGATATTAACCAAGTTTTTCCTACTCCACAGACCCTCGTCGGTGACGTCAAGGATAAGCACGCCATCCTGGTTGACGACATTGCCGACACCTGTGGCACTCTCGCCAAGGCTGCCTCCGTCCTCAAGGAACACTCTGCCAAGTCAGTCGTTGCCCTCGTCACGCACGGTGTTCTCTCGGGTAACGCCATCGACACTATCAACAACTCGCAGTTGTCTGTTCTCGTGGTTACCAACACTGTGCCGTTGGGCGATAAGCTTATTCGTTGCCCGAAGCTGCGTGTCATGGACATTGCTCCTACCATTGCTGAGGCTATTCGCCGGACGCACAATGGTGAGTCTGTGTCGTACCTGTTCCGGAATGTGCCGGTTTAGACGGACTTAGCAGATTGGACTAGGATGGATGTATTTTATTGGGTTTCTTGTTTGGGTTATTACGGCGTTGTTGTCAGAATAAAATCGGCGTTTGTCTTGAGATGTCAATGTCTGCTACATACATATCTACGTCATGTGATTGGGTGTAGACAGGGTTAGGGTGATTGGGTGAGGCCACCCCGGACATTGGGTCCTCTTGGGCCTTCTTTTTTGGGTTTTGCTACGTGAATGGTGGTTGGTTGGGCCTTGGTGTGACAAAGGCGGGGACGGCCTCAGTGGGGAAGGAGAAGAGAGAAGAAGCAGCAGAAGTAGAAGCCGAAGCGAGGAAGGATGTTTTTTTTTGATACAGCTATGGAAAGAGAAAGATGATGAAATTGCATGAGATTGTCTGGGGTAATCAATCATTATTTGGAAATTTCCAAAGTTTGTGTTTTATATAGACTTCAAGAGACCTGCTTCTTTTTTTGCTTTCCTTTCGGGGTTTCCTTACTTTGTTTGTATTTGCGAATCATCTCTTCTGTTTCTATTCTTACTTACTGTGTTTGCTTGGTGGGAAGCTGCCGCTGTTGTCTGTGCTTTTTTTTTTACTGCTTGCTTGCCTGTTGCTAATTCCCTGGGTTCTTTGCTGGCTGGCTGCTTGGATTAGGCAGGTTGTTGCCTTTTTGAAGGACTGACTGACCAACTGGGAGACCAAGCCAAGAGGGCAGCAGGAAAAAGAAAAAAAAGGATAAGGAAACGAGGAAAAAGAAACTGAGCAGTCTTTGGATCTGTGTTGAATTATTATTGTTTTTTGTTTTTGCATCTTCTTTTTTAAGGGGAACTATCTCTTTTTGCGGATTGTTCGACCGCTTTTATACCCGTTGGTGCTAATTGCTTAGTACCGAAATTGACTTGGCAGTATGGACGGTGAGCGCCGGGTTTTGAGGGGTGTTATGAGCACAGGGAATAGGAAAGCGGGGCCACCACCGGCTTTGAATACAGCTATGGGTGGGGTTATGCCGTTGCCGACGCCGTTACCTACGGGGAGTCCGAGGGAACCTATGGGGATGGGTGGGTCTCATGGTATGGTTACCCCCGGACGACCTAGACCGGAGAGTATGCATATTCTCGGGACGGCGGAGGAAAGACCTATGAGGACACCGGGACATACTTATCGGAGGTCTTTGGCTAGTGGGGATTTGGAAGGCCGGGCAGCGGAAAGATATGGGGCGGCGTTTATGGGGCATGTACCGATGCCGCCTACGCCGACTGTGGGGAGACCGAGACGGGGGAGTTCAGTGAGAGATGGATTCGTTGGGGATAGTGCAAGGCCGAGACGGGGAAGTATATTAAGAGACCGACAGGTGAACGGGGCTGATATGGCTCCGCCGAGAAGAGGGAGTTTAGTTGCTGGAGCGGGATATGAAGCTATGTCTCCGGCGGAGAGTCGACCAAGACGTATGAGTATGCAACAAGGAGTGGATGTCGATCGGAGAAGACCAGCAGGCTTGATGCATTCCAGACAACAGAGTCTTTATCAGCAACAACTACGTGATACGGGGGGGTATATACCACATCACGGATACGGCTCAGAGGGAACGGGTAGTGACGGAGGTGGCGGCATGTTCAGCCTGACGGGGTCTGGTGACTATGTTGTAAGACCGGGGTCTGCCGCGGCAACGGATAGTTCTAATGGTGATAAGATTGAGGTGAAGATGAAGGATCTCGATTGTGAGTACGAGACTCTCACTATTAAAACGCGGACATCTGGTATGTCGGTGCAACGTCTTGGTGATGCACTGATGGATCGATTCCACAAGTCACCAGCTGAGAACCTCGTCAGTTTCTATCGCGGTGGTGTTGAAATGCGGAAGAATGTCCTGGTTACGGAGGAAACGACATTGTATTATCGGATTTTCGGTCCTGAGGGGGTAGATGGAGGTGCTGAGAGTGTTGAAGACCCAGCTATTATTTTACACCCGTTAGGTCGAGTACCGCTTGCCCGTGTTGACGAGATGAGTCGGGTGTTACGGAGACAGGTTCCGGGGGGGTTGACTGTGCAGCGTGTTCGACAAATGGTGGCTGAGATGTTGGGGATTGAAGATGCTGATGACATTATGATTGAAGCGACGAATGGTGTACGACTTGGTCCGTTGGCTGGTGGGGAGTGGCGATTAGGTGCGATTGCATTGAGTTGGTTATGTACACGGTTTGAGGTATATCAGTTACCACCACGCCGGTTCATTTCAATGCGTCTTCATGGGACGACCAGACGGTATCTTATACATATGACAGCTCAAGAGGAACAACAAACGGATCAACTCGCCGGTCAACTTCTCCAGTGTAGCGAAGCACTCCTTGCAGATCGCTTCTACACACATGTTCTTCTCGCCACCGATGAAACTCAAACGGGACATATCCGACAGCCTACAACTCTTCGTTTCTGTAACCCCGTTTCTCACAACCAACTCCGCGGTGTCCGTTGGGGAAACCTCGTTGACGTGAAATTGGACCAAGTGGCTCTCTCGGATCTTGCGGATTATGAAGCTTGGCTTCTTGGTCCACCGACGGTTTG
Source organism: Huntiella moniliformis (assembly GCA_000712465.1). Classification (NCBI taxonomy): domain Eukaryota; kingdom Fungi; phylum Ascomycota; class Sordariomycetes; order Microascales; family Ceratocystidaceae; genus Huntiella; species Huntiella moniliformis. Next base: position 13,817 of record JMSH01000019.1, on the reverse strand, counting down.
TCATGTATGTTGTGAGGAACGATATCCATGTGACTTCCCCGTTGCTACGCGGGCTTGTCGACATGAACCTACTATGTGTCAGGAGTGTCTAAACAACCATCTCCTTGCCCATCTATCCAGTGCTCTTCCGGAAACTCTCGCGTGTCCTAATTTGGACTGTAGCGAGAAAATCACCGCTGTTGATCTCATGCCATGGGCTAAACCAGATCTTGTTGTCCGTTTCGCCGGCCTTGCAACGACTAGTTTTCTTCGTCAGGAAACGAACTTCTATTGGTGTACAGCTAACTGTGGGTCCGGCCAAATCCACGCTTCTCAATGTCCGGAGATGATATGTTTTAACTGTCGTCTTCGACAGTGTATTCACCACTCTGGACCATGGCATGAGGGTCTCTCATGTCGACAGGTTGATGCGGAACTTCATGCTTATCCTACACGACAGACCCAAGAGGACCGACTTTCTCGCCGAGTCATCCGGGAGACGGCCCAGAAATGCCCGGTTTGTGCAAGTCCGGTTGAGTTACGAAGTGGTTGTAACCATATCACGTGTTCCTGTGGGGCTCAGTGGTGCTGGGTTTGTCTGGGGTTGTGGGAAAGAGACCGGGTATCAGGGGTGTGGCATTGTCGACATGTCGAGGGGTGTGAAGAAGAGAGAGAGAGGCCTTTATTCAGGGAGGATGACGATGTGCCGGACAGACTACGAAGACCAAGGGATTACCCAGAGGAAGATGCTGTGTATATGTCAGATGGAGAATATGACTACCCAGAGGATCCAGAACCATATCTCCGGGCACGGACTCCCGCACGGAGTGTAGCCGGGGAATCAGCATATCAATATGACTACCCAGAGGAGGAAGACGAGGAAGAAGAAGAAGTCCCCGATCCGCGATATTGGCGTGAGGGAGCCCGCTCAAGTATGAGTCGACGGCATTCGGTCCACAGAAGAGACTAGACAGTGTTTTTGCGGTTGTTTGGTTGGGAAATTAATAAATTAATGTATTTGCTTGCACTCGCTCCATTAGTATGGCTTAGCCACCTTTCTCGGTTCTGACACTCCTGTTTCCGGATCCCGGAATTCTTTCCAACTGACAGGCACCATGTCGTTTCCAACGTCGCTTGTGGCCATAATGACGCCGAGTTCGTTGGAGGCTGTTGAGAGGTAGTAATTTGCCTGGTCACCGAGGGAGATCTATTATTAAAAGAGTTAGTCGTCTATATCGCATAAATGAAAACACAAAAGACTTACAACTTGTGCCCTCACCACATCACCGGGTTTAAAACTCTCCTGAATCTTCACCTTATCCTTCTCTGTCGCCCGCACATCCTGTGATCTAATTATCCCCTGCCACTCCGTCGCCAAAACCGTCTTCCCCACCTGCAAAATCGCCACAATCGCCTGCTTCGGCGTCAACCGTAACACTCTACACAACACTGTATTTCCCACCTCGGGCAACAACTCCCTCGTCTTCCCTGAGGCCGTCGGGGCCGCGGAGGCTGGAGCCCGGGAAACTGATAGGGTGGGTAGGGTGGCGGGGTCGGCGACGGCGGAGAGAATGCTTAGTTTGGTGGGCCGCTTGGTGCTCGGTGCCGTTGGGGGGGTGACTAGGACGGGGCCGAGGAGCGACGAGACGATTTGGCCGTTGTGGATGTGCGTGCCGGGGCCGCTGTTGTGGCTGGTTATGGAGGCGAGAATTGTGCCTGGGAGGGCGGTCTTGGGGATTTCGGAGGACATGGTTGGTGGTTCTTTGGGCGGGTTTGTTAAAGAGAACTTCTTCACATGTCGTCGTCTACCTAAGCTTTCAATTCAAAAACCCACCCAACTTTTTCTTATCTTATCAACGCGTCTATCTCGCTTATCGCGTCTATCGTACCTACCATCCGTCTCCGTATTCGTTCACGGGTTCCGTGGGACACCGAATTGTTTAATCCAGTTAATTTGCCAAGCGCCAAGCTGCAATCCCACAGGGCGGTGACACCGGGCAGATGGGACATATCGGATCGGATAGCTCCTCAACAACTGTGTCTTTCTATAAGAGCTCCACCGGCCCCTTTCCCGTGATTTTGCGTGGAGTTTTTTTTTTCTTGTTTTTTCTTGTGCTTGTTTTTGTTCTGGGTGGCCTATTTCCGTCCCTTTGTATTCTTTCCGTTTTTGTCCCCGTCTGTCGAAACAATGGCGTCTAAGAAATCCGCTGCGTCTAAGAAGGCCGCGTCCGGCCCGGGTCTTGGTGGCCTTCTTGCTACGCTTGTTATTCTTCTTGGGTTCCTGTTGCCTTGCTATTATATGCTTGAGGCCAACTTGAATAAGTTCTACGTGTTCACGCCTGAAGGACTGCATAAGATTGCTCAGGAGGGTGTTGCTAAGTACCCTAATGACACGCGTGCCATTGTCGATTATATCAAGAGTGAGCTGCGGAAGGATGATAAGGTGGCGCCGTATGTTGAGGAGGAGGAGCATTGGTTTTTCAATAACGCTGGCGGCGCCATGGGTGGTATGACCATTTTGCACTCTAGTAAGTGTTTCCACTACGTCACTTGATGGCTTACTTGCCAGTTTCCCCGTCTACTTGGCCGTCTGAGCGTGCGTTTTGCTCGTGGTAGACAGGCTGGGGTATATATTACGTTCCCAAACTAACCATGCGACTTTCCTTCCACTAGGCATCACCGAGTACCTCATCATCTTCGGCACTACCGTTGGCACTGAAGGCCACACTGGTCGCCACACCGCCGACGACTACTTCCACATTCTCACCGGCACGCAGGAGGCGTATGCCCCCGGCGACTTCACCCCTGAGATCTACCGTCCCGGCGACGTGCACCACCTCCACCGTGGCACTGTTAAGCAGTACAAGATGCCCGGTAGCTGCTTCGCTCTTGAGTACGCGCGTGGTTGGATCCCCCCTATGCTGTTCTTCGGCTTTGCTGATGGCTTCTCTTCCACGTTGGATTTCCCTACCCTGTGGACTACCTTCTGGGTCAATGGCAAGATTACCGTTGGTAACCTGCTTAAGATGAAGTTCTAAACAGGATTAAGAAAACGGTGGTTATGTCATATACACAAGAGATCTACATACATGCGTGTGTCGGTAATATCATTTAATGTACGGAGGTCAATAGACGATCACGTGGTAATATAATTTAACGGGTTAAACCCTTAGTCTTTATCTGGGGCGTTATCAATTTGATAGTCGGTGAATAAAAATCATGTTTGGCCGGTGTACCGGAGAGTCCGTAAAATCAGGGTTAGCGTGTACGAATACGGAATTCAAGGACATAAAAATGACCGTAAAGCCAGAGTAAACGAACGACCGGACATGGATATGCGATCGGAAAAGTGTCAATCCTGCGTTGTCTACGGCTAGTTTTCTTATCTCTAGAACCCTGAAGACAGGGATTTAACAAGTTTGCCGTTGTTAGTTGGTCGAGGAACTTTTGCGCAGGGCTGGATTTTGAAGAGAATGTGAAGAGGTGTTTGATGGTGAGATAGTGACAGACGTGGCGGTGATTAGAAAAAAGAGGTTTCTTGTTCTAGGCAGTCGTTGTATGGTAGATATGGAATCTGGAGATTCTTGAGAACGGAACTACTTTGAGGGTTATCACGCGAGTAACCAGGGTTTCATCTTGGAATGTCGAAATTTCCAGAAACCAACATGACAGCTCTATACAGGGATGTTCCCCGTCGTGGTGTCATTGAGCATCGACAAAGGTTCTTTTCTAAGGACATGCGACGGTCCTCGGTGGAGATACATATCTGGATTGCTTTGAGTTTCCAAGTTTGAGAATATGGGTAAAAAAGAATGGGGAAAATTAGGAAGGCGTGGTTTGAGGGAAGGGAAAGTGTGGGTTTCTGGAAATAGATTTGGGCGGAGGGGTTTGTCGTGATGACGGGTAGTTATGACATCAAGAACACGGGCGTGCGTTTGCGTGCGTATATGTGGATGGATAGTTCCTGGATCGTGGATGGGTAGTTTTTTTTGAGAAGGAGGGCGGAAGAATGATTCCATTGTGCCAAGATGGGGGTTTGCGGAAAGACTTGGCGTTTGAAGCCAAGATTCTTTTCCGCTGCCATGTTCTTGGCGGAGAGTTTCTTTTCACTTTTTGAGATGGGGTTGAGCAGTGATAAGTGTTGTTGGTCTTCCGTTGTATTAATGATATCACGTATCATATGTCGTGATAACGCCTGGTAATAGAAGTAAGCGCGCATAACCGGGTTCCCAAAGAGGAAGCTCAGTTAGATAGGTTAATATCTGAATCCGGGGGAGACATTGGAGACATACAGAGACAGAGACATTTGTGGAGGGAGAGTACAATTGATTTCTTGGTAAGTGACACCATTTGATAGGCTAGCCTACAACATGTCTACTATACACATGTTCATTCCAAACCTTAAATACCGCGAATGTCTCGTCCACGGGAACCCTCCACCATCTAAACACCATAACATGATAAAGTTGCCTCTTCCTCCTCCCAAATCAACCCTTCTACCCCTCCTCTGATACCCACAATCTATTCTGATCAACTCTGGTCTGTCCGCACAACCACATCTGTTATCAGTAAACCAAACCATCCAATCCACCTCCAACCTGGCCCAAGCATCCACACCAAAACGACGCCAAAAAAA
>JMSH01000018.1:109042-279987 GCA_000712465.1 Huntiella moniliformis | reverse complement strand
GCCTGTGGATTTCTTGCAGTAAAGGATAACCTTGGATTGGAAAGTACACCGCATGTTCTTTACCGAAGATCAGGATTGTTGATGGCATCGGAAGATATCGATATCGTGGCAAATGTGACAGTGTACATACTTAAGTTATAAACACATGGGTAGATTTAAGTGTTACCATCTAGAATGGTTATGTCTTTTCAAGACCAGAAGAGTAAATTCCGCAACCTGAAAACAACAACTCCTATATTTACATCTTATCATAACTCAGATTGACATGTTATACACCGCTTTTTACGCCCCAGAATGCAGGTGGATACGCCAGTACATATTTACCTCATGTTAGTTGATGCGTCTCGGCTCCAAACTGTCGGGACGAGAACATGGCGCAGGAGGTGGTCTGGGTGGTAGCCATAAGTGACGCCGGCTGACCAGAAGAGATTTTTGGGAGATTGAGGGGGGAAGGATAGTATGGGAGCGTCAGGGGAAGTATGTGACTCTGTGACTTATCTTGGTACTTAAGAACAGTTAATAACAAGAATGGACACTGGGTGTAGGATCTAACTGGGTCGCTATATTTCATTTGGTTCTAAGGAGGTGTCTGTCTGTCGGCCCGTGATGGGCGGGAGTGTGCGTCATGTGATGAACAACTTGTGAGTGTATGTCGCACAGCTTCAGATGGTGATACGGGAACCCAACAAGTCTTTAGTAGTTACTTTTCCGATTCAAATGCTCCGGAACACATGGACTACCATGCCATCATAACTAGGTTTCTTGGCATGTTTAACAAGGCTACTGGCATTTGGTGTGATGACACACGTCATCAACACAGCATTGGCGAATACAACGGGGTGGCTAAAACCCTGTTCTTAGGCACTAACAGTGTGCATAAGCACGGGGACTACAGGCAAATGCTATACTTGTATATACTGGGCCCTACCAGACTTTGTAATCCAACAAATGTACGGTATATTAAGGTCACTTATCACTAGTTCGGTTAGCGAGACACCTATCCCTCCCCCGCCTCTGTTGCTTCCTACTGACGTGACGCTACGTGTGATTAGGAAGAGTTACCGTTCCATACACTGTTATGCCCGTAACATCGACGGAATCTTTTCTTAACCCTGTGGGCAACATTACTATCGACGCCCCCCACAAGGTCACCTGCATACTCCACCTCCACAACCAACATGCACCACCACATCTGACCCCATAAGGCAAACGGGACAATGTGGAGCACCAGTAGCTAAACCAGTGCCTGGTAAACTAGGCGTAGCTAAGGTTCTGTAATAGTGATATACTGTGGTTTTCCTGCTGATTGACGTACGAGTTCCTTTTATAGGTATGCAGGCGCGATAAGGGTGGTGCCGTTAGTTGAACTGGGTCCTAAGGAACCACGAGCTTACAAAAGGGGTAGTAATAAAGCGCATTGTCATTCAACCGTACATACTAAGCAAAGCCATGCATTTTTCTACTCTTTCTAGAATATTTCCAGTGCAGCAAACCTCATGGAAGGTGGTGGGGAGGAGCGGGAGGAAACTAGAGATTATATTCCTGTACCACCCGAAGAAATCCAAAAGCCGCAACAACCAATGAGACAAAGCAAACAACTAACTAACAAGAAATTAACTTCGGAAAACCTCCCAATCACACGGCATAAACCCGGTTCCCTAGCTTGTTAACTTACATGCCAGTACTTTTAGACAATCACCATGCATACCATCACAGCAAAAACACTCGTCTCATATGACGTCACGAACCCACACCACCATCACCTTGGGGCCCCGCAGAGCTGAATTTTGGGATCAGTGGTGCAACTCCGACCTGAGAATGGTTCGTTTAGTGCAGTGTTTAGGGATCGACGTGGGTGTCTCTGGCGTGTACTTTTGTCGTTTTGTCTTGTGCAGATTCGTGGTCAAAAATGTAGGGTTCGGTTCGTAACCGCGAGTCACTTGAAGTCGGTTGCAGATGATGATATATTTCCGGGCTGAACTTGTTGAATATAGCGTCGTTTTGACAGGTGACATTGTTCAATTGGCCATAAAGATACAGTCGATCGGGCAGGTCGGTATACTACATTCATGCTATAGAACATCAACACGGAACGATGCAAACTTGTTGTATTCTGCCAAATCATACGAGCTTGAAGTACTTAATTTGTTGTTCACGTTATTATTGTTAACAGATGATAGCTCAAGGTTGGTTGTAATCTCATAAAATTCATTTTAAACCTATCATCATCACACATTTATGTCTATTCTATGTACACGAACAAGGTACAGTGCTCACCCAATAGACTCCTGCACTTGTTCATAAACAATACTCAACGTTTCGATAACGTCTTCCAAATTGGCATCATACCTATAACCCACCAGCAGGTTCCGCATAGTAATCATGGAAGCGATCAGTGTCATCCCAACCAATGTCTTTGACAACCTGCCAGCAAACCAACAATAATTGCGGGAACTTGCAAGTCCAGAAGAACAGGTATCCGTCTGGCAAAGGACCAACTGTCCGTCTTAAAGATTCACTCATATCCTCATAATGGTTCTTCTTGTTACGCAAGGCACGCAAAAGATCCAACATCCGAGAACCCGTGTACTTGCGCTGTTTACCCAAAGACTCAATGAACTCCCGAGGAAGCTGGCGCAGGAAATCGCCCTTGGTAATCTCAGGAGCGTAGAACTCGAGAGCTTGAAGCGCTTTAGATGGTGGGTCACGAATCTCCTTTTCAAAGTGATCGCTAACGTCAATTAGGAAAGCCAGGCGCTTCTTGGTCGACCAAAAGAATGGATGCGCAAGGATATCCACAGCAGCTGGGCGTTCTTTGGGGTTGGCAGTGAGCATTGATTTGATCAAGTGCTCAGCCTCATAACGAACCTCATTCAGGACAGAAAGACCCTCGAGACTGTACTTGCCCTTGCGGATATTTACTTCTCTCATGTAACGATCACCACAGTCAAATGGGTGACAGCCGTTGGTAAGAACATAGTAGAAAACCAACCCCAAACTGAAAATGTCGATTGACCGCGTGGCCCGACGCCCATGCATACCGTCACCGACGAGAACTGTTCCAGAACCACTGTGAATGCTAGCCTCCATGATATCTCTAGCGTCGTCGTCGAGGAGTAACTCGGGGGCCCTCCAACCAGAAGTACCCGCAGCTCTACCAGTTGTGGCACCAAAGGAAGACTGGCCACCCTCAAGTTTCTTACACAAGCCAAAATCCGAAACCAGAAGACGAGGTTTGACATCCTTCTTACCCATATTGACTAGAATGTTCTGTGGCTTTAAATCACGATGCACAATTCTGAGTGAGTGCAGGTGTCGGATACCGTTGGTGATTTGGTACAACACGCTAGGAATGTCCCGTTGTCCAGCCTGAGCGATCTCACTATAATTGTGAGGACGTTCAATGACATCTGCCAACGACGCTCTGCACCGCTCAAGAGCAATGTACAGGAAGCCACCGCGAGTTTGCTGCGAGTAATACCGAATGACTATAAAATAGAGTTAGTATAATTCACCTCTGTGATGGTTAAATTATTGTACATACCGTTGGGATGGTCATCACTTTCTCGCAAAAGACGAGTCTCTTGAGAAGCAATGTCGTAGAACTGAATTAACATGCGCTTGACAGCTACTTCGCGGCCATCGAATGTCCCAGCAAAAACAAGCGTCCCGTTACTTCCAGTTCCAAGTTGATCATTCATGTCGACTTCCAGCAAGCCCATGCGGAGACGTGGGCTGCTGAGGTTTTCGGGATCTTCCATGATGGAGTGGACATCAGGCTCAACTTGGGTATCGCGCTGCTGTGGAATTTTGAGAGCTCCCCGTACAGCCTCTTCAACGGCTATAGAAGGATCTTCCTCTTCTTTCTCGCGTGTGGGTGAAGGCTCCTTCTTCTTCTTCTTGTGCTTGACACCGCCACGACGTCCACGATGAGCCTTCTTCTTAGTAGGCTGTGGGGCATCAGGGGGTGAAGAAGCCTGAGCAACATCAGACGGGGCAGGCGACACTGAGCGGGAAGCAGCCTGAGGGGGCAACAAGTTAGCCCGGTCAGAATCATCGTTGTCTTGAGACTTAGTCTCGCTAGCTAGAGAAGGCGTAGTTTCCTCCAGGGGCTTCTTTAACAATATGTCGTCGCTGAGGTCATCGGATTCCTCCTTAGGGGGCGTGGGGAGCGATAAAGGTACTGTCTTGTCTTCAACGGGTTCAAGGACTTCGATAGAATCCGGTGTAGCCACCAGAGTTTCGGGGTCATTAATAGTGTCAAATGGATTTTCGATCTCCTCCATCGGGGTAACAAACTTCCGGCTACGGCGTTTATTATGACCGGCACGGCCTGGGAAGTAGTTACGAGACAGCTCGCGAATCTTGCGACGGGCCGCATCTTGGTTAAAGAAAAGGAAAGTGCAAAAAATAACAACGAAAACAGGGTTAATGAACAAATTGACAAAGTTGTCGAATGCCGACTTAGCAGCCCTCACGGGCAAAGAAGCAACATGGTCGATCAAATTCTCAGGTTCGGTCGAAACGTCTGGCTCTTCATGAGGAGCTGGATAACTTGGATAGTCATAACCAGTTTCAACTTTCGATTGGTGCTTTTCTCCGGCGTCTAACAGTGCGGTGTAACCTTTGTGCTTGGAACCATTCTTACCGGATCCCAGAGGATGCATGCCGACAAGGACCTTGCAGAGTGAATCAAACTTCAGGTGTTTGGGCATTTCAAAAACTGCATCCATAGTAATCATGGCGGTTGGTGCATTCATGATCAGAGGGTAAACCTTGCCGGATAGAGCAAACCATGCACCAGAATCGGTTCTGTTCAGGAAGATTGAGGTTGAGCGAGTCTCTTCTTCACGCGAGTTCTTTGAAGGGGGGACCGGTTGAGACAGAACGATTAGTTCGGGGTTGGGCAATTGGGCTTGATCGCGGGGATGGCATACGTCGAATACGCGGGCCACAGGTGAAGGTAACTTATGAGTGAAGAACGCAGATCCCATTTCCACGTTAGAGTCATGGAACTGGCTCTCGTCAAATGAGTAGTCTAGTCCGAACACTTTGCCATCATGACGTGAGGTGATGTACTTGTCGTCGAAAGAAACCATATTGCGCTGGTATTGGTCGTTGAGGTCCAGATTAAAGTTGTTAGGACCCCACTCACGGTACACCAAGCGAGCGATCCGGGTACCATCTTCGCGGTTGATAGAAACAACATATTCGGTTCGTCCCAGATGAATGACGCCAGAAGAAGCACATTCTTCACTATTAAACGGAGCTGTAGGTTTCTGGCAACTTTCCGGTTCGTTCAGGACTGTCCCGCTATCTCCAAACCACTTTAGTACTCCACCAGTTGCAGCGTCAATCGTAACTAGGGTGGTGCTTTTGCTTCCGACATAAACCACCCCTTGAGTAGGGTGCATATATGGCGCGAGTTCTTCGACAATCTTCTTCATTGTAAGCCCAGTGGATATAACGGAGGCACTGGAGAGAGATTTCTCGCCAGGAACCCAAAGATACAGACTTCCATCTTCGCTCGGTTCAACGATCCATAAGTATTGGTCGACGGGGTTGAAGTCTGGATCGCCCGGCATGCTATCAGTTCGGTAATGGGTGGTTTCAATCATAGGATCTTCGACCTTGAGATGCCATCTTTCGAGGCCGGTTTCGCGGTCGGCAGCGTAAAGATATCCGTCGACGGTCGCCATCAGAACAAAGTCCTCTACTTCCCAGTCGCTCAGTCTCCGCGCACTAGCTTGAGAGGCGACGCCAGACCCGGATACAGGGCTGGACCGGAGACGAGGGGTAGGTGCTCCAACGGCCTGAGCCGGAGCCAAAGTAGCGAGGGCGCTCGCATCGTCAAAGATATCATATGGAGTTTGTTGGTTACGGTAATGGTCAGAGCTAGACTTCTTCGAGTCGGGGTTTCCACGGCGAAACAAGGTGGAGCTCGAGACAGAAACGGAGGGTATGTTGGCGGCTACTTTCTGGGCGCCATAGTTTGAGGCAATATAGCCGGCAGCAGCGGCATTATTCTTAGAGGAATCGTGGATGTTGGCATGTTGATTAGGGTGTTGGGTCTGGCGGGAAGCAGCGGCGTCGACAATTGCCGTGGTGGCGGCCGGAATGACGGCTAAAGCAATCAGATATTGGCCCAGTCTTAGGTGCATGATCGGAGGACAAAAGGCGATGGCCGATTCAAATGTTCATAAGGGCAGGCGGAGGAAAGAAAGAGACAAGATGAGCAGACTTAGGAAGCCATTGACGCTCTGCTTGGTGGTGAGCCTATGTTTCGATATGGATTTCGAGGTCTTTTTACTGTATGTGAATCGAAACGACGTGATACAAAGGGTCGATGTCGAGTTGGGAATTGTACAAAATATTATCGTATAAGCTAGCGGTTGTTGGCGAGATAGGACTAGGCTGGTTTGTTACTATAGGCTGTGAACCCTGAGGAGCTAGCGCTAGCTGATTATGGATGGCGTAAGTTCTTGGAGATGGAGTGAACGTGATACAGGCAATCATGCAACGGATATCTCAAAATGACGGAACGCTTGATCTTGATGAAACGGAAATTGGCAACATGCAAGATCAAAAACAAAAAAGAAAGAAAGTTGGCGGGAAAATTGGAGAAGCAAAGCGATGGGACGACGCTGACAATAGACGGAGGTGGGGGTGAAAGATTCTCGAAACGCTCAAGTGGGACGATGGAGGCGGATGTAGGGGAAAGGTCTGAGTATAACGCGGGGAAGGAGGTCTGTCAGAGAAAAAAAATGGAGTCAAAGAAGACGGCGTTGATCGGCACCGGTAGAATTTAGCAGTGATTGGATGGGAGGGAAAGTGCAGGTGCACTAAATAGTGTGCGAAACAACAACGTAGCTAACGGGTAACTTCTTTTCTGGTCATACGGAATCAAAGAAAATCACGGTCAGAAAAAAGGGAGAAAATGACGAGGTTTGGTGTGCATGGGAAAAAAAAAAAGGGAAGAGAGAAATTCTCTGACGGCGCAGAAGAGGGCACAGAATTCCGTCTGTGGGCGTTGTGGGTGGTGTGGGCTTGTAAGAGAGAGAGAGAACAACAATCGCGGGCGCTTGGCTGGATCACAGGGCACTGCAGTCGGACTGTAATATGCAGTGTGTGGGAGTTGTCCCATACACGAAACTCTGAAGCTTGGATTGAGCGTTTCCTGCCTGTTGCAGGGAGAGATGGGAGCTTGGGGCTCTTGTGTGCCGGTGAAGATGTCGATCGAAGGGAAGAGAAGCCTTAAAAACTTGACGACTTTGTCAAGGCTGATTGATTTATTATTCGGCCGACCAACACCGGCTGATGTTTGTGTTTACGGTGAAAGCACGTAGGAACTAGTGACTGTGCGTCGTATTCTTCGGGATAGCCCCCATTTGTATTTGTGAAGACTTTACCAGGTTGTGTACCGCTGAATGACAAGTTCGTGTAAAAATCACTCCACCAGCAATCACTGTCGGACACATCGATTATCACCCACCTAGACGCAAGACCCGCCGAGATGCTACACAATCGGGAGATAATTCGCTACGGCACATGGCTTGTGTGTAAGCATAGTGGAGCTATTGTCCTTTCTAACTTCCCCCCCACCTATCCCGTTTCCTGACATCGACTCAGACACAACAGTGTCTTGGATGGCATGGTTCTCAATGAATACACATGTATGTATGTACTATCAACTTGCATTTAACTTGGTCAGTGAAATGAATCGCCACTGTAAAGTATGCAGACATATGCCCTCAGTTACCTCCAATTGCCCTCAGACTGATATGACATCGTCAACGTGAGGTCCCATGAAACTGGCTACAACCGAGAGTTCGCTTCAACCGTACCTACCTCGCCTCGAGGTATCATAGATGTCAAATCATACCATAAAATGCAGACATCCCCGTTTTTTTTTCAAATTGTGTACATGATCAGAAGACGTCAGCTCCGGGTTATGTTTGCCAGAGTGGGGGGGGCGACTATACAGGAAACAATACCCATAAAACTTCGCCACTTCAACTTTTAAGCTGTCAGTTAGTTATGTCAATAGACCCCAATCAAGTGTGTCTCCTGAAACTTGCATATATGTGCAATGTATGGACATATGTATGTACATGTGTACAACGTATGTTTGGTTCAAGTTAGAATCTATGTACATATACAGATAAGTCAACATATTTATGCATTTGTGTACATGGTAATAATGGCAACATTTTGACACAAGATAACATGACTCAACCCATAACAAGGGTTAGGGTCACATATAGATAAACTGTCTGACTAAATACTGATGTTAACACATGAACTTAGCAATTTGTCAACTCGTCATCAACTTGCGGTAACCCATTTCTTGTCATTACAAATCACTAAAATTATAATGATACTTTTCTATAGATGTATACACTTCGGTTCCCAGATGCACAAAGAAATACGGATTTCTGGAACGAGTCGCATGCGAATTGGGTACACCAATTGTACATATGTATGTAAATGGAACCTTAGATATGATTTAGCAATACGCCAAAATCGTATATATTTATGTATAAATGTCGCATGCGTATGCACGTAAGAACCTGCAAGTGTCAGTTGTGAAGGCGTCACAGGAAGCCTTTCATACATTGTATTTACAGACACATTTGTTTACTGTAGACATGTTCCTCCTCAACCATTAGACTCAAGCGAGTTGTTTCTGGTCTTCAACCAACCAACCGCTAATTTGGATAAAGTGCATCCTCCATTACATTACAACATTAATACAGTGCAAGGAATCAACCAAATCACTAGACGGGAGCCCATAAACGCAAAATCAACCAATGGTTAAACAGTTGTGTTATGTTTATAGTGCATCACGTGACTTATCGTGGCAGTGGGACAGTGTGACAGCCATGAAGACGATGCTGTACGCGGAAGTCGCGGTATGTACAATCCTTTTGTCCCTACAGAGGCAAAAAGTAGACGCTTTAATCGGCATTAGGCCTGTATGTAGCAATTCAGACGTTCATCGCGATAGTTCGCCCATGTTGCCAGTCTCCATACAGTAACGCGCTAAATAAAATATCAGTCTTGTCATGGGCAATCCAGCTATCTTAGTTGAAATAATTTTGTCATCCCAGACTGTTCAGGACCTTCCAGTCATTCCTCAACCATTACACCTATTGCCGATCTACCACGCTTTTTGAGCTTCACCGAAATTGCCAGTTGCACTGACACCCGCATTTTGTTTCGTTTCTCGATTTCCCGCTATTCCACGCACTTGTCATTGGCATCCCAGTTCAAATTTCACCCATTGTTTTGTTCTTTTTGTTCAATGTCTTGAGTCCTCTTTGCCTTGTGGAATATTGTTTACTTCCTACTTCGCCAGTCGCCGAGTTTCCAACATTCCAATCTTGTGGGCGCATTTCTTGCCATCACACTAGCAATTTATAGACATCACTACACCCAAACGGTGTATGCCTCAACTTTTTCGGCTCGTCAATTATTCAGATATCCCTGGCTTCAACTGGCCGGTCCCTGGACATCAGCAACCTAAGCACTGTATGAAGGCGCTTGGTCTTTGCTCCTGTCTGATACTGGATCCAGTCGTCACTGATTACCCAGGTATACCAACAAAAAGCGCAACAAACAGCGCCTACGAGGTCCATGGAGCACTGTGCACTCGGAAGCACAAGCATAATTTCCTGACTTTTTGGCACACTTCCCAGGCACGTCCCCAGACAAGCACAGTGGAGTCGAACGTCGAACTTCCTCAGCGCCAACGGCCGAGGAAACCTCACTTTCACCGATTGTTCCGCCGTTTACATCGCAAGTTTACACTCCGCGCGTCTCGTACCGATCCTTTGGACGAACCCTCACGTCCCACAACAGCGCGAATCCCACCCAATCCTATAACACCCCCCGAAAACATCAGTCGGCTCGACAATCACCGCATATCGCATTCACCTGAAGCTCTCGACCGAAACGTTCAAGAGTGCGACAGCTCTTTCGACGGGCCATTGGCGTTTCCCATCTTCGAAGCTGCATATGACGACCATCACTCATATAATCTTCAATATTCGGACAACCACGCGACTATAAGAACAATGCAGTCTGCAAAATCAAAACCAAACGATCAAAATGGGCGCAGGGAGAAGGTCGGTTACCTTACCACTAGATTCCGATTTGTGATATCAATCGCAGGCTTGGAAGAATATACATGATTTGTACGCTAACCTGAAGTTTTGTTCGGCGCAAACAGCTAGCACAGTCCTACCAAGAACTTCTCGAGTACGTCAAATTCCCATATATCAAGACAAACGCCAACCGTCACATACATACGACAGTAGCGTTATCTCAGACTGGTATTAACATGTTATCATGTAGTGAATTCTCTACGAAAGAGCTGCGCTCAGTAGGCAACTACACTTTAGGACGCTTAATAGGAAAAGGGTCCTTCGGAAAAGTCTATCTTGCCACCCATAAGCTCACGAATGGCTCCAAGGTGCGACTATATGGTAAAACCGCCAACGAAGCGTTCAGCTAACTGAACTCTGTGTCTTTAGGTCGTCCTCAAATCCGCTGATAAGAGTGACTCCAATTTAGCCCGTGAGATCCATCACCATCGCCAGTTTGTACACCCACACATTGCTCGTTTGTACGAAGTAATTGTAACAGAAAACATGGTTTGGATGGTGTTGGAGTACTGTGCTGGTAAGAATTATTGCTCTACCTTTTTAGGACGCGTTTTAACCCGAAATTCACACAGGCGATGAACTGTACAACCATCTTCTTAAACACGGCCCTTTGCCGGTTCAAAAAGTACAAAAGATCTTTGCACAACTTGTTGGTGCGGTATCATATGTCCACATGCAATCATGTGTGCACCGGGATCTTAAACTTGAAAATATTCTCTTCGACAAGAGTGAAAATGTCAAGCTAGTAGATTTTGGCTTTACCCGGGAATATGAGGGCCGGACGAACCACCTCCAGACTTTTTGTGGAACGATATGTTACTCAGCCCCGGAAATGCTAAAGGGCGAAAAGTACGCTGGCGAAAAGGTAGATGTCTGGAGTTTGGGTGTGATTCTATATGCTCTACTATGTGGAGAGCTCCCATACGACGACGACGATGATAACGAGACGAGACGCAAAATCTTAACCGAAGAACCAAAATTCCCGGATCATATGCCGACAGATGCCATCCCATTGATTAAGTCATTACTTTCTAAACGACCTCTTCTTCGGCCAACACTTCCCGAAATCCTCGCCAATCCGTTTTTATCTGAACATGCTGCTTCGCAACAAGCTATTCTAAAAGTTGAACGCCCGCCAGCGTTCACGTCCGCAGTTGAACAGGAAACTTTGGATCGTATGAGAACAGCAGGTGTTAATATCGACAACGTCATAGAGAGCGTGCTATCCGAGAGATGTGACGCATTAGCTGGCTGGTGGACACTATTACTTGAAAAAGAGGAGCGGAAACAACAACGCCGAGAGCTCAAACGGCGAGAACGCGAGGCGGAAGCACGCAGTATACGGAGACTCTCAACAGCCTCCGGCAGATTTGACCGACAAGTCCTGACAAATGTCGATGAAGAAACAGGCTCTCCTATTGTGAGAAGGCGCCCGTCGGATCATCTGATGAGCACACCAAGAGCTCGCGGAAGATCCAAGAGACGTAGTACACATTCGGATTATCAAGTTCACCAGTTCCATTACGCTGGAATCATCCCGGTTTCCGATAATTCTCTCCACCCCCATCCACCATTCGATCGTGAATCAGTCAGATCATCGAGTACCTCTCGTACCCGGCGCCCTATTCCGCCGCCTAAAGAAGGTGATATTCGGAGCGCCCGGTCACGTGGGTCTACGCTACATCTTGTAGGACCGCCTACTGTTATTCTTCCCGAATCAGTACCAGAGGTTGAAAATGAGAATGGCACAGAGCACAAGGTGCGCCGGAAGCACTCGCAAGCCTTTATTGCACAGTGGAAAAACTGGACTCACTGGATATTTGAGACGACACGGCGTACGAAGCCCAGCCGTCGTGCCAGTCAATCGACACCGGACTTAAGCGAAAAGGGAAAACCAGGACACAAGGATCACAAAGACACCAACCAACGGCCGCATACAAGTAAATACCCTGGTGGCAAAAGTCAGGATGGACGTTCGACTAGTACTCTTCCGTCCGGCTTCAATGCGACCAGCCCGATGGCGTCACCGATTCCACCCATGCCCTCCAACCCCAATTTGTATCAGTCTAATCTCTTACAGTCATCTCATCAGCCACCAATCTCACCTATCACTGCGACACCTACACAACGGATGACTACTCGCCACAAAAGACAATCACTCTCTCCATCTCCTCTGACCCCACGGACATCTACTAGAAGATCATCCACAGGTCTACGTGGTCGCAAGTCGACTTCATCTTCAATTTCTTCCATTCGCTCTATTCATCATCATCACCACTCACATTCCAAAGCTTCTTCAACAAGCTCGGCTGGTTCTATTCCGGCAGGATTGTCAAAAGCTAGTCTGAATCGTGGGACATCTCCCCACCATTCAGTGAAGGTTCTGCCGGTTGCCCCATCTTCCCAGAACATTCCTTCTGGTATTCGTCTTGTTCGTGCATCAGGGCCACCCCCTCTTGCTATTTTCACGGATCCTTCATCGTCCCAGATTGCTGCTCCTGGGTCACCCAACCCGTTTGGAGCCAATGGTGTTTTGTTTGCTAAACGTAAGCGTAATGTCTTCAAAGGCCCTATGCTTAGCTTAGCTACTACTGGAGCTCCCGGACCTCGTACTGTGACCAGTAAACACTCTCATTCACACTCTCGTAGCGCAAGTGCATCTGGTTTAGGTCGTCGGTCTGGAGAGATCACGATTGAGGAAGAAGAGGAGGATGAATTTGAGGAGCTTGATGGCAATTTAATGGAAGAAGAAGAAGAGGTTGAGATTGTTGACGAGTTCTTGCCTGTTGTATCTGGACCTGGTGAGATCGTTGAGGAACACATTTACGGAAATATTGAAGAAGAAGAGGATTCACTCTTGGATCCCTCCATTTTGTCGCTTGGTGGTGGTAACAGCGAGGTTGTTCTTTCTAGTAGCGGGGCGCCCACTCTCCCTCCTCTGGGCGTGCTTCCTAAGCTGTCCGAGCAGTAAGATATCATTCACATAAGTTATCTTGGAATTCTTGGCCAGCCTTGACATGCTGGTAGGCCAGTTGATTTGGCTCAAACATTTTGCTTTCTGTTTCTTCTGTTACCACTTAATAGCAATGTCGTACAGGCACTGTGTAACATGCAGTCGTCGACAGGTCTATTTTCCATTTGTTTTCTCCGTATACCATTTAGACTAGCTTGCATCTCCTGCGTATTCCCCTCGTTTGTTTATTCCTTAGTATTTAGTCATTTCTTTTGTTTTCGTTCCATTTGTCTTTTTTTTTGCGTTTACACATATATCCACATGTTGTTTTTGTTGCATACTGCGGACCATAGAGTTTTAAGTAGACTTCTTTTTCAAATCATAATAATAGACCATAGTCTTGTAAATCCACTGCGTTATAAACACACCCTCCACAACTATCTACACAAACATGCCATTTCTAGCCTTAACCATCTTCTTAACAGTTTCCCGCGTAACACACAGTACTGGATCAAATGGAGCGAGCGTCGGATCACCCATAGTTGCCAGTGCAGCGAGACCCAAGTAACTGTGGTATAAATCTGGCTTGGAACCGGGCAACTTTCCAAAGCCACCGATCATATGCTGCGTCTTGTCGACGAGGAAGCGACGAGCCGGCATACTTTCGATAACGTCCAAATGACCAAGCATCTGCGGTAATGGTTAATGAGCTGCCAAATCTCTGCAAATTGGGAAACTTACATTAAGTGTGGCGCCTGCCCACCAGAAATAACAAGTATCAGAAGGCTTGTTCTGCCGTCCATTGTAACCAATCATGCCATCGGAAACAGTGTCGGCTGTGAGCGGAACAGCGGTGTTAGATGGTGGGATTTCTTCGTCGTCAGAGTCATCTGGGTCGGTGGATGGCATGGTTTGGTAGAGGTGTTGCCGGTATGCTGTGAACTGTACTAGTTTTGGGATGTCACGGACTCCAGCAGCTATGGTTGGGGGTGGTCCTGAGGGATCTTGGGTGTCTTCTTTGGCACCGAGGAGAGTGAGTGCGGCGATGGCACAGTAGGCGTATCCGGCTGGTTATTAGTTAGTACGCTGTCATTCGTGAGGTTGTGGATTATAGGTACCATGAGATTCGTTGTATCCACTTTCTGAGATACCACCGTCATAAGTCTATAGGGATTATTAGTTGAAATTGGTTCAACGGAACTTATTTCAAATCTCACCTGTGCTCTTCTAATGTGCTGAATCAACCCATCAACATCAATATCTTCTACCCAATGCTCAGATCCTTCCTCATGGTCACCCCTCAGAGCCCATCGGACCGCAGCAGCCAGATAACAATATCTCATATCTCTGCCACCCGAGATAATACCTTCGGCATCTACAACTTCACCAAAGCTTCCGTCTTCTCTTTGCAATCTTCTAAGCCACTTTAAAGTCTTCACCCTATCCAAACCTTCAAAAGCGTTATCCGCATTCTCTTCACTTGACACCAAAGCTAAAAGTGAAAGTGCAAAAAATGTCGCTGCCAAGTTCGCACATGAGCTTTCCGGTTCACCCTTAACATCGTCCCCCAAGTCATGGCATCCTGGCCCCGCTATCATGGACTCATGTGTACAGAACGGCAGCAGCTGGTTCGGCGATCCGGCAAAACCACCTGATGGTAACTGTAAATTGAGAACCCATTTGGTATGCGCAATGCGGGATTCTGGAGTCAAGAAGGAAGTTGAGGTAGGGTAGATTTCGGAAGGCGAATGTAGGAGATCAAGAGCTGAGAGAATGAAGCATGCGAATGTCATACGG
Organism: Huntiella moniliformis; assembly: GCA_000712465.1. Taxonomy (NCBI): domain Eukaryota; kingdom Fungi; phylum Ascomycota; class Sordariomycetes; order Microascales; family Ceratocystidaceae; genus Huntiella; species Huntiella moniliformis. Next base: position 265,071 of record JMSH01000018.1, on the reverse strand, counting down.
GTGCTATCAGACGCAGTGTAGGGAGTCGGGAGAACAGACTTGTAGCACCGTTGCCAGTATGAAATATGGCGCGGGCGGTTAATTGTGGGCTCCATTTTAGGGAAGCTCGAGGCTAACTTTTAGAGTCAAAATAGCTAATGGATCGAGACGTCGTTGAGCGCCTTGATTTGTGTACAACATGATCCTTGGAATTGAAGCTCGTCCTGTGGGGTTGTTAAATTGCAACTATGTAGCGGGCATTTATCGCATGGGCGGTGATAAATACTACATTGGGTAATGCAACGTCTTGAGTTGTGAATCTGACACATTTGGCGGTAGTTCAATACTTGATAAGAAGATAAACGATTGAATGTGAATCAAATTGCGTTTGTAGGTCTTAGTGTGTTTTCAAGTCGAGGTTCACAATTACTGCAGTATCTCAAGGTCACATGCACATGGTATGATATAAGTTCTCACAACGGTTGATATCAAGAATACACACATCAATTAAGGTATAAACTTCATCTTGGACAACAAGATCACCATGTCAAGCTCTGTAGAAACCCCATATTTAAGACCGCATATAAGCAGTAACCGCACTTGCCCACCGAACAGCACCCTTATATTTCCACATTCCAGGCGCATTCCCACCCTTAATGCCCTCGATAGACTCAGCTAGTTGCGGACCAAGGCCCTCGGCCTTCAAGTCGGGTAAAGGGTACATGTACGTCTTGAAAGAGAACATGACCGTATGAGTTTGTGGAAGACGTGACAGGGTTTGCCTTTCGATGCGACAAAAGGCTTTCTCACAGTCAATATCTACATCTTCCTCAACGGCCTCATCTTTGCCGTGGTGGTTCAGGTCTGGACTCCAGACTTCACCGTGGCTGCTTACTGTCCACTAGAGATGATGTTAGTATCTACTGACTTCACAAGCGATTAGAAGAGCTTACGTTTGTGCGCTTGACATTCTTCCCAACTTCGATCCTCGAGAAGAACTTCTCCATGCTAGCACCGATCTTCTCATATGATGGGACGGGAGCATGGATATCAGCAAGGAGAAGGCCTAGTTTTTGCGCGGGGTTAAATCCACTTGGAGCACAGCAGACAAAAGCAACTAAACGGTGAGGGCCGTTGTTAGGATCTTGCTTGAGCAGGAAAATATCTTCTGTGACAATCTCCCCCAGAGCTCTCAGAATGGCATTGGGGTCGAAAAGCATAGAGCCCTTCTCATGGTTGAGATTACGTTGAGTGAATAGAGGATATGTAATGCCGGTGGCTTTGTTGAGTAGACGACCGTCAGACAGCTCGAAAACAGTAGGGTATCGGGTGGGAAGATAGATCTCTGTGAGATAAGTGTAGACTTCATGGATACTGTCGACACCACTTGGGATGTAACCATGAGTCAGAAGCGGATTCTCAGCGATGATCTTGCGACGTTTGTTGATGTGCTTGATATAATCTTGGTCTAGGGCCACAAGATTACTGGGCGTATCCTTGGTGATAGCTTCACAACTGTTAGATATTGACTGTAAAAGACTACGATATGTCAAACATACCCATGGTAATATTGTATACGGGCTTCCATGGTCTCCATTGCTCAGGTGACGTCTCCTCAAGGACAAAGTCGTGAAGTGGTTCAATAGGTGGAAGTTCTGGAATGCCCCTCTTCTCAGGAAAGAGCTATCATGGCAGTGAGAATTAGTGCTGCACTGGTGGATCACAGATATAAGTGTTACTAACGATGCTGTTTTGCCGTTTTTTCGTCTTAGATTTCAGATGTGTGAAAAGAAACGTGATTGCTACTAGTGAAGCAAAAGCAGCATAAGCCATAAGCTTTTGGGTAGATGTAATCTCCATGATGTTTAAGAAGCTGAAAATTATATGTCACGAGTATGATACTAAGCCAAGTGTAAACATGTGTACTGGCAGGTGGACAGTCGACGCTTTTATAGTGGTGATATCACTTAAATCCTCTGATCCATTAACAACCAACGACCAACTATCTAGAATTAACTCCGACCGGCGAATCCTTAATGTGTCACTTCTTATCCCATGAATCATACTGCAATTTCCCGCATACGTTTTGATCAATCTTCGGGAAACCCGTCTCGTGACTTCTTCTGCGGCAATACAAGATAAGGAAAGATCTATGTTGAATATAGATTACGCATGCGCTGCGTTTATTTAACCTAATTCGTACAACTTGATATACTCTCAAACCCCTTCAGGATTGCCCAGATTATGCGGGGTACATACAACACATGGCGGCGAGAGCTTTGGAAATCATAGCTCCCGGGCCGGGTGCACGAAGAATAAGCGCGGAAACTAGGTGAAACATCGCCAGCGGCATTCTATCGGATTTTCGTCCGGTTAGAATTACGCACTTATTTCCCAGTCGGGATATCATCAAGATAGCAATACCCCTGGCAGGTATCTTGTCGTTGAAATATCACTTTATATGTCCGATAACACTTTTGCCTAATTGGGTATCGAGTTTCGGCTCGGTTCCGTTAACCCTATTAGTGCTAGTGGGGCACAGATTCCATTGGTTATCGATAGAAGATGTCGCATCGTCATCGCCATCGTAAAGTGATAATATTGAATTATTCGGGGAATAGCTCATAACCCATTGTTTAAGGAGAGGTCTCTAATTATTATTTTTTCAATTGTACTACGTTGGGTTGAAACTTTGTAGAGATATCTCTTCGAGGTACACTACAAACTTTTGGAGCTATTGTTTTCACACAATCGTTTGACTATTCGTGCGGAACAAACTCCAATTAACCACACGAATCATGTCGTTCTATAATAACTACCCACGACTCAAGCGAGGTGTCGACCTCCAGTTGCAGACTGCATTCAGCTCGGGTGAGTGGACCCGTGTTGTTCAGCTTGCTACCAAGAGGGCAGCGATGACGGACAAACAGTACCACCAGGTTAGAAGCTCCAAAGACCTCGCTATGACATCACAATAGCAATTGTGTGATCAATGGCTAACCTACCTATCGCATTGAACAGATTGTTAAAGTATCCGCCGAATCTCAGCTTGACGGATCCGTTGCCCGTTATGCCCCCCTTATCTACTGCGAACAACTACTGAAAAGTGATACCGCTATCACCGATGTCGAATCATATGATCTTCTTGTATGGGCTACCACGGGGGTTGCTGGTGCCGATTTTGCACGCAAGGTTTTAGGACCTCTTAGGTTGCGCTCTGTGAAGTCGGGGAAGCTCAAGAGACCGGATATGGTAAAATGCTTCGAGGCTTGCCTCCTAGCTTGGGACCTTGACAGCGCACAACAAATTGCGGCGTATATGGACCGCACGTTCAAGCAGGAAAGAATGTTGCAACTTTGGAATGTTGCTGCCACTTTCCTTCTTGCCTCTAACGAGCAGTGCCCTAAGGAGAAGCGGTTCCTTTATAACACCCTTGCTACCCGGATGGCGCTTAAGGTGGTGAGTTTGTTGATTTTGTTAGGATTCGTACACCAACTAATATGTATTTAGATTCAAGATACGGCTGGCGCCCCCAGTACCCCTACCCTTCAGGAGGAGGAAGTACTCGTCTATTACGGCATTATAAGTAAAACGGGCTCACTTAAAGATTGGCAGTCGCTTCTCGCGGATGAGAATGTCGGCCCACTTGCTCAATGCAGGCTTGGTCGGAAAGATCCTGTCATCAACGCTCTTCTTGTCCTCGAAAAATACGAGGCTTGGCCCGACATATATACTCTCACCAAAGCCAGCATGAATGCCCCCGATAGCAGCACAGAAAACTTTCAACCGTCCATTTTAGCGTCCGACTGGGTTCTATGGAAGTACTTCCTGCTTTCTTCTGGGAAGATCACGAAGGATGCTGATATTGCGAGAGAGGAAGCGTTTAGTTTGATCGAGTCTGCTTTCCCTGGTGACTCGGTAGCTATTCACCGACGTACGAAGCTTCTTGCAAAGATTCTTGCGTGCTTAGAGATGCCTACGGAAAAGTCTAGAATACAGGTGGTTGACTTGATGGTTGACATGATCCAGAATATGACTGTAGTAGCTCGTTTCGAAGACTTACGTCCATTGGTTCAGCGTCTTTCTTCCGGACAACAAGACTCTCTTTTAGTAGAAATTGCTAAGCCGAATCCTGAAGCTACCCCGTTGGCAACAGTTATGAAGACTGCCCTTTCAGCTAAGCTGCGCTTCTTGATTTCCACTATGCGCGCTGAATCATTGGACCAGTTCGAGGCCATAGTTACGGGAGCATGCCGTGATCTCCGTGCCTTGGCTCATCCTAGCAGAGATGATTCCGTTAACGCTATTGCGGATCTTTTGAAGAATCTGGATATTTCAGAGTCCAAGCCAATCAAGGAAGAGCTCTCTCCGGATTTTTCAATTCTGATCGCAGTATCTCTCATCAAGCTAAGCAAGCTCACTTGTGGAAATGCATACCAAGCAGACCACAAGTATCTACTTCAGGCCATAGCAGTTCTGGAAAATCAATTGCACATCACTCCGAAGGAGCATTGTGTGTTGATACTGCTGACTCGTCTTCACGTCATAATTGGCTCAGCGTGGAGAGCACGGGAAACATGGGATACTCTAGAAGTCAAACGGACTATTGTGGATTCCCTAGCCCCATTGTTCTTGGATCGCCTGACGTCAGTTTCGCCTTCTCTAGTTTCTGGCGATCGTATTACTAAGACTGTTCTCTCCTATTACGAAACTGTATTCCGGACTGACATGCCAAAATCCCTGGTGGAAGCCTTTCAATCTAAGAGCTATGCCAGTATCATTCAAATACCCACGTACATTGAAGGCCTGAGAGGAAGTAGTACAAGGGCGTCTGGCTACTTGGAGAAGCAAAAAGCTCTACGTGCCTTTGAAGCAACACCACCCAACTGTATGTCATCCCCTAAACGCATGATGATAAAACCACTAACAAAACTGTTAGGGGCCATTCCTGACCAGCCTATCTATGGTGAAACCATCAACTATGGTCCTTTCCCGGCGATAGAGTCTACCTCCGCAACCCCGGTCCATCAATCTCTCTCTTTGGGTCCTGGGCCCTCAGTAAGTTGAGCGTTCAGTTTCGTCATACGTACGTGTCAACTAACCCCTATGTAGAATGAGCGTACTCAGCTCTCAGTGTTGAGCGAAAAGTTCTTCGACCTTCTGACTGCTAAACCACCAACGATGTACAAGGCGTCTCCTGCAGGTGTTGCAGTAGACGATGTTTATGTCACTGAGCAGCTTGCTCGCCTGACCAACTCATTCACGCATCATCTGACTGCTGAATCTCTGTCTAAACTAACACCAGCAGAGGCCGACCATTTCAGTACTCTTGCCCTCCTTTCCATATTCATTGCCCGGTCCTGTCCACCTAGGTCAGACGTTGAGACCTCAGTCAAGCCCCTTGTTGACTCTATTGTGGCTTCCTTGACAGGTAGAGTCAAATCTTTGGAGAGTCGTATCACCTCGGCGCCAGATTCAACGGGTAAAGCCCTGCGCTTCTTCTCGTCATTGCACGATCTTTGGCATATCAGAGAAACCGCCTCTGCTATCCGCTTATCTCTCAATTACATCACGTTATTCAACGGGAGGCAGAAGCCAGCCAAGGCTCCTACAGTTGCTTTTAGTGCTAACCTCAAAGCACTGGCGGCTGTTGTTGCGCTGGCGACGGCCAACGGTAAGTCTTGGATTGCTTCAGCTAAGAAAACTGTTGCAGAGAATGGGATGGAACGCAAAATTACAGAAGTCGCATTTGATGGTAGCGAACTTGCAGAGAGCGTACGAGGAGCAGCAGATGTTGAGAGTACTTCGGCAGCCAACTGGAGCAGACACATTGTTGAGAGTTGGAAGAGAAACATCAAGGGATGGGAGAACGTGAGATGGGACTAGTTCATATTGGTCTAGATGAGGTGGTTAAAAAGAATGAATGTTGGTTTGAATTTGTCTCTATATAACGTCTATATTCTCTTTGAACCACCCGTATGTCGTGACCTTCTATAGTACATGTGTATGTGTTCTTATATTCTACTCGTCATGCTCGTGCATATCTCTTCTGTGCTTGCGCAGGATCTCATGTCTCTCCTCGCGAATGGTGATCCACACCCAGAACCACATCGCCATCTCAATAAACATAACAGCAAAGACAACGCGGTTCTTGAGCGCCTCACCTCCCCAGGTGGAAGGCTTGTAGTTGGGGTTATAAGCGTTAGCGACGGGATGCGCCATGCGACCACGAGAGCTACCACCGCCGAAAAGGGGTGAGCTGGAGGAGAAAAGGAAGGAGTATAGGACTCCCGTCATAGAAAGGAAGAAGCGGATGGGTGCTATTATTTCAAAAATAGGTTAGTTAGATATGTGACTGTCATGGAATATATCACATTGCAATATTAGCTATGTATAAGTTGAACGTACCTTGTGTACCCCATACGTGAATCATGGAGACCTCTTCCGGCAAAGTCAAAGACATGAGATCCGACACACCAATATAGGCAAACAGCACGGCGACTAAACCAAGCGGTGCCGATTGTGTGTCGAAACCCCGGGCATAGGGGAGTCCCATGCTTTCGCCGAGAACATAGACGATACCCTGATCCGCAAGCTTGGCGGGATTCGTAAGCCAGTAGAAGGCGACTGTGATGTGGAAGATGGAGACCGTCGTAACGATCGTGCTGCCGGATAAAAGACCCATGGTTTTGGATGCTCTGGTGGTGTGTCTAACTGGAAATGAATGTCGAGTGTGTGATGCACGATGGTTAAGGGAGTATGTTACGGTGGTTACTTGGAATATTGCAGCGCCACTTAGAGTTGACGTTGTCGGCTGGCAAGGATTACAAACATACAGAAACCCTTATGTTTAGGACTTAAATGTGGGTTAACACGGCAACTTGGTGTGAAATGGGTACATGGAGATGTGGATTATTCAGTAAGAATCTAAAAATACAGGTCAAATGACAGGCTTTCATGGCGATGTGGCATTAGAACCACTTGCCGGCATTCTTTTGCTGAAGCTGTTCCTAATTGTCAATATATGAATCTGCACAGCGTAGTACTGTTACTTACCCAAGCTTTCTTACAGTCCCGGTAGGCCCTTTAAAGTCACTATTAGTTACCTATACACAACATCATCAAACGACCATCAAACTCACTGGAAGTAATCTGCACAGAGATCTTTCTCAGTTGGATTTCTGTGTAAACATCTGATACTCCTGTCCGCAGCCTCCTGGCACGGGTCAAAGTATCTGCTCTGGTCCTTACTACCAAAAGAAGAGATATAATCCGTTAGTCAACTTGGTGATATTACGGGGTGTCGGTGACAAACTTACGCCCGGTACTGGGCATGCTTGTCCTTCACGGAGAGCTTCTCCTTGGCAGCCTCAAGTTTCTCAGCAGACGACTTTTCCGACATGGCGAATGTAATTGATTGCCTTGGTTGTGAAATAGACTCGCCAATTAGAGACTGTAAATTGCTGTTGAGCTTAATGGAACTACATGAAAGCCCCAGCACCTATATGATGACTAAGCATTTTCGACACTCAGGAACATGAATTGTGTACCTTCCCTGTATAGAGTATCACTTAGATGGTTAAATGGGCGATGCCCTGCTTAATATTGGAGAAATGGTGAGGCTAGTTATTGTTGCGCAAGCTTCCTGTATGTCCATCAAATGCCGCCTCATCCCAAGGTGTTTTTTGCCTTTCACTGTTCGGTCAAAAAGTCTATCGCGTTTTTGTACTAACCCTATCTATAATATACGTAGGGTCTGTAGCTACACAGGGAATTCTATTAAAACGCGATGAGGCAACCATGTGGTCATGGACATGCCCAAAAAGTGACGTCGCAAAAGCATCCATCACCATACAATATCACAGCGATTCTTCCATATTTTGTTCCTACATCGCTATCTTTCCCATCTGCTATAACTCATATTTCTGTTCGTATTGAGTCTATTCCGCGTCTCCAACTATAAGACAAATCGCGTCACATTTTTGTCTAACTCTCCAAGTCACGTTTGCTGAATCGGACGGCAGGTGCGCCAGCTGGGAAACTTCAACTAGCGCCGGCCTGTCATCGTAGTTGAAACTCTATTTTCACTTTTTTTTTTTGCAATCGTCACCTCCTCATCAAGCATACCAACCGTCTTTCATTTATTTCCGCCAAATCTAACGCATTGGATATATACCTTTGTTTTGCGATTTGCTTCGTCGCATTCGTTATTGGTCCTTTTAAGTACGCCCTTGCCCAACATCAAGCTTTGGTCAACTTTAGTCCTGCCTTGTTAGAGTTCTTTGTTTGAACGTCAGGCGCAATCCAAAACCTCGACCTCCATTCGATTTCGTCTAGACTTGACTGCACATACACGCTGGCCGTCTTTCCATCATTGAAACTTGACACCTTATTTCGGTTTTATCTATATTACTCGACGTCACCATGTCGGAACCGCGTGAGTTTTCCCCATGTCCATCGGAAGGGCCCACTGGTTCTAAGTGCGTACATATGGTCGCATTAGATCTACCCTGTCCCATCATTACGTTGCCGAAGAACTCGTCAAATGAGGGCGCCTCTTTACGTCACTTGGTACTCACAACGCTTTGATTGTTCTCCTAGCCATTCGTATATCACAGTTGTCTACTTTGGCTACATGAATAATTACAACGCATTCATAAAAACATGAATATACTCTTGGGCCCACCAATACTTCGTCCTCGACTAACACATGATGTTCACATCTAGTCTCTAAATCTGAGAAATTGCAGTACACTGCTATCATCGATAACATCCTTCAAACTGCCGATCTCGCTACTGTCACGCGCAAGGCCATTCGTTCTTCCCTCCAAGATGCTTTGGATGGGAAAGATCTATCGAATCAAAAAGTAAATCTCCCCAACAGTCAATTTTTTAGTATATACACATACACTACACAATTACCAATACTAGCTGGTTTGGAAGTCCGGTACGACATGTACCAACCACAAACTTGGTGCATGCCTTTGCTGATGCTGGCATAACAGACCATCAGACATGGGAAAGATTTCCGGCCTCATGCGTCCATACCTCATATCAATTCCACGTGCGCATATGCAAGCACTGTACCGAACAATGATTTGTAGATACCATCCAACTATTTCTCTAACTTGCTAACATATATTCCTGTCCTTTTATAGAATGCGATCAAAGAACTGATCGAGTCTCGATTTGATGCCCTCACTCAGTCCTCCGAATCAGCAGACGAACAACCGAGCCCTCCGAAGAAGAAAAAGACTCCCGCTAAAACCGATCTTGATGCGGATGCTCGGTTGGCTGCTGAACTTCAGGCTCAAGAGAACCGACTAGCCTCCGGTCGGTCCACCCGTGGTAGCTCTGCTACAAGTCGTTCCGGTAAAGTTGTCAAGAAGAAGGCAACTCCACGAAAGAAGAAGTCCCCTGCGACTGTCGATGGTGCTGAGGATGATCCAGACGCTCGTCCCAAGAGAAACACGGGTTTCCAAAAGCCATTTTTGCTCAGTGATCAGCTCGCCACATTGCTTGGCGAAAGCTCAGTAAGTCGCATCCAACATCGGTATACACTCAAGTTGTTATTGTTCACTAACTTTAATTTGATGTTCAGTTATCGAGACCCCAGGTTGTCAAAAAGCTTTGGGAATACATCAAGGCTAACAACCTACAAAATGAGAAAGATAAGCGTGAGATTCTGTGTGATGCATCTATGCAAGCCGTCTTCAAGCAATCTTCGGTCAACATGTTTGCGATGAACAAGGCAATCGGCAGTCATTTGTATCCTGTAGGAGAGGAGTAGTTATCTATGATTGTCATCTAATTTCAATATTCATATCATAATTGAGTTTTGTTGTTTGCATTCACTGTTTGTGATTGTATTGATTATATTCATGGTAGCTGAACTTTTCTGATAAATCTGTTACTGTGTGTCCATATGTCAGTGTCATGTACTACGCCTATGTGTGTATTTCTACGTCATTGGTGATATCAGATTGATCACATAGGAACCCTGAAATTTGTCTAGGTAGTTCGATTTTGCATATTAGACAAGTCATTCTGAGTCATAGCAACTACAGCACCAAGACGACAGCTCAATGTAGGTTAACCAGAAGCGTATGTGCCAAGAAATGCGCAGTCTAAAAGTGTCGTGCATCATATGTGATGAATACTTAGTTAATCTTACTTGCCATCGTCTACGATGAATCTGAATTTCGTTAGTTAGTAGAAGCACCAATACGGCAGCTCAAAAAGGAAATTTCTTCCATCGGCGAACTCTTTAGAAACGCTTGCATTATACCCATGCACTACACGCAGGGCTCTAGACTGGGCGGTTCCACGGAGCATAGACGCTTATGGTTGAATTTCGGCAAACGTGACAGCCACCTTGTAGTATAGCTAGATAAAGTATAAACGCAATATTGTCAGGTCCAACTAATTACTAAGGTAACCCTTCACCCCACTACACTTAAAATCCCAACTCTCCCTCCGCAATCGTGTGTTTTCCTTGAGGGGCTACGCGAGCAGTTCCACATAAGCCTCTTCTTCTTGTCATCAGCGTTTAGTGTTGAGTTTTTCATTCTAACTGGATCTTATCATCCTCTCTTTTTTTTACCTACTATTGCCGTCAGCGCTGCTTTGTATCATCCGTTCATTCCTTTAGTCTAATCAAGATCAGAAAGAAAAGAAAAAAGACTATACTTTCTCCGTCTTCTCTGTAGATATTACTAAACTGATATCGTACAATCTCTTTTGTCGACTACCTCTCCTTTGGTCTCTGTACATTCACTTCTAGTCGCCCACACGACGCACATATTTGACATCAACAATTCCTCCGGACTCCTTCGCAACATTGTACTCGATTCCCTACACAATGTCTAATAACACTCAATCCACGAACAACCAGAACCGCACAAGAGGTGGTAATAAAGGGAGGGGTTCTGGTGGCGGCAACGGTGGAAGTAATAGTGGGAACTCCGGAAACTCTCGTGGCAAGGGCCGTCGAGGTGGGGGTGGTGGCGGCGGCGGTGGCGGTGACCAGTCATCTCGAGCTGCTCCTAAGGCGTCTAACGACACCGGTAAGACGTCTGCTGCTCATATCATTACATCGGGTGTTGCCAACGACAACGAGGATGCGGATGACTGCTTCATCTGTGCCAATCCTATCAAGTACTACGCCCTCGGTCCTTGTAATCACTCCACTTGCCATGTCTGTTTTCTCCGCATGCGGGCTCTTTACAGTGATAAGAACTGCGCTCATTGCCGAGTGAGTAGAATATATTCGTTTTTTTATATCATGTTGCTAATATTCTGGTTTATAGACACCATCCGACGTTGTTATCCTGACCACCAACTTGGACAAAAAGTACGAAGACTATACTGATGCTCAAATCACTAGCGTTAATGACGATATTGGTGTGAGATACACTAGTGAGGATATAGTAGGCGACATTACAGTCTTACTACGGTACAACTGTGCCGACCCAACATGCGATTACACTGGTCTTGGTATCCCCGACCTTCATAGACACACAAAAAGTGTACATCACAAAAGAATGTGCGATCTTTGTACACGGAACAAAAATATCTTCACCCATGAACATACCTTGTACGATACAAAGGAATTGGAGACGCACATGAAGCATGGTGATGACAAGCTCTCGGCGGAGCAATCCGGTTTCAAGGGCCACCCCATTTGTGGATTCTGTAACGAACGGTTCTTCGATGACGACCAGCTTTTCCAACACTGCCGCAGCAAGCACGAGCGATGCTTTATTTGTGATCGTGATAACCCCACGGCCCCAAGCTACTTCGAAGATTACGATGCGCTGGAGCGGCACTTCAGAATAGCCCATTACCCTTGCATGGATCGGGAATGCCTGGAAACCAAGTTTGTGGTGTTTGGCTCAGAGGTCGACCTTAAGGCCCATCAGCTTGAGAAACATGGCAACAGTCTCAGCAAAGAAGTTCGTCGGAATCTCCAAACTGTGAATTTGGCTTCATTCCAAGTGCATACTCCATACCAGCCGGAGTCGGATAACCGGGGAGGAAGATCTCGTCGTGGTGGTAGAAATGCGCAGGGTCGCGATCCAGACGCTGAAACTGTGCCTACCCAGGCTACTCATCATATGCGCCGTGATGAGATTGCTTTCCACAGACAACAAGCCCTTGCCAATGGTCATCAGCCACCTTCTCGATCTGCGGCTTCCAATGGGCGGTCATCTCAAGATGGACTACCAACCAGTCAATCAAATTCCGCTTCCAATGCTGGCACTGCCAATATGACTCCAGATGAGCGGGCCCGTGTGACACGCCATCAGCACGTCATTGAAAGAGCTTCAGGATTTTGTGGTAATGATGCCGACACTTTGACAGAATTCCGCAGACTGGTCTCCAGTTATAATACCCATGATATTAGTGCCCAGGAACTGCTTACTAGTATGTTCAGACTATTTGATCAAACGCCACCTAGCAGTGTCGTGACCTTGGTCAAAGAACTCAACGAGCTGTATGAAGATGCTAGAACTAAACAACGTCTTCGCACTGCGCTTGAGTCGTGGCGGGCAATTCACGAGGATTTCCCTGCTCTTCCTGAATCTGCAAACGGCGGAGGTTCTCGCGCTCCTGGATGGGCCACTGCCACTCGCAAACCTGAACCTCCTCGGAAGGGGAAACAGAATTCCAATGCCAGAGGGCCAGCTCCTGTCACTTCCCAGGGGCCCACTACTTGGGGAGCCCCTTCTTCCTCGGCCCGTGCCTCCGCTGCTGACTTCCCCGCTCTTCCGGCCAAAGGAAAGGCTCCAGCACCCGCTCCTACTCGCACTATGCCTATCCGAAGTGCCCCCGCTGTTAGAGCAGGTGCAGACTCATTCCCATCTCTCCCTCCGGCGCCCAAGGTGCAGACAACAATTTTTGCCCCAGGTGGTAGAGGAAATGCAGTACGCCGCGATTTCGGTGTGGTCAGAGACACGGGTTTCTCCTGGACTGGGAACAGTGGTGGCTCTTCACAGTCCGCTGATACCAATGGGGCGGCCGCCGAGCCAGAGGAGGATGATGGTAAGAAGAAAAAGGGAAAGAAGGCTTTCAAGAAGCTCGTTTTGTAAATACCGTATGGTGCGAAGTTATGCGTCTGGCAGGCATGTGGCACACTTATGCCGAATTCGGTGTCATGATAGAAGCTTGTAACTATAGATACTTGTCATGTTTTGGAGTTTAAAGATTTGATGGATTAGATTACGTTCTAGACGAAAATATATTTATGTGTTCTTATAGAAATCACTAATTGCAAAAATAAAGACGTTCCAAAAATGAGGACACACATGCATGCATACATAAACTCATTACCTAAGATCGACTGACAACTTTCGGAAGGAGGTATATTGTGGAACGAAGTTGACGAATAAATCGTGAACATCTCTCATATCGTTCATCTGATAGTCAAGACAAGAAATGTTGTCCCCACATACCAACGGAAGATTCTAGAGTTTAGTGCTTTTTTTTTCGATAAAGTGAAATAGTAACCCCATTTGATTAAGACGTTAACAGTTTTGTATTTGACCATAAAATTATAGATTAATGAGAAGTCGAATGTTCACGATATCTTCGAATCATACCAACAATATCCAATCCGAACGAAAGGGTTACATTGAAAACCAGGGTTTAGCCCCACTTTTGGCAAAAATAAAGTTTCCTATATAATGCCTATTGGCAGACTAGTCTTCAACAAACAGGAACAGCCTGAGCTTCTATGGCGCAGTGGTAACGCGTCGCACTTGTAATCCTACGATCACGACATGCGAAGATCCGCGGTTCAATTCCGCGTGGAAGCATTTCTTTTTGCAGTTTTTTGGTCGTGACTTTTGTTGCCTGAGATGAAGGTACAGTGGGATTGAAACAATTTAGTGCAATGATTGGGGGTTAGTTTATGTTTTAGTCTTTATTTGTCTTTGTCTGCCTGAATTGTAGGCACAATCGTCGTTTGGAAACATGGTTGATTTAGTCTTTGTTACACAGATACACCATACTCAACGCCAAGCTTTTCTTTCCCAAAAAGCAATGTCTATGAGGTCTTGCGGTGTATCCTTAGTAACTGTATATACGTACCAATGATAGATAGAAAGCGGTATTAAGGAACACCTCAATTACATCAAAAAGAAGTCCCATAGCAAAAAGATATGTTGACAAGACTGGGACTCGAACCCAGGCGGATTTCTCCATCAGGAAACTTGCGTTAAGGAACGACCTTAACCTGACGCCATAACCAACTCGGCCATCTTGCCAATGATGTTGAAGAGACGGCTGCCAATTAGACCTCATGAATGTTGATCGTTTCCTGGTTGCACGGAACTTTTTTTAGCTGTCGACGTTAAATTGTACAACAAAAGAAATTTCAGCTGTCATGTGGCCAGACTATTCTAGCCAGGGTAAACGCAAAATAAAACAACAACAACTATACTAGATCGTCATGGTAGCTTGGCCCACAGTTGAGGATGACAGCAGACGAAGACTCCTCTCCTGCCGTTGCTATGTCTTTATTCCGGGTGTACTGCTCTAAATAGCTCTGTAGTCTTCACTGGGTTGAAACCTGAGTGAAAAAAATCCGGAGCGCTCCGGGAATTTGATAGCTAGTAAGTCATGAACCGCTATCATAAATTGGCAAGATGGCCGAGTTGGTTATGGCGTCAGGTTAAGGTCGTTCCTTAACGCAAGTTTCCTGATGGAGAAATCCGCCTGGGTTCGAGTCCCAGTCTTGTCAGCATTTCTTTTTGCGTCATTACTCTTTTTGATGGACATGTCGTTATCTCATTAATGGGTTATGCTACTCTCTATTTTACATCCTCCACATATTCCCTTCCTTTTTGTCAGGTGCTTTTGCCTTCACACTTGTCTGGCAATGTCGCTGTCTAAGTCATCACTTTCATTCTCCCACCCTTGAGGTCCCGCATTTTGCTCTCTATAGGTAGTTGGGACGCCCATGGGACTCTTAGGTGCAGGCTTCTGCCCAGTCCATTTGCTACGGACGTGACTTGCCTCTTCTTTTACAGCCACCCAGCTTGTCGAAAAGAAGATGACTGCATTCCATACTCCTTGTAATGGCAAAACCAGAGCACTAGCAACACTAAGTCTAAAATCTATAGATTCAGGGTGCACAAGCTGATTGATTCGGTTGATAGAGCTCGGTATCCAGGTCACCAGAACTGAAATGGCAAAGACAAAACTGGTACGAAGATATGCTAGTTTGACGGGGTCAAGACGCTTGAGCTTCTCGCGGATTTGATCAACGATGTTTTTGCCAGCTTGTGAATCTCGAAATAACTTTC
Source organism: Huntiella moniliformis (assembly GCA_000712465.1). NCBI lineage: Eukaryota > Fungi > Ascomycota > Sordariomycetes > Microascales > Ceratocystidaceae > Huntiella > Huntiella moniliformis. The sequence goes on along the minus strand of JMSH01000018.1, from coordinate 249,784 downwards.
CAGCGGAAGTTGAGACACAAATGGTCTCTAGCCGTGCCGAAGTTGATGTGGGCATGGGCTTATGAGGTTCCAAGTAGTCTTCTAAACGGCTCCATTCTCCGGATCTTGCCCGCGGCGAGATTGGGGAGATTGGAGGGATTGTCGTGGACTGCCTATTGGAAGACTCTGCTATTGGCGGGATAATGGCATCTAAGTTGGCTGTACTCACCACCTCAAACTCAGTGGTCACGGTGAGGTCAGGTCTATTTGTACCCTATGAAACATGTTAGTCCTGAATAATCATCGATATGTCCCGCTTCTATGGATCACAAACCTTCTCGGCAGATACCCCTGTCTCATCAGACGCAAAGCCCTGGTGGTCTCCATTGTCACCACTTCGACTGAAAGTGAGATTGCGAAGCTGATTGCGTTGGTGGAATACATGATACCCAACAGCAAAGTAAATTGCGAATGAGGTGAAGATACAAATCCAAATTGGGATATAATAGGTCCATATCCGTAAGAATGCCCAATTTGGACTGATCCAACACCATAACTACATGTAATAATTAGTATGATGACTTACTAGTTAATCAAATAGCAACTTACAGTAGCGTCACCATACACTTTTCCTCGTGCTTCTGTCGAAACTAACAACAAGACAACGGCAGGACAAGCAGGTAGACCAAAACATACTAGGCTATACGCCCATATATATCTCTTGAAGGAGGCCGGATTAGCACCGAAGAAGAACACGAGCAATACATTGATTGCCATAGCCAATGACCAAAACGGATCTGATTGCATGCACCTAATGAATTAAGACCGCTTAGTATATCTCACCACTTAAATTTCTAATTTGGTGTAGACTATGAGACTTACATCTCTAGCATGAATGCTTGAATTTGACATAATGTCGAATCAACACCATTTTTGAGGCCATCATAGCCCATCATACAAGCAATACCAGCACCCGCATTTGCCAGTGATGCAAAGACGAGGAAGAGATTAGGTACTGTACGGAGCTTTTTGAATACGCGATAGCATATGATGATAGAAAAGATTGCCGTCATGGACATCATCGAACCAACCCGCTCAATGGTGATTATGACTTGGATCTGCTCCTGAGTGAGACCCATGGTTGACAGAAGCAATCTCAGATATATGACTAGTTAATAAGCCAGTATGTTGTGAATTTGAAGCCACAGAAGGCAAAGAAAAGAAAACAAAGGGCAATGAATTATCTAAGTCGGCACATAAAGAGTGAGTATTACCGACAAGGAAAGTCAAAAATGAGGGAAACAGTCAACACGCGAGACTGGCAACTTGCAAGGCTGACGGAGAATAGCGAATAGAAACAAGTTATGAGTTATATGCAGTTTGATAGTAAGCTGACCAACCACAAAATAAGTTGAGGTTGACGAAGTCGGTGCCTCAGTTTTGTATATAGTTTACCAACATATACCGGGGTTCTATCATGTGAGTAGTAATCGTCAGAAAACGGCAACGTCAACGAAACATGAATCAAACTACACGTCACCAGATATGTGTGGCAGATAGACCAATGAAGGTCTTGGTTATACCAAACCGGAGAGTCTTTGGTCGGAACAGAGTGTCAGCCGCATTTCGCACACTCTGTAAGACACGTGAAAGACATGAAAATGCCGTGGGATGGTATGACAGGCTCGCCTGCATTTAGCTCGCAAGGTGTAGGACGAAGAGTAGAAGGGAATTACAACTCATATGACTGAAGACTTACTTGGAGTTTGGCCTCTTGGGTGGTACAAGTATATATTCTACTTCCGAAAAGTGAGAAGACATGAAGAAGAAAAGGCCATGCTCTGGGGCAATAATAAGGTAGGTTTGGAACATTCAGTGTGAAGATGAAATGCAGCCAAGGGTTATTAACTGTATTATCTGGAGGAGACCTGCATCATATAACAGCAGGGAAGATCAGCCATTGCAAACAAAACATGAACAAGTACCGTCTGTTGCATGGCTATAGTTGCCGACCCGGAAAAATTGCCAGGATTTTGGTTCATGATACTCCCGAAGCGCCCGATTAAGTGCCTACGCTGTAAAGTCACGTATGGCCAGGTATTCCCCGACACAGACACACAAGTACCAAGTCGCCAATTGCAACGTTTAGACAGCAGATTGGGAATGTCCCGAGCCAGTGTCTAGCAGTGGAACAACCAGAAATAGACCCAGCTGGGACTTGGCCTGGCGCACTCTTCTGCTAAGCTCATGATGATATGACAGGCTAAAAGTGATGGCCAAGATGAGTAGTGTAACATGTAACTGCATGAAGCGGGGATGTTGTGGTTAACTGGACACCGCTTTCTGAAGACGGGAACGGAGAACGGCTCCACGAGAGGAGATGAAGGAAGAGATCAGGGAAGAAGACCGACCACAAGGTTAGATACGATGTCAGCACTACTTGATTAAGGATGATTGCAGATTCCAGATGTTAAGCTATAGATCTATCAACAGTGACCTCGAGAATACGGATCAAGACATGCACGCACGCGTCAACCGACGTTGTGATGTGCTGTAGGAGCGACGAACTCTGCGTTAATTCGGATGGCCGGAATGCAGCCACGGCATCTAAAATCAAGACACGGCGTGACCCACAAAGTGTCTGGCTTATTCCGCTTTTTGTTAGAAGTCTGCGGGACCTCACCACAAGCGAATGTGACAGCAAAGCTAAATATCAAGAAAGGTGGTTGTTGCACAAGCCTGTTTGGAACGTACGGAAAGGAATAGCAAAAGTCCTTTGAAGTCACCAAGTAGAGTACCAGACGAGAGAATAGAATGTAAAAGACCGAAAAGAACAAACTAGAAGCACAAACAGTCAAAACTGTATTTTTCTACAAAACATCAAATATGAAATATAACTTTCCCATCTTACAAAAGAACGCGAACCGCAATAGCGCTGCGAGACATGAAGCCAGATGCAAACAACCACGCCTCACGTGGTTTCCCGTTAACCGGCGCAACCGGTACGAGCACAGATGCACTGACAGTTGATAGTCTAGAACCATCATCTTCAAATAACGTACTTAATTCCCACCCCTTCCCTGATCTTCTGTCGGGTTCAGTGGCATTTTGTCTTGGGACTGCCATTCTGACTGTTGAGCTCATCTTGTGATTGTAGTTTTGTTTTTGGGCCGTCAGCTCTGCACCTTTAGCCATACCAGGAAGGAGGAAAGCACTCTTTTCTCCATAGGGGTCCCGGAAATAACTGGGGTTATCAATGACAACATCTTGGGAGATCACATCCTCAACAGTGATTTTACCGTTGGACATAGTACCAATAAGGGCACGTCCCAAAATGCAGTCAGCAATGAGAATCTCATCGGCATTTCGCCCGTGTCCTAGACCATTATTGTTGTGGATCTGAGAAAGAGCCTTGGTGACACGAACACCACTGTGGTCATCAGGGGAAGGCAAACTAGGATCCGGAATTGCAATATGGACGGTGTCAGTCCAGGTAGTACCAAGATGAACATCCTCAACAGCACGCCACAGACCTTCGCGGTAGCGATGGTCATTAGTGACGTAGATGGAGGTTGGTGAATGAACAAAGACATCGTTCGGTGTACGGATGTCTGGGTGGTAGATGGTACGAATATGGCGGGTTTTGGTGGTGCCGAGGCGGTGATGGAAGATTTCAATCACGGAACGGGCTTTGTGTGTTGGAACGCTACTGTGACTGAACGCAATTGAGGCAACGTAGTCGGGATGAGGAGCATGGTTTACAGCAAAAATGTATACCGAAGACTTGTCTTTGGGATCGGTGATGACGTCAATGCCATGTGTGATGAATGGCCCGTCAAAGTTTTCCATTATGAGACGAGTTGAAGTAAATGTCTATGAAGGCGATGAACATTATTAGTATCTTAATGAGTATTGAACTATGTGTCTTAACCAACGTACCTTGGGGTCAATAATATGTAAAGAACCTTGAGACTTCTGTGCCAAGACAGGATCATCAAAGACAGTCAACGGTGGGAACCACTTGAGACGAGTATCAACTGTGTCTTCACATGCCGTGAAGATGACACCACCAGGCTCATAGTAATGTAAATCCTCACAGTTGACAGTATCTGGGATATACTTGAAGTCCTCAGCAGAACTAACGACAGTGGGGACAATAGTACGACCAAGTCCCATAACTCGACAGAGAGTGGTCACCTTGGCTTGAGTATAGATACTCACAAGGCCAAAGGCAACAGCGCCGACAACCGAGAGGCGTCTAACCTGTTTCAACGAAAACTTGGAAGGAGACTTTGGAGAAGCCATTTTAAGTATATAAAATTGTATAAATGTTTCTACATCTCAACAATCAAGACCAAACCACTCGAGGGGCGAGGGCGTCGGTGGCTCTTATACGTCGTCGTTCCATACAAACTTTGGGCGAATTGCACAGAGAAAGTGCCTTCTTTGTTCACCAGTACACCGATTGGGTCCAACAACTTGGTCACATCGCCAAAGGAGAATAGTAAAGAACACACCATAGCCTAGCTAGCACCATCTCCAACTAGCTCCTAAGTCATCTCATAGCTGTTGTCCAACTAGTTACAACACAACAAACACGGATCTTTGCGAATCCTTCACAGTAGCCAACAGCCTACTGCAATGTACTTTCAGCCGAGTATCTATATCAAGAAGTTTGATATAACACCATGCGATTTCATTCACCGACAATGCTATTGTTCGTGACCACTTACATCCAACAGTTGAGCTGTCACATCACACTCCAGATGTGCCAGCAACATGGACCTAACACACGCCTTGCAGACCAATAAGATTACCAGCCTACTCATCTACATACGTACAAGATCTCGCCGATTGGAAGATAGAAGCTATTAAGAGATTCCTGACACCAAAATCCTATGACGTATGCATGGCCTCGACCCAAAAACCTTGTATGCACAGATGTTTATACAAAGGATCTCGGTAGTCGGGAGATAGGATCACTCCAACGATTGGGTAGATGCCCGATCATCTGGACACGGACTATCTCCAAAGCCAAGGCATACAACCAATTCGGTATAAGAAAGCTAAAGGCTAAACTAGACATTGTGGAGATATACCACCCAATCAATAAATATCATCCACATCGCCAACCAATGGCTTTCGGCAACTTGAATTTGTTGGAGCTAAAATGTGACCTTAACCGCCGAATACTCCAAAATGCTGTTATAAAGGAGTTCCTTTTACGAGCCGACAATGGAAAAAGAACATTTGATCCGTCTTGTTGGAACCAACTCTCAAAGAAGCGCGTCCTGTTTCGTGATAACGGTGACTAGGTGTCCTTACTAGCTCTAGTTGTCACACTCCTGCTTGCATCTAGGGGGCCATCCCTATCAAGCTTTGCTTGACAAAAAGCGGGGTCCTGAAATGCTTGAATCTCTCTGTCGGGTCACCATCTACATACTGCTCATTGTTCAGCTATGGTATGTACAAGTGTATGGTCTTTATCTAGCTGAAAGCCAATAGGCATTCATACATGCATCTATGCTGTCAAGTTTGTTTTATAACCATGGATCATTCCCGAATATTGGAAGAAGCTCATTTGTCAACCTCGAAAACACTTCTATCTTTATTGGTTTCTTATCAAATGCCGGATATAGTCGAAAAACTGTCACTACCTATGGGGTTACATACAAACTTACAGCGAGTTCCATACCCGAGCGGCCAAAACGTAAAGAAAAACAAGACCGCCCAGAAATAGTATTCGACTGCTAGATGTCCAGCTTGTTCCCGGGTCGCGACGATTAACCACTGTCCCCATTGCTGCCTGTGATTGGTTAGTTTTCGCCCGTCCATTCGCATTCACCGACATCCCAGGCGGGGCACAAGACGCACTCTTTGGAGCTCCCGTGAGCAAGTCAATGTTGTGTTTTTCCAACCACTCCTCGTTATCCACGGATAGCTGAGGCCATTGCTCCCTGAACTTAGCACCACCATCGCCGGCCTTGACATTTCCCTTGTTGGCCGGGTTTCTGATGGATCCACCGGCGGTGTTATTCCACCAACGGGTTTGGGTAGCATACAGTCGCTTTTGTGCATCACTGGTGATGATAGAACCTGTAGTTTGTTCGTCACTTGTCATGAATGACAATAATCCAATGAGAATTGTAGAGACTTCCCAGGCGGGATTGTACGACTTGGGGTGAAAATCTGAGATGGAAAGACAAAGTCGGGTAGATGTCTGAAACCGGCCAGATGGGGTGTGCATGCGAATGGCTGGAGGAGCGAACGGGTAATCGGGCGGGAAAGTCAGAGTACCCCAGTACTGTCCATGATGATAAGGTGTGTCCTCCGGGCCCGTGATGATGTAATGCCACCTATTTTCAAATATCTAGTTAGTAGGTGTCGCAAAAATGGCCTTGAACAGAGTAGATTTAATCCGATTTGAAATGACGGGGTGCGGCCGAGCTACGGGACGGGAGTTACGTACTCGAGGATGTTAGAGTCGGAGGGATGAGCCTCAATGTACGGAGGCGGGTTGGCGGAAATGGTCTTGTACTCGCGGGTCAACTATCAAAGGAAAACAACCCGGTTAGCCAATATTCACGTGCGCGCTGTATGTGAGAGCATTCAATGATGACGTACCCGCAAACGTGCCGCTTTGCTAGCCGACATTTTGCTAAATCGATGCGATAACTTCACACTTTACAGAAGATAGAGAGGGAGAGTTCGCAGCAATGGTCCAATTGATAGGAATGAAGTAGAGGTTGAGGAAAAACAAACAGGCTCGTAGGCGCAAAATAACGATTGACTCAGACGAAAACAGAAGGTAATTATAGTAGCGATAAAAGGCTGATGAACAGAGTTTATATGAGGGAAAGAGATGCGATTTGTTGAATAGAAGGCATACACAGTCAGATGTATTTGACAAAACAAAATTACAGTTTTGGGGGCTTTTCACGCGACCCTACAGGGCATCGTTCTCAATGTGGGGTCCTATCCAGCGGAATTCGGGTTGAGACGTCATCGCTAAATGGGTGTCATGGGTGGCACCATTTAGTGTTTCGTTCTAGAGGCATTTGGGTATGAGCCTATGTTTTATGGCCTGATGTGGCACAATTTAGATGTTATTTAGGCCCCCAAACGGTTCTGCTGTTTATTGAGATACCTAAGCTACATGCACATGTTGTATATACAACTCACCAATCTACAAAAAGGACCACACATTGGTGCACTGCCTGGTCTCAGCCAGAATGTTCAAGAACACTGTTCGACGTTTTGGCCGCACCGGGGTAGCCATGTGCAAGTAAAGTGCTTTCACATGAGCCTCTTTCCACTTCAGCTCTGCAAATTAACCCATGAATACCATTTATCATCGACATGACCCACAATTAAAGTTACATAGAGCCCGCTGCGATTCTGCCACCGACAAAATTCACAATGGCTTCTACGTATTCTTCGTCGCGCGACTTAGTTTTTTGAGTGCCGGGATTTTATCATAGTGACACCTGTCATTCTCAGCTTACGTTTGATCTAAGCTCGAAAAGTTACTATAATGGCATCTTCAGTACGTCCTTTCACCCCTCTTCGCCACCACACCCACCAAAGCCCATGCACTACTTCAATATCGCAGGAGACTTGCATGACGTCCTCACTGCAGTGAATAATCCAATGAGCAAACCACTGACTATCGTTACTTTAGAGTCCTGATGCCGTGCAGCGGCTGAAAGCCGACCCTAGCGTATTAGCACAGAATGCTCATAATGACGAAGACTTCCAAAAGCTCGACGCCCAACTGCGCAAGCAACGCCTTGAACGCTTGGTACGACTTTTTACCATTCACTTGAATAGCAGGATCTGATCCTAAACCTTACACATCCATCAGCATCAAGCTCTAACCTCCGGCCTGACATTAGTTCCGCGACCAACATTCAAAGCCTCTCACGGTCGACCGTGTCCGTCTTCACGGCGCCAACAATGTCCGCCATTCCTTCCTCGACCCTATCCTATCGCCCCTCGTAGAAGATCCTGCTGTAAACACCGTGGGCGATGTTCTCCTCAAGCTGCGTGATATCAACCAGCAGCTGTCGGCATTCGATATATTCCATCCAAACCCACAGGTGTGGCTCAGCAATGTTGATGCGACAGACCCGAACTCGTCTGTCACCAACACTGACGTAGACATCAAAGTGAGCGAGCTTGGTCGCTTTCTACTGAAGGGTGGTACCGACTTCGGCAACGGTGAAGGTTCCGGTTATGGTTCTCTTCTATGGCGCAATGTCTTTGGTGGTGCTGAAATGCTGTCGCTGAACGCCAGCCGGGGTACCCGCACTCGGTCTGCCTACAACGCATCCCTTAGCATGCCCATTTTGAGCAACCCAGAGTTCCGTCTGGCTCTTGATGCCTTTTCTTCCGTAACAGACAAGGCGTTTGCTTCCCACGAGGAACTTCTCAACGGCGGCACTGCTCGTGTATCTTGGTTATCTCAAGCTCGGGATCTCCATTCGTTCGAGCTCTCTTCTGCGTGGCGCCAAGTCACCTCTCTTGCGGCCGGTGCCTCTCCCACTGTTCGTCATGACGCTGGCGACTCATTGAAGAATGCGCTCAAGCATACTTTCTCTCGTGATCGCCGGGATAACCCCAACCTGCCACAATCGGGTTACCACATCCGGACCGCAACTGAACTTGCCGGCGTTGGACCACTCCTTGGTGATATCTCATTCTTAAAGACTGAGATCAATGCTAACGCCGCGCTTCCAATTCCCATTCCTGGGCGTGCGGGACCCAGTGGCATGTCTATCGGTGGCGGTTTCCGTCTCGGTATGTTATGCCCACTTTCCCCCTCCATCTTCGGCACTGCCAGACCTTCCCGCATTAACGACCGCTTCCAACTCGGTGGGCCCACCGACGTTCGTGGTTTCCGTCTTGGTGGTCTCGGTCCACGGGATCTCAACGATGCTGTAGGTGGAGATCTTGTTGCTGCAGCTGGTGTGAACCTCCTTCTTCCAGTCCCTGGACGTGGACCTGATTCGGCTCTTCGGTTCCATACCTATGCCAATGCTGGGCGCCTTGTTGCGATGGGGAAGCGGACTGGTAACGAAGAGGGGGGTTTCAGCGGAGCTGTTAAGGAACTAGTTGGGGGAACTCCGAGCATTGCTGCTGGTGTTGGCCTTGTATATGCCCACCCTGTTGCAAGATTCGAGTTGAACTTTGGAGTTCCTATCTTCACTCACAAGGGTGACGATGCAGCCAAGGGCTTCCAGGTTGGTGTGGGTATTAACTTCTTGTAGATATGAGTTTGTAAATTAGGTGTTGCAGACGGTAGACTGTTTTCTTTGATGACGTGGCTAATAAAAAGCATCTGTAATCGCCATTTTTCCAATTCACGCATCCACTTAGTCTCTAATTGCATGGAAATCTCCAACAGCGTCCGGTCTGATGGTGTAGTTGGTTATCACGTTTGTCTAACAGTAACTCAGGTTGCTTGGACACAAAAGGTCGGCGGTTCAAGTCCGCCTCAGATCACATTTTTTGCCTCCGCTCCGGACCCGGAGATGTTCCGGCATGTATCTATCATCTTATCATGAATCTCCAAACTCACGACTATTTTGGGTTGTAATAAGTATCCTTCCTTTTTAATTCATACGAACACAAAAGGTTATGTAAAAATCTATTGATACTTGGATATTTCCAGCGTAATATGACCACCATGAAATCTAACTATGTAGAAACTCCTTTGGTGGTTCCATGACACTGTCCTGTAAAACGACCCACTAAATGCCGCCGTCTAAATGCAAAATATTCAAACAAAGGGAACCAGAATATTGTATGTTCGGTACTCGACATTCTAAGCGTCGGAGTCCGAGAAATCTTCAGTATCTGTCTCATCTATATCGTCATCCTGAATAGTAGAATGTTCTTGACTTTCTCTCCAGGTACTCCAGCTCAACATGCCAAAAGCCACCATGATGAACAGACCGCCTAGGATCGACGAAGATCCCAGGGGAATCCCCGTGAGCATCCAGTCAACAATAGCCACAATGAAAATAGTCATCAGCGATGCAACGCTGCTGAGAACTGGAGATGTCAGGCTGATAAGGACCAGGAAGGACCCTGAGAAAACGGCGTTGCAGAAGACTGATAGAAGCACACAAAGGCCAGTGTACCCTGTGGGAAATACAAAGGTTTCAATGCCCGTCATGTGAAGGATGGGCAGTGGCAGCCAGAGCACGGTCATGGTGAAGAAACCAATGCAGGAGCACATGGTGATTGCAAAAATGACCCCGCGGCCTGGGCTCACGCCGTCAGGAGGACAAGCAAGTCTTTTGTAAAGGACCTCGTAGAGACCATATAAAATAGAGCCACCACCAATCAGGACGTTTCCAAAAAAGCGACCGGCCCGGCCATCGTTGACGTCAGCACCGCCGCTACCGCCACCGCCGTAAGCAACAATTAGAACACCTCCAATGGCAATCAAAACTGCAATGGATTTATCCATGCGGAGCTTCTCCTTGAGCAGGGGCACAGAGAAAGCATATGCAAAGAAGGCAGAGCAATTGTAGATGGCAGTCAAATCGGCGGGAGTAGTCATGTTGACAGCAATGTACCAGCTGAGTCCGGCAATAGTCAAAGACACCGTAAGCATCGCAATGGTCCTGAGCAAATAGCGCAGTCCTTTGAGCCTCCGGTGTCCCTTAGTGATGTCCATGTCCTGAAGCTCAACCATGGATAACGTTGACCGTAAAAGCTGTTCATGGCGCCGCCAGACAATTGGCAGCGGGACATCTGGCTTTCTGCAGCGAATAATCAGGAACTGAAGAGGCCATAAGAAAGTCCATGAACTGTGTGTAAAGTACATCATACAATAGGCTTTGTCCCAACCAAGGTCGCCCTGGATATAAGCCGACAACTCAGTCTGCACTGTAAACGAAACAAGCGATAGGATAAGAAAGAAGCTGGCATATATGTATTTGGTGCGCGCAGCACTCTGACGAGCTGATGATGAAATATCGGGACTGCGATTGCGAAGGGAACTCCGGCGGTTATTAAGGCCCGGCCGGCGCGAACTAGGTCGGTCATCGGAACGGTCATCGGGAGCAAGCAATGGCTCGGCGGAAGGCCCACGGTTGATTTCCGCAGACATGGCAACACTGGATGTGTCTTTTTTTTTCTTGCTTGTTGGAAGATATGTGGATCGGTCGGGTAGGTAGGACTACCAACTCGGGTAAAAGGACTCAATTGCAATGTGACGGTGAGAACAGTCGAGAAAAGGCGCGAAGGGGGGTTTTTAGGGAACGCGAGGATTATGGCGACGCTGGAATACGACCGTGCTGGCTGGCGATGCTGGGGGTTTTCTGGAGGGCGCAAAGTTGACGTCACTAGGGAGGGCTGCTTGCTGATGTTAGGGGAATAATGGACAATAGATGGGGAAAATGGAATTTTTTGTCAATTGGTGACTTTTGTGCCATGGAGGTGGTTTATCTGTGGCGAGGCGAATACTCTGAAACTGTGCAAAGCTCGACAAAGCTAGAGGCCAGAATTTTCCAGTCAATTGTTGGCTAGTTGAATTAATGATAGGCCACTTCAAGTGCCGATATGTATGACACGAACATCAAAAGGATGACGAGTACAGGAAAACTAGCAAATGGGGGGGGGCTCCGAGGATAGTTATAGGATGAGAGGAACGCCTAAACAGCTTTACGGTATCTTGGCGGCACAGATCCAGGATTGACCAAGGGAATTAATGACGCCGGATCTTTCAATTCCATCAAAGCATATTTGGCAGCTTCTGTGCCCGACCACGTTGCCAGCTTACATTCCAATGATCCTATTGAGAAGGGTAACTAGACGTTGACCCTGGACAATCATTGGACCGTCATCAGCCCGAAGTCCCCAGATTCCAGGGCATCCACTACCCACTGAGAATACGAACCGAGGCGGACTTCCGACTGGCCAGAAGGCTTCTATGTCACCATAAGAGCTACCCGGCAGCCCTAGCTCGTATTAACACGACAGCTAACCCCCCACGCATCCAATAAGTCTCAGCTGCCCGACTCAAAATCATGAGGCTATGGCTCCTGACATTAACATGCTGCACTATGGCAACTGAACCGTCAAATTAACAGCTGAATCTGCATCCAATGCATCATTCTTGCACTTTTTCTCTAATACTGTTACTTCTGGGCAGCTTCGATGTTACGCTGTATGTATACAAGTTAACCGATTTGTCGGTACTGACTTGCATGTCATCCTTCCATCTGTCATCGGGTTCGATAGCGGGATGCATCCTGGAAAGTCCTGCATGTGGTCACATTATTCGAGAATAGGGTCATGGGTTACGAGGTATATTCCATTGCTCATGAGATAAACAATACATGTGCTTAGTTAGGTCCGAACAAAGTCTTAACAGTGTCATACTCGTAGTCCAAAGCTTTGTGCCAGTATACTGGGCAGTTTGCCTTGGACACATTCCACGCTTGGTCCAAAACCTCGAGAATATCAGCTGGGAGAGGTTCCTTTTCCAGGAGATCAATGTTCTGGGTCAAATGTTCCTTCTTCGAAACACCAATAATAATACCGTCGTTGCCATCTGTAATCTTCAATGCGGAGTGGTGCATAGCCCAGCGAAGAGCAATCTCAATCACAGACAAGCCGTGCTTCTCGGCTGCTTGCTCTACCAACTTGAGCGCTTCGAAGGTATTCTGTCTAAAGTAGCGCTCACGGTACAACGCACCACTAGCATTGCTCAAAGCAAATCTCCCTTCTTGGGGATCAATGTCAACTGATTTGATCTTTCCAGAAAACAGACCACCGGCAATTGGGTTGTAAATGACAAGGTCCAGACCATACCGTCTCAGGGCGGGAATCAACTCAGCTTCGATATCGCGGCAAATCATGTTGTATCTTCCCTGATAGATGGTAGGACGCACATAGTTGTGGTATTTGCAGGTCATCATGATCTCCGCAACCTCGAAAGAGGTGTAGTTACTGATTCCAAAGGTTACGAATTTGCCTTCTTTGTGCAGCTTGTCGATCGCCCGCAGAGACTCTTCAAATGGAACACCTCGGTCCTATGACACAGTTAGTACGAATTCAAGGTTACCTCACCCAACATTGTGAACTCACAGCACCATGGAGATACAGAATCTGTGTGACATATTAGTTAGCTTAGCTCAAATTAAGTTACAGTGAATCTTGCTAGAACTTACATCAAGGCAATCGGTACCAAGCGCCTCCAGACTTTGGGCAGCGGAGTCCAAAATATCCTGGTACTTGTTGATGCCGTTCTGTGCGGGGTACATGATTTTGGTAGCCAACTTCAGCCCACGCTCGTTCCATCCCGCTTCCTTGGTGAAAGCTTCTTGCTGAGTGCCAACATATACTCTGGCGGTATCAATCTCGTTGTAGCCGCGAGCTTGGAAGGCATCGAGAACTTCCTTGTATTCGTTGATGTCGGTAATACGAGCACCCTTTTCAGGCAGGGGACCGAAGGTCATGCACCCCAGAATGATGCGGGGCTTGTGGGACTGGGCAACAAGAGGCATGATGATGAATTTGAAGTGGGAAACTTTGTGAATCGGAAATGAATTTGTATTGGTCTAAAAGTGATTGGTTTCTGTTTCAATATCGGGAGTGATGACAATATTTATACCTTTCTTTCGCCATTGTATGTAGAAGTCACGAACAGGGTGTTTACATACGTACGGCTCCTTCCATGACTCCCGGCTGCATATTCTAGCCATGTCACGCCGGTTGAGTCAAGCTTTCCACGCAGTTAGTGACGGACTTAGTACAATTTCCGGGAGTGGATTCATTGTCGCTGGAATATTTCCGCTTGACAGCGCCAAGAAAATGCCGGAAGGTATCCCGATGAACCCGGCAATTGAAGTTAATGTTAATTCGGTAGCGGACCTATGGTGTTTGGTAGCCTATCGGAATTAGGACTTAGAGGCTATATTGTATATGTTTAGAAAATGTTTTTGTTGAGATTCGTACTTGATCCATTTATATGTTCCTATAGATGCATGCAGCTGTGATGAACATGTATCATATTCCATGTTGCAGAGTACACACAGCTAGGGTTACCACAGCCTCAACCCCACCACACCATATGTAGCATAATCATGAAGTTATCGGAATTTATGCAGGTAAGACAGGACAACAGCATTATATGTTACCAGTTAGTCCGGCTATCAAGGTACTACAAGTTCCTTTTCAAATCTTGTACACGCATACAATGTATATATAACCACTGGCTGCTGATTCTAATGCATGGTGATCTATCTGTAAAATTACCAGGTAGATAGTCAGCTGAAATGCTCGACACATGTACATGCACATTCAGGTATACATGCCGAAAGGATGATTCCGGGATTTTGTATGTACATGCACCAAATTGGCAACCTTCGCAAACCGTCGGTGATAAAACCTCTAGCCGTTCGAGGCAAGATCTGATAAATTCTTTCTAACTAGTGCAAAATGGCATATACAACTCAGTGACATCTGACGGATCCACCCTTTTTCCAATGATGCCAACTACGAGCCTAAGCTTGATGCAAATCACACCATTAATGTAGGGAATAAGCAATTCCACTGTATCAATTGCTATAGTCGGCTATGATGGCATCCTTTTCACAGTGTGTTGGCCATGTTCTTCAGCTCGAGAGGGGCTACAGCACTGGATCTCCATGTCCACATGGCTTCTTCCTCGTCTGTCTGATACAGACATACATACATTATCAGTGCAAATAAGGGGTCCCGCATGCACCGGAAGCCCCCATTCATCAAGCTCAGGAAATAGGATGTTCTAGCCGATATCGTCATCCAAGGTAGCACTGCGCCCCAGGTGCAAGCCGCCGAAATATGCGGCCAATCACGCTGATGTTTTTGTACGTGGTGAGACAATAGGTCTGAAAACATACAGACTGGTCATTTTTTGCTCAATGTGTTATCTCTGCTGTCGTCAGCTCACACCAGATACTGGTGTCATTACTTTTCTTATATAATTATCGTCCTGCCGTAGCTTGTCCCTTTCACATGTTCACTTCTTTTCTACCACCATTCCTTCCTTCCTATTCGAGTCAACGGCCCCATTTCTCATCTGCGCACCAATCAGCGTCTGAGTTTCCTTCTTTCTACCTTTGGACTGTGCATTCCTAGATCGCAGCACACGACTTTGGTCTCTATTCTTCTCACAATTTGGCTCTCAAGCCCCAGAGTGTCCCGCACTTTCCCCCCACTACCCCCACCTTCCCGTCGCATCCATTCAGTTTCCGGACGTCCGTATTTACTTACGCTGCACCTTCTACTCTACCAATTTTTGGGATCAGGGTCTGTTATTAAGATCGCAATATCTGAATTTCCGTGGTACCGGAATTAATTACACAATATTTTCAGTGGATCCGACGTCATTGGATCAGCATGGACTTCAATGGCTCTTCCCCTTACCCGGAGGGTGTGATCTCCTTCTTGGATACTGATCTGTACAAATTGACTATGCAATGTGCTGTCTTAAAGTACTTCAAAGATGTTCCTGTCAGCTATTCGTTCACCAACCGAACCCCCGATAAGAAGCTCTCCCGTACTGCCTATAAGTGGCTTGATGAACAGATTAAGAGTAGGCAATTCAAGAGACACATGAGACTACCAGTCACTAACTATAAATGTAGAGCTGGGCAACATCAGTCTCACCAATGAGGAGTACAACTTCTTAGAGTCTAATTGTGATTATCTCACCAAGGAGTACCTCGAGTTCCTACGTGAATTCCGTCTGCGCCCCCGTGACCAAGTCAAGGTCGATTTCCAGCCTGAAGGTGTCGATGATGGTTCCGATTCAGTGCTAGGAGCTGTTCAAATATCCATTCGTGGTTCATGGGTGGATACCATTCTCTACGAAATTCCTGTTCTTGCCTTGACTTCCGAGGCCTACTTCCGTTTTATGGACACGGACTGGGACTACGAAGGTCAAGAGCAAAAGGCATTTGAGAAGGGGATTCGTCTATTGGAAGCTGGATGTACTACATCAGAGTTCGGTACTCGTCGTCGCAGAGACTACCACACCCAGGCTTTGGTATTCCGCGGGTTGGTACAGGCTAGCAAGGAGGCCGTAGCCAAGGGATTCCCCGGAAAGTTGACGGGAACTAGCAATGTCCATCTGGCCATGCGTTTCAATATCCCACCTGTTGGAACTGTAGCCCACGAGTGGTTCATGGGTATTGCCGCGATTCACAATGACTACACGACGTCAACAGAGATGGCCCTTCGTCACTGGGTTGGTGCTTTTGGGGGGAAGCTCGGTATTGCGCTCACCGACACTCTTGGAACCCCAGAGTTCTTGAGATCATTCTCTAGCCCTATCTTGAACCCCGATGGCTCAGAAAATGATAAGTTCCGCAAGGCGGACGGCACTTTGAAAACGTATGCTGAGGTGTTTGCTGGTGTCAGACAGGATTCCGGTGACCCAGCTACATATGTCAAAATCTTGGCGGACTACTTCAAGACCACGGGTATCAAGGAGAAGAAGGTTATTGTCTTCTCGGATTCTTTGAATATCGAGCGTTGTATTCAGTACAAGAAGATTGCAGAGGACAACGACTTCATCCCAACATTTGGTGTTGGCACTTTCCTCACAAACGACTTTGTTCACAAGAGCTCAGGCAACAAGTCTACGCCAATGAACATTGTCATCAAGTTGAGCTCAGCCGGCGGCAACCACGCCGTGAAAATCAGGTATGTCTAACACATTAGTGATGCTACATCGCTGGTTAATCATGTGACTAACACATTTCTACAGTGACAACTCCGGGAAGAACACGGGTGACGCAAGCACAGTCCAGAAGGTCAAGGAAGTGATTGGCTATGAAGAGCGGACTTGGGTTGATGGTGATGAGTCCTCTCGCTGGGGTAAGGAAGGAAGCAAGGCTTAAGTGACTGCCTTGACTCTGTGAGTTTTATGGCGACGTGCATATTTCATGTTCTTTTAGTTTTTGCTTATGATGTGAACGCTTTGTTTCTAATTCCTGTTCTTTAATTTGAAACTTGACAAATCAACTTTTGAGCATCGTGCATGTATCTACGGTCAACACATTTGTGAGTGCATACATGTAATGTTGCAAACGAGTTCGTCCTAAAAAGGCAATCAATTGGTAGAGAGGGGTAACATGAGTCACACCACAAACGCAAAGCTTTTCAAGTAGCATATCTGCTCATAACAAGGAAAAAGACATTAAGACGTCTGGACGTTTACCATAATGACGGAATTTGGTGAAGGTGGAATTTCACCCGTGTGTCGTAACCCATGAAAATGCAGCGATAACGATAGCTAGAACTGCCCCGCAATTATCACCACCAGTACTGTAAATTATGTCGTCCGTAAAACCGCACATGACGTTCAAACAAATACTGAGATAACCTACGACAAAATGTCTCCTACGTTTGCTCAAGCTCTGCCGCAATCCACGCGCTCCGAAGTCCTCGAATGGACCTTCCCCAAGCCTTTTCAACAATATGTGCTTACAGGTCGTTCCCGTGCTGGCTGGCACACATCCTTCATTATTCCACAGCTTGATATCGCTCTAGACGTGGGCTATGTCGTCAATAAAGTCCGCCCTAATCAGATTTTCATCACTCACGGCCACACCGATCATTCTGGAAGGGCCCCGGTTTTCATCAGTCGGACGAGATGCCCTGACTTTTACTGCCCGATGGAGTTGAAGCAGGCGTTGGATACGTACAATATGTACAGTCGGATTATGAACGAAGGTGGTAACGTTGGTCCTTGCAAGGAAGGTGGTGAGGATGGCGAGACTGGTGAAGGGGCTGAAGATGTCGAAGGCGAAGATGAAGATGATGGAAGAGGACCACCCGGGTGTAAATGGTTAGACACCCATATCTCGTTCGGTATGAGAGATGGAGATTCTTTTCCGTTGCGGAAACTCAAGTCAAACATCATCGTGACTGCATTCGACTGTGACCATACGGTTCCCTGTATCGGCTATGTTTTCTCGCAGATCAGCCAAAAGCTCAAGCCGGAGTACACCGGACTGAAGGGTCCAGAGATCAAGAAGCTACGTCAGTCAGGTGTAGACATTACTGCACCGGCCAAGTCTGACATCTTTGCTTTCTGTGGTGACACTACTACTAAGCCTTTAGAAGCTGAGCCTGAATGGCTAAAGAATGAAATTCCAGTGGTCATTGTTGAGTGCAGTTTCTTGAAGGAGGAACATATTGTCCAAGCTAGAAAGACGAAGCATGTCTATTGGGGCGATCTTGAGCCCATTATTCGGAAGTGGCCCAAGACAACTTTCATTTTGATGCATTTCAGTCTTCGTTATTCCGATAAGGATATTAGAGATTTCTTCTACAGTATGCCAGATGCTCCGAAGAACATGGTTATCTGGTCAGATGGCTGCCGAGACGACGACGGCCCATTGCCGAAATCATAGAATATCAATATACCCTATACAGTGTCAACCCAATATCACGTGCTCTCGACCAATCAACAAATTCCCAATGAGGACAAATTGACCCCGTATTATAGTTGCACATGCGAGCTTAAAAGCGCGTGGACCCGACACTCTTATGACGCGTCAGATACGCGCCTCGTCTCTTTCAATTTACAACTCTTTAGACTTTTTAATTGCTTTGGCTACCCATCCCAAGTTGCAAAACAGCGGTTTTCATTCCACAAGGAAACGAACTCCACAAGCGCCCTGTCGCTTACTCTTAAACCCTCGTTTCCTTAGATCTATAGATAATTTGACATCTATTTATCCGTTTGAATCTGGGGAATCTAAATTATCCAGGATATTTCGTTGGACATAACTCGAGGCTTTGTTTGTTTGGAAGCACCAAAACTTGACTGACACAACCTCCGGTTTGGACACATCAACTGCTCAGACACTATTTCGAGGATTTCGGCCGATTTTAGTCTGGCTGGTGCTGTTTATTCCCTCTCTTTTGATTCGTGCTCTTTTCGGACTTTCGTCCTCTTCCTACTTTTGAGAAATATTTTCAAGGCCTCTTTTCGGTATAAATATCACCAGTTATTGCCCACCATGTCGGGAGGACTGGATGGTATTTATAGTGCCACTTACAGTGGCGTATGTTCCTCCGATAGTAGCTCTTCTTTTCATCGCAAAACTAACAATGTTTATAGATTCCGGTGTTTGAGTTCCTATATGGACCAGAAAACAAAGAAAGTGTTATGCGTAGACAAAAGGACAACTGGATCAATGCCACTCATATTCTCAAGGCGGCCGGTTTTGACAAGCCCTCAAGAACCCGTATTCTGGAAAGAGAAGTTCAAAAAGACACCCACGAAAAGATTCAAGGTGGCTACGGTAAATATCAAGGAACTTGGATTCCCCTAGAAAACGGTAAAAAGTTGGCCATAAGAAACAACTCATACGATAAACTTGCTCCAATCTTCGAGTATGTGGCCGGAGATGAACCGCCACCACCGGCTCCACGTCACACCAGCAAGCCGAAACAGCCAAAACGTCCCGCTGTTCCTAAGTGGAGTAAGTTTGTCCATTTGCGTTTTGGCTTTCTATTATACTAATCCTATTTCAATCTCAGATGCAACAAACAACGCTGCTGCAACGGCTGCTGCCGTCGCTGCCGCTGCCGCCTCGGCAACCTTGGCTGCTACTCCTGCTCAAACAGTAGCGGCTGCCGCAGTCAACGCAATGATGGCTCGTACACCGGATGTTACTCAATCAGCTTCTCTCGATGCTATCCGTGAAGACGATATAGCGGATAATGTCACAGTTGTGTCAAACAACTATCTTGACAACGAAGATCGTATCGAGATCCCTATTCCGACCCCAGGTCAACGGAAACGCAAGTACGAGGATGCTGCTATTGTACAGCAGCAACACGCTATCTACGGCGACGAGCTTTTGGACTACTTTTTGCTTTCCCGTGACGAAAAGAATGGCAAGATCGCAAGACGACCGGACCCCCCACCAAACTTCCAACCAGATTATCCGATCGACACAGACGAAAACGCCGCTCTGCACTGGGCTTGCGCCATGGGTGACGTTGAGGTAATTCGGGAGTTGAGACGGTTCGGTGCCTCACTCAATGCCCGGAATTCTAGAGGAGAGACCCCATTGATGCGTTCAGTCACTTTCACCAACTGTTTTGAGAGGGACACTTTTGCCGAAGTTATGCGTGAACTTTGGGATACCGTTGGTATCAGGGACAATGCTGGCGCGACAGTTATTCACCACGCCGCAAACATCAGAACTGACCGGATTTCTGGACAGTCCTGCTCACGCTATTACCTAGACCACATTCTCAACAAACTACAGGAGACACATGAACCTTCATTTGTTCAGCAGCTCATCGATGCCCAAGATGTTGATGGAAATACCGCTATTCATCTGGCCGCCAAGCGTAATGCCCGGAAATGTATTCGGGCACTCATTGGTCAAAGTGCATCTACGGATATCCGCAATGGAGACGGAATTACTGGCGAGGAAATGATTGCCGAACTTAACTCCAAGATCAAGGAAAAGGAGCGAGTACCACAAAGGTCTTCTTCGCCTTTCGGGCCCGACACCAGCCACTGGATGACACTCGACAAAAGCAGCAAAAAGCTCGGTGCTACATACCAATCTACGGCAGCTAAAACAGTGCATTCTAGCATCATGCCACTAGTATTTGAAAAGCTTCAGAGCATGGCCAACAACTACGAAGAACAATGGGGAGAGAAAGACCTTGCGGAAAAGGAGGCCCGCCAAATCCTTGTCAACGCCCAGACCGAGACCAATATGGTTAAGAAGGAATGTCAGACGCTTGAAAGCCAACTTGAGCCTGACGACGTGGCCAGCAAGGTTCTCAGCGAGGCGCAGCGGGCTCGGTACGACCTACTAGAGTTAGTGCGGCATCGCAACGGCGCGCAGGTTCAGGCTACGGTGGATGCAGAGTTACAGCGTGGTGGCGACGAAGTGACGCCTGAAGAGGATTCGCTGGAGGGGCGGTTGGAACTGGCTAGACTATTGGATCAAGCTATCCGACAGGAGAAGCAAGCTGAGGCTGACTATGTCGATGCCCTTAGCATGGTGGGTACTGGAGAGAAGATTGAGAAGTACCGGCGGTTGCTCAGGAGGTGTCTAGACGCGCAGGGAGCGGGTGTTTTGGATGAGAACATTGACGATCTTATTGAAATGATGGAAGAAGATGAGCAGATTGGCGGGACCTTCCCGTTTCCCATGGAAGGTGGAGACGAACGAATGAACATTGGGGCTTTATCTTGAGGCACGGTGGCGTGGCGGCAGTATGTCCGGTGTCGTTTTGGAATAACGTGGCATGTATATTGTGTTAGTCTAACGTTTCGATGCCAGCTGGGGATCTACTACTTTGACTTGTTAATCTTATGATCATCTTCCCCACTACTTTGATTGGCTTGTTCCAGCAAGCTGAAAATTCTGTACAGTGACGTCATATGCAGTGAACTTAGATGCAGCCACTACTACGAGCCACTCCTTTGCGTGATGGATACGACAAACGGGGGTTTGGCGAATGTAATGGTATTTTGGATTGGCCCCCACCACAATAACAATGTATAGCCCAGTTACATGTGTATGTACATTCAGTCTATAACCATCACAAAGGACCTTTCCACGTTTACATAGCTCGTGCTACTATGTTTAGATATCCAATAATCAGTACTTGTGCCTATAGTTCCAAGCGGCTTTGACAACAGTTTAATTACTGAGACACACAAAGTAATGGTGAATCTGCAAAATCTAGTTTAGGTTGTGCCCAAGCTCCCCCATTTTCATTCTGAGGACTTCCTATACGGGTGATGCGGGCCGCCCGGCGCAGGAGACATGTATCGCTGTTCCATACCCCCTGGTGAGCTGTACCTATATCCATCGACACAGCGGCCACCGGCATGAACCGATGTAATTACTCTTCGGGTTCTGCAGCCGTGAAGGCAGGTTTCCTGTTTATGCATGTGATGATGGCGGGTCCTTTGGACTTGTTGATATTACTGATCTATGGGCATGGAAGCTTGGATAAGTTGCGATAGATGCCAATTGCTAGTGGTCCCTGAGAACGGACGTCGTTCTGTTTCTGTTTTGGTCGTTTTCATGGGGCACAGTATATTGGGACGAAATGCAACTTGTACAATATAATCTATCTTCCCCGGGGATGAAAGCGGGACGACACGAGGATGGATGGCGCTCGTCGAGGCGGAGTTCGCGGCGGAGCCCATATTGCGGGGCTATCAGCTTGGATAATGAATCAACATCGCATCATCCACTCGATAAACAGCGGGCGATCTTAAGTCACAGGCGCCTAAGCTCTATCGCTGCTGATCATTAGACCGATTATCTTCACTCCCCCCTATGATATAATCTACACCCATCTAGACAACTACAACAAACCGAACACACCCGCCAGAAACTGCCCCCTCCGCGGTTCATGCTACCTGAGACCTCACGATAGCCGCCAGTGTGTCTGGTACCCGCTAGATTCGTCTAAAGTTGAGCATTGATCACACGAGCAGTGGTCTCCAATAGGCATGTCAACAGATTTGTACCTGAATTCCCCCCGGGGCCGGACCGGCAACCACTAGCGGTCGAGCATCTCGGGGGTGTTGTCTGTGCTTGGGATCTTCGGGAGGCGGGGTGTGGCGTGCGGGTTATATACTCCGGGTGGCGCGTGTAGGTGGGTACTGGTGTTTATTTGTCGGGGTCCCGGGGGAAGTTTGGTACGGTATGTCCGTTACCGAGAGCGCCGGGGCCGTTGGGTGTCTTTAGTGGGATTGCGTTGGTAAACTAGTTTGTGGGATGTGCCTGGAATATTATATAGATGCCACAATCTCGCCATATTACAAGACGAGCTGGATAAACAACATCGGTGAAGTGAAACTCACTTGCAAGGTGGTAAATCTCTCAAACATGAAACTTCCCCAACCATGGCATTGAACGCCCCGAAAAGCCCCATCCCAACCCGCCAATCCCTCATTCCCCAACGCCGTCCTCAAAAGACTATCGACATATCTCCATATATATTCATCACCACACAAATAGGGCTGACACGAAATGACCTATAGTAAAAGCGCCATGGTCCGCCACTTACCTGCATCACAGATAGTCTAGCCAATTCCCATCCATGGATGGAACGGCAAAACCCTGTCGTGTGTCCAGATGCGGGAGTTTGACCGCTGTCACCTTGGCCCGGGGCGAGAATGTCCAGCTTGACATGGGGCATGGAATGAATGGTCCAGTGGCGGCTTTTTTTTTTTTACCTGTCTAGGACATAGAGATTTTTTTGTGAGGCTTTTCGGGGGCCGGTTGGGAAAGAAAGACAAAGTTAGAGGAGGTGGCTGTGTCGATTTTGCGGCGGGCCGCTGGTGTTGTAATGGATCGTTGCAATCTAGAATATGATATGTGATATAGACATTGATAGTAACTCTTCCTGTCAGTATGCGGGGTTAAGGAGAATGGCGAAAGTCTATGTACATATGTACACATTTATCCATATCATCAAGTCTGACGTCCAAATCTCACTATCGTCGTGGGTAAAACGACCCAATTGGGGAATTCCATTTCCATTTGCAGGTAAATTCAAATAACCCTAACTATGGTTAGTTGTCATTACCCGCCTTATCGATCAAACACCATTGCCTCAAAGAACATGTGCATTAGCCGCTGTCACCATATAGACCGGTTCTTATATTCCTCCGGATGAACCTGGGACATCACTATACATACACAATTCATTTGCATGTGTCGATTAAGTGGCAGGTTGGCTGTAATCTAGCTGTGGTAGGTCACCCTAATTGGTGTTGTTTCCAAGCTGTTGTGGTAATGTGCTGAACATAGATAGTCACGAACTCAAGCTACACCAAATGTATCGTATTAGTTCAAGGAATGACCACTTCAAAATATCAAATTCATTCAGACACTGAGACGTAGTCTACCCCCCCATCCTTGTGTAGCCCCACCATCGGACCTGTCGCTCGAGACTTTGCCGCAGCTTGGTACACGCTGCGCCGTATACATTCTTCTTAACATGTCCCTCACACATGTCTCAATAGGAGAAATAAAAAAAAAAAAAAACCCACAAATGTGCACAACGCGCAGACCCGCACAACCCACCCTCTACGATTCGATAGCCCCCAATGATTGTGCCTTACGTTGGCTTTCGGTATAAACATAACCCGATCACTATAATGGTGGAAACAAGCGCCATGATTCCGTGTAATGGCACAGCTCACATTTGCGGACGCCTGTCGGCGGAATAGACGGACGTCCTGGTGTTACAATGGGATTTGCTTGGTCCCGTGGTTAATTTCCCATCTAGCGGACCGATGAATTAGCGCCGAAAAGGCGGCATTGTATGTAGCCTCAATGTTGGCGATACCAAGAATATTCTGTCCCCCCCTTCTAGTTTATTTCCAGTGGAGACTACCCCGTCCATTCGCTTATGAGCTGCATCTAGCGAGTAAAGCTTAATTTGCACATTCACCCAACAAATGGGCTGCTTGGTCAAAGAAAGCTGAAGCCTGCAGCATGGCGCATCACGGGTCATGAATTAGCAATATTATACGGGGATATTCCACGTAACTCTCTCGGTGAAGTGCCGTTGACCGTGATTGCAAACATGGATTGTGTTGTCATACCCTCAGGCGGTCAAGTTTGTGGGTCACTGCTAGAGAAGCTGAAGGACATGTCACTGGTCATTAAAACACAACAATAGGCCTAACTGCAATGCGATAAGTCACCCAACGGTGTTTCGCCGAACCCAGCTTCTTGTCTTTCCCGAAAGTGGGGTTTGACGTCAACTTGCATAAGCTGGGAATTCCTCCCTTGGGTGTACGCAAGGCCCATCCCGGATTTATCTGTAATCACTGAAGACCTAACTACCGGATATTTTCTGTCGCTCATTGGCGTTTCGGGTGGTTCGTCTTCCACTCAGGCTCTCGTATTGGACGTTGTCCAACCTCCGACCATAGAAGCTGACTGGTGGAGATCTGGAACATGTATGTACAAGTAAGTAAAGACTCATATTACACCAGCCCAGACAAGGCCCTTGGGACGGAGAAACCCCCGGGTATGTAAGACTGGTCAATGATTAAGAAGGCGACAAAACGCAATAAATGGGGGTATCATTGGTTGGATATTGAGATTTTTCATGTACGACGACAATGATGATCTGTGAGTAAACATAACCATACGATTATGTACTGTCTAAAGCCATGTGTATCAGTTGGCGGTCAGTGATCCAAGCGTCTGTGGCCACGCTGTATACTGGAACACGGAAGACTAGCCTCAGCTTCCGTTG
The DNA here is from genome assembly GCA_000712465.1 of Huntiella moniliformis. Taxonomy (NCBI): domain Eukaryota; kingdom Fungi; phylum Ascomycota; class Sordariomycetes; order Microascales; family Ceratocystidaceae; genus Huntiella; species Huntiella moniliformis. The sequence continues at coordinate 224,521 of JMSH01000018.1, read as the reverse complement.
GCTTTATGCATATTTATTGCCTTTTTTCCCGCCGTCAATTTTGGGGCTATTTTGCCTCTTTAGGGAGAGTGGCGGGTGCACAGATTTAAAGGACAATTTTTGAGGTATGTCGTCAACAGCTGATTGTCAAAACTATGCGGCAGGTTAAAGTCTTTAGGAATCATGCGCCTTGTGTATTCTCCTATATCTGGTTGCTTTGTTGAAGTGTCTGACGCTTCTATAGAGGTTTCTTTTACAAATTCAACCAGAGCTGAGCTGCACGGAATCTTTGTTGGTTCTATCCAGAGCTGATACTGGTACTAAGAAGTCACAAAGAAGATAATCCACTTCATTTCTAGTGTCATATTCACTGTCTCCAACTATATGAATATCCCTTGTATCCATATCACATCTTGTCCTCCCGGAGTTCCGGCAGTCTACGCGGGTTTTTACAACGATTTCCCGGCCCGAGCTGTTCAGGATGGTGTAATATACCGATTGTCCGGAACTTACCGCAACACATGTTCAATTGCCTCCATGAACCGCGCGACTGAATCATGCTAGTACTCTCCATATGCCCAATCACTCGGTTCATCACCATGCAAGCTGAGTGAAAGACGGTCTCAAGTCGTACACATACTATACATGTGTCAAAAGTCAAGTCCCAAAGGGGTGTCTAATATCTTACATATGTACGTCTTTGATACAATTGTACCACAACGTCCTGCAATCAGATACAGCCAGTAGTGAGCATAGGCGACTGGATTTACGAACAACATCTTAAAACTTGGTACAGGGAAAACACTCACCCCCCTACCAGACAATTTTCTAAATAAATGCAAATGTACATACGTTGTGGCGTGAACGCTCCCTTTTTTCAAGCAAACGGTATCATATTCCAGCGTGTGGTACGTGAGAACCCGCGACATGCAATATTCCACCACATATATGTATTCCCTATGGATGTATACCAGGGACTCAGCTGTGCTTGATAAGTCCACTATGTCCAAAATCATCTGGTGATCTACTAGAGCCGCTGTTGTCCCTGAAAACCCAATGACGTTGTTTACAGGGTCTATAACCCTATATACGTGAGTACTCACTTTTATGCAGGATCAGCTGCATCAGTTGTTCTGTTCCTTGAGTTGGCAAACCAAGGATTAATCAAAGTCTGTGCTGAAAATGCAGTTCAACCTCTTACACACTTTTAGATCTACGTAAAGAATGTAACTTTCCAGTACATACCTGAGAAAAGCAGTGTACATATGTGATCCAAAATGATAAACGTATCACGTGCATCACGAAACGGTCCGCTTCTACACTTATTTGTGTACTCGTGACTGAAGAATGGTCCTGTCTTGCAGCATTTTAAGGAGAGACGGCGTTCTACCCAATGCCTCAAACTTAGCTGAATGGTGGGTCGTGTGTTGCCCAGACTGGGAATAACTTTGCGGGAAGACTGGTTATTGTTGTAAGGACAGATTGGGTTTTATGGACCTTGGAGGCAAAGTCTTTGTTAGGTTACATTGGGCAGCGTTTACAGGAAACTCATTCTCGTCAGGGTCGATGTTATGGATATTGTTTGGTTGACGGTTGGGTTGTCCACACCGCTGCTAGCCACGGTGGCAATACTGGCGACAAAAATGAATATTTACTCGCCTATATAGACCTAAGGAGCAGTACTACTGCATGTTAACATATAGTGCGATGCAAAGTCTGGCATGCTCTCTCAGCCGGCACATCAGATCATGTGCCCCTATAGACTACTTGTATTTTACAAAGTCTGATAGTACATATGTTTCCTTCAAAAATGGGTGTCACTGGTAAAAGCAGAATAGACGTCGGTTTACATGCACCATTTGAAGAAAACTAGCATACATACATGCATCGTCAACTCCTGTGACACAATAGTAATACACATTTTAAGTATTCGTGATGACTTTATAAGTGCCGAACTGTAACGCTTAACCCCAGGAAAACAGCTGGGTTAATAGAGGTTCCATTTCATCTATAATCCTACAGCGAATCTAGCTGAAAAAGTCGCCCTAGGAGCATTGTGCGGGAGCAGCCTACTGCAAGACATTTTTTTCCTCATTTGGTTATTTGGTACAGGCCCACCATGTCCTCTCATGCATGATTGAGTGGCTGTCGCATGCATACATAGCTTCGCCGTCATGGAGATACACTAGTCAGGTCAGGGCCAGATAGAAACCCAAATAACGGCTTGTATATTCAAGGAGCGGTTCAGGTCAACCACGATCGGCGCCACCAGACGCAAGATTTCTCGGTGTTTATAAGTACATACAAACATGAGTACACACGTATGTACACATGTATGTACACACATTCTCTGGCGCCCGGGCGTTTGCCCGTATCTCAAGGTTCTACGAAATCCCACCAGTCATGTGGTGAACTTTGATGCCTGTCCAGCGGACGACGGATGAACATGTCGACATATGCCTACGTCTGGACAAAAAACGTGGCTTACAATCGTATGTTCATCCAAGTTATCACCTCATTAAGATGTTCCACGATGTTTTATTTGTTCTCTTTTCTCCCTTTGGCCAAATTTGTCGGTCAAGACAACACGTCGATGCCCTGGATTGGCAATGTTTGTGTGGCGGTGTCGCCGTACACTAAAAACACGACATGTGGTCTAGAAAAGCGCTAGAAGAGCTGACTGTCAGATAACCCGGGATTATGAGTCTCGGATTAAAGCACAACTCTAACCATGGAGATATAATGATTAGGTAATCAAGTTCGGAGATGACTTGTTACCAGGACACACGCAAAGTATGCATGTATGCATGTATATATCGAATCACATATACACACCACACTGAATACACATGCGCAAATGCTTGTTCTGATGCATCGAGTGAGTATTTGTTAGCATGGCTGTCAAATGCGTGTAACCCCGTTGTTCTATATCTCCGATTATCTGACGTCAAGGCCATTGACGTCAGAATTGAAAAGTCAGAAAGAAAATCCACACACCCGAGGTTTCTTTTTCCATCGGAATTTTGACATATGTTTTCCCCTATGGAGAAATCTGGCGAATTCCTTGTACGATTAATGGCTGCGCAGCTGTATCTCTTTGGTCCAGTTCGGCCAAGAATGCATTTCAGCCCAGCAGCGACGAAATTCAGGGTTTGGTGCATACAAAGTACATGTTGCTTTACCCACAAAAAGAGGCCTCTCAAACATCCAACTGTCTGACCGGTTAGGTGTTCACTTGTTGAATGGCTATCCTCCCTGAAAGACAGAGACAATCATGCACGTAAGTCTGCCGTGTTTTTCCGTATGTTTCGACGGATGTGTCCAATGATTTATAAGATGATTTGATGTTTTTGAGTTGGTGGGGTTTAGTCAGCGCAATTTGTTCTAAGCCCCCTCCGGAAGACCGGTTTCAACATGACACCGGTTTCCGAGATACATATTGTTAAAGCTTGTCTTGCTGATGTCGTGTGGCAACCCTAACCCTTCTGTTGATGGATCGGGATTCCGATATGGTTACTTTATCTTGTTGTTCCATTAAACTGAGTTAACAAAGACCAAACAGATCTATACACATTCCCACCAACATCGGAATAAAAAAATAGTGTGAATAAAATTTGGGGTTGATATTGAAAGACTCAATAAATTACAACCATGCATAGACATGTAGAAAAGAGGGCTGATCTCACATTCCATCCATCGTGACTTGAAAAACAGATGGTGCTGAATGTACTAAATAGGAAACGTCTTGATTAGGGATTAGATAAATATACGATTAATACACACTAACGCCGGTCAGGGTCTGGCGGCGTTTTCCGTTTTTAGACATAACAGAATCCTTCATGAACTTGGATTAGCTGAGCCATCGAAAATATGGAAGCTAGATGGAAGAAAATCAACTCCAGTTTATCGGGTATAAACGCGCTTAAGAAGATGATATGTCCGTAGTCACAAACTATCTCTGAATTGATATAAAGACAATGGTTGTATATATTCATGTCAAGTCATCTTAAGTTTGGTATGTATTGACTGTTTGCGTAGCACACATGTGCAGGTAAGCTGATAGAATACTATCAAGAGGGAGCCAATTCACCAAAGTTGGAGGAGGTCGGACAAACAAACCCTGATATCAAACTGCTTCCCTCCAAAGACATATTCTCTTCCCTCAGAACCAAGTTTACGCCCGCAGAAACCCATCCTACTCGGGAGATGGTCAACTGTAATTCCAAATTTCGGATGCTCGCTGATCACCGGAGTCACAGTCTAGATGGAGTGAATGCTCCGGATTTTCGTAACCCGCCACACCAGTCTTTTCCAAGTACATCTTCTTTCGCTTCTTGGAATACAAGTGTACAAGTCGCCAATTTACGATTCAACCCTGTTTGAAAGCCCTCGTACTACACACCGAGATAGAAGCCCCTGGTTAACATATCATGGGGAAGCGATCCATCATGTTATCAGTTTGGTACATGTAGATACAGGTATGCCTGAATCGCGAGTTCGCGCCTTTTTTTAGTGGCATCACATATGTGGCAAACACTCGCGTGGTCGGAAGTAAGAGTAGCCGAAGAAGAATAGAAGCAAAGTACATAGTGTTGTATGTATTTAAGCGGTCTTGCGGTTAAGTCTTGTCCTACGGAGTGTCCGTGAGAGATCATCAAGTTATATTACCGGTACCTGCCGCCCGGTGGCTATTGTACATACACATACGGTGACTATAGACGTTTAGATCCTTTGAAAATTTCCCCGGATATTGGTGTGGATAGTCACCCTTCCCGCGTTGCTTTGTTTTAAGACTCGGGAAAGTTTCAACATGCTAGTTGCGGAATGTTTGAGGAACACAGTTGTTAGGTTGCTTCAGCTGTCATTGTTTTGGATTACAGGTACGATGTTCTCAACAATGCATATGTGTATACTTGATATACTGACCGAAGAAGCTTGTTACTTTTTCTACATATTTGATTGGGTCAGAGAAGTGTCCTTGTTGTTCACCGTTCATGTCACCGAGAAACCAATACACCTGTATATACACACACACAATCTTGGAAATGACGATACTCAAACCATGGAACCCTATTTAAACTTTGAAACATTGACCCATCAATTTTGGAATCCTATTAATGACATAACCAAACATGTGAAATCCGGTATCTTGTCAATCACTATGATACCCATATTTCTTTTCTTTTGTCTCTCTTTCTCACTGTCAAATTGTGATTTTCTCATGTCCATCACATCCCTGTGTTGTGTCTATTTTTTTTTTTTCCACGGCCTCGCCTTGATACAATGTCGCCCCTCTGACCGCTGTCGTTGGTCGCTTCGTCATGACTCCTTGTAAGAACGCACCAAGCTGAAATCCACGTCGTTCTCGTTATAGGAATTTAACTCTTCTTGTACAAATTGGGTAACTAAGAAGAGAATTTGACCAGATCCGGCTAGATATTCCGCGCTAAATACTAGGATTTTCTTTTTTTTTTTTTTCCCTCCTCACATCACTGTCTCGTTTTCTTCTTTTCGCTTTGTCCGGCTGTTCCTTGCTGTGCGATGTCAGCGAACTTGACGCCAGGAATGTCCATTTAATCAATAAAATCACAATAATAAAGACTCCACTCGACACAAGTTAGCCCCTTGACACGCCCAAATTCCCTTGTGTACTGGGCTATAGCCTGGAACTGGAACATACTCCAGCACCCGCTGCCGTCGTTATGGTGCTACGACAACTAGTCCCCGCTGCAGCTTCAGCTACCCTTCCATTCCAACTAAACTCTAAACGAAAGTCGCCGTTACAGCTCTGATGGTTTTTTTTTTGCCCTTTTATTCGTTTTTTTTTTCTTTTACGGCTCGGGCTGGGCTGGGGCAAGCGATTCCCGCTGATCTGTTACGGCGAACTATGGATTGGTTAGATTACACACTTACATTATAGACTTGACTCGGTCCATATAAGGACATCTGCTCGGACGTCATTTTGACCCAGACCAAGAGTTTCTTCTTGATTTCGATTATTAGAATTCGTGACATTCCATAGTTTTTCTTTTTGCTTTTAGATACAGTCTCATTGTTCTCTGTCACTCGTCTTTCCATATACTTTTTTTTTTATTTTTTGGATTACACTCGCCTTAACGATTCTTGCCACGATCTACACGATATAAACCTTTTGCCTATAACAACAGTCTTTCAGCCCTGGACATCCGTCTTTGCATCTGTTTCATTCACCAAATCTCTGGATCTTTACTACATAAGACCGTGCTTGCCGGCTTTATTACTTGTACCCACCACATAAACAACTCACTTGAACGAATTATCTCGATCTGTACTCGATACAACTTCGCCACCTCCGGCTTCTACAACATCCGTCTCTTTTCCGTTTTAAAAGTACCGATTCGCCGTCTTCTCAGATCCACATCGCCGACTCAGCCCACTCACTGCTTGACGCATTGTATACTGTAACAAAGATTGCCCCCGCCACTGCAAAACCTAGAATCCCAGTGTTTGATCGTACATCGTCCATCTTGCATATCTTCCCTGGCACATTGTAAGTAAGACGCCATGGGATAAAAATTCCCGCCTTGAATCCCGATCCCCAACCCACCATGTGCGCCGAGTGGAGTCGTCGCTCCCAGACCAGGCCGCTTTTTTTGCTCCCTTGCATCGGCTGTGGCACTGTAGTCTGCAGCCTGACCTCAGTCCCTGGAACAAGAGCAAGCACCTCATCAAGCCAGCCCTAAAACGATACAACGCCATCGTCCGGGGCCCCGAGCGGTGTCTGTGGGAAAGGAACGACCGCCGCCACAGTTGCATTTTGAGTGCTTGCTTGCTGGACCATAGCCATGTCCGATATCCGAGCCCTGCCATAAAGAGACGGAATGCCGAAATTAGAGAAACGCTCAATAGCTAACCTGTATGATTAGAATATCTTGGTTGTAAACCCACTGTCCTATTCTTTTGCTTCTTGTTCTTGTTCTTCTTCTTCTCTTTCTTGTGTGCCACGGCCTGTTTCATTATACAGACCCCCCCAGTATCTCATTGTCTGCACATTCACGGCGCATTTCCAACAAGAAGACCTTTTGCACGCCCCTTTGAGTGGCCCTAGCCTTCTCATTCACGACTCGAGAACCCCACCAGCTTATATCCAGCCCGTTCATCAACAAGCTTTCCTGCAACACAGTCGGTTTTCGACACGCCCTTGCTTGACTCCATACATACACCCCGTTGTTGTTGCTTGGTGGCCCTGCACGTACTCCTTCCTCAGTCGCTTTACGTTGCCCTACCTTGCCGTGCTCGTGCTCGCAATCATTGCATATATCATCATATCTGATATATCGTACATAGATACAGACCTCGACACGCCCGCTAACCACCGTCATCGACAACTACTCCTTGTATTCCGTCAGAAACGAATTACACCCTGCTTGAACCCAATATCGTCGCATATACACAGGGACTTAAATTCTAAGCGCTTTTATCTCTCGGCATAATCAATTTAACCTTTGTCAAAAAGGCAACAAGCCATAAAAGAACTCAACATCATCGCTGCATTTCCGCTTGTGGTAATCCTTGGCCCCGTCTAGACCACCAACAATCAACCGTTATAGCAATCCGCTGCTTGTCCTACGCCGGCCGAGCTTTCTGCTATATCACGGCCGACACCTTGCCCGCGGACCTTGCAGTAGTTAATAACCGGCATTGGCCCCCTCTTTTCTCTTCGCTTTCGTTCCTCTCTTTTTCCTTCTTCGAGATGCCTGTCGTTCGCTCCTCTTTTCCGGCTCCATCTCGTTCCGAGACTCAACCCGTCCGTGTCACCGTCGTCACAGTAAACTCCAACCCACCAAAAGCGAACTTTAACTTCTCGCCAGCTTCACCAGCATCAGCATCAGCATCATCATCGCCATCACTTTCTTCATCGCCGGATATCACCTCTACCGCTCCGCTTGACCACGAGGTGCCTTCCATGCAGCAGCCTTTTGTCGTCAGCACTTCCGCGCAGTCTATCGACGCCACTTCAGCCCCCACAGCTGTTGCTCTATACGACCAACACCCAGAGTCTCTTTCAAGCCGCGCACACTTGTCAACGACCTTGTCTGCTGAATCTACACCTGCGACTTCCCAGATTATTACTGGCAGTGCTCTTCTTGTTGGTCAAAGACCTCTTTGGGACGCAAACTTATCAGTCTTTCAGCAATCCATTTCTGGGGTATTTGCCGTGATTATTTTTGTTGCTATTTTTCGTTTTGTGCGCCTTCTTCATTGGCGTCAAGCCATTCGTTTACCAGACTCGGAGGGTTCCCCTTCTCTTTCTAATTCTTCTTCTTCTTCCTCTTCTTCTTCTGTAACTTCACCCACCGCTTCGACTTTTTCTTTGGCACCATCAATTACGACCTACGCTAGAGATCATTCCAATTCTAGTGTGTTTCCATCTCGCAAGTTTAACAAATCCTGCATCCATTCTCATCGCCGTACCCTTTCACCCTTGATCGATAAAGACGAGCTAGTCAAGTACCAGTCTCTGCAAGACTTTTTCGGTCATCTTAATAGTAAGTTTATTTCCACGCATCTATCTATTCATCAAGGGTGATAAATTCTAACGCACACTATAGTCAACAAACCCGGTAGCATCGCACCGCCTCCATTCACCCCACCAGAGCTTGATTTCTCTGAAACCCGCGAATTGCCCCCAGCGCCCGGAGCTGATTTCATCTATCAACCCAACCCAGACTTCCTTTCGCTCAAGTTCGACAACTTCGAAACACCAAAACTCACCATGTCTTCTCAGCAGTCTGGCAGCTCTTCTGGCCCAGAGTCTTCCCAAGGAAACACCTCGCAGGGAAACAATGGCTACTCTCAGGGTCAAATCATTCAGGGCCAGGGCTCCGGCGGTCAGAGCTGGTCCCGTCATACTATTGTCTACGGTAATGGACCTTGCCCGTGTTGCTCTTCTCGGGGTGGCGGTTCTTATGGCCCCTCTGTCTCGCCTGCCGAGAAGCGCCATTAATGTTTTGATGGTTATTCACACTTGATGTCTTTACGGTGTTTCTTTGGTTGCATTTTCTGGACTGGTGTCTTTTTGTTCTTTTCTTGCATTCATATATTTCCTTTGTCTTTTACATTGTTAATTGGGCTCATCAACCCGGGGTCGCTGTTATGGTTTATTTGGTTTTGGGCGGGGCGGATATGATATTATACCAAAAGCAGATGTTGCTTTATTGACTTTCTATTTCTCATGTCCCTTTCTTTCTTGTTTTGTTTTTCTCGTGATATATGACATGTGGCTCTCTTGAGTATTGGCTGTTTTGGCTGTCAATATAGTCGCCAATGAAGAACATGTAGATCATACAATCTTATTGTTCTAAGTGAATATGAATCAACTCCACAACAACAATGTTCCCGTACCCTATGTAAATTTCGACTACAGTCACAAACACAGCCAGTGGCCATGGGGCATTGAAATACCAACGCCCACGGGAGTGGCGCCTATGACGTTAGATTATTCTACGTCGTGTCCAGTGACGGTCGTATCTACCGTGGGGGCAATGTATGATCATGCGATTTTGGATATTCTATTGACTGTCTTATATAGTCCCACAGCAGAAGATATTAATCGATATAGGTTGCAAAAATGTCCATCGGTGTGTTATACAAACTTTAGAATCTAGCAAATATCTAGATACACCACCACTATTTCAAACTATAGTCGTGTTATAGATCGTAGTGTTGCACAGTCGTCGATTGTCAACATGTCAATAATCTATATATTTCAAGGCAATTCGCTAAAGTGTCAGTCAACAGTCAGTTCTTGATTCCTTCTCACGATAGAGTCACAATTGCTGCCGTTACTGTATCCTTGACTCCACCGGCAGTACGACGTCCTCGGTGGTCCGTAGATGCAGCCCGCCGCGCTTGCCACCGGCTAACCGCCCAAATGGGTCGGCTTTTCTGTGTTCATATGCACGGGCTATGTCAGTGGCGTGAGGCGGGTGGCGCCGGTGGAACTGGGGATTTGAGGCTTGTACTACCATGAAGAAGAATGAAGTATCATGATGAAGATGGTGATGGAGATGAGTTTCTGTTTATGTGGGTTGGATTTGATGGGATCGTGGATTATGGGTTGAGAAACATGGCTGGGTGAATGTGGTGGGTTGGAGAAAGAGGTTGGAGGGTGGGAACTCTTTGGGAGCTGATCTTCACGTGGTAGGTTGGGCGGGTAGGTCGTTTTGAGTGATAAAGCTAGACGGGCTGGCTACCCGATGTGGCCCTTTCATTCGGCCTACAAACGAGTTGATTTTCTTTGTTCTAGTCAATGTGTTCCCCGATTCACAAATACCCAATGCCCCTCTTTGTTCTCGACTAATTCACTGGGAAGGATGGGTCTTTGTCTTCAGTACCCTGTCTATGGTCATATATCACACATCTATTATACCTTAACCAACCACGACTATGATATCATCGACACATCTGATTGGGTCGATTGGGGACGCCCAGCTTCTCTGTATGCAACCTGATTCAGTCCAATTAGATGATTAAACTTGTCGATTAAGCGCCCAGAGGTGATATTTAATAAACTCAAAGAGAGTGACAAAGAAGCGTCATTGAGTAGTTATGATAATGGCTGCCACACTAGAAAGTCACCACAAGTTTGCCAACAATGGCTTAACATCGACTACAACATGGCAAAGTATCACCGTGGCGTATGCCAATCGTACAAGTCTCTTTGAAATAAGCAGCCTACGTAATACAGTCACCGATATTGACCCGATGTATCTTCATATTGCTAATTACTCTATCAATACAAAAAAAACGATGTGCAAAACTCATGCTACCATGGGTCTTCTTACATGTCTGACTCCTCTTGAAGGGACGAAAAGGCAAACAACCGTATCATTCGACGTTGAAGGGTGGGAGTCTGGTCTGCGATGTGTATCACCTGTGACATGGTCAAGAAACAGTATCAGATGGCTAGATGCACGGTCGGGTTTGAGAAGTCGAATGGGCCACACGAGTATCCCCACGTCAAAAAGACAGGCCTTGGGCTGCACGCATACCACGTTTACTCAGTGCTTGTTGCGTACAATACCAGCACTATACATAACTTGCCAGTTTCTTTTTCACAATCTCTACATACTTTCCACATTAAACGAAGCTACATTGTCACTGTGTATATCATGTTATACCAACCGATTATGGTATCTAGAAACAAAACCCTATTCATCAAACCAAGATCTGATTTATGATCGCTCGGGCCTGTCACGGCTATCAAACGGGAGTGACCCACCGATACTGACGACAACAACACATCTGATGATGCTAGTCTGATGAACTCCAGGTTTCTCGGTCGAATTTGTTTTTTTCTGCGAATCGAGATTTTAACAGGATCTTATTGGTTTTTACCCGTTTTGTTTTGTTCTGTAGGAATCCGTGGTTTTTTTATGCAAATTTGAGAAAGAACGAACTGGGTTTGTTGATGATGTTTGGTTCCGAGACTTGTCTAGAATCGTCTGGTTCGGAAGGTATAGATGGACCCTGGTTTATAAGGAAATATATACATACATGCGAACCTACAGGTACGATAACTTGTAATAATATTTGCCATATCAGGTATTGAACACTCTGATGATGCCACATGACACATGCAGGTTTCCATAGTTGGATTGTTATATTGCTCCATCTTTAACTGGTAGAAGTCGGTGAACATGGCTTACCGCTTGTACCATGCCTTAAATACCCAGAGACTTGATCCTCCCATGTAACTCTATGGCGGAAATGCTACGAATAGGGTGTAACTGCGTGGCCACCGCTACTTCGACGAGATGTTTCTGAAACGTTTCCTCCTGAAAAAATATACTTGCCAACACATAATGTTATCTAGTTCTTGCCACGAATTGACCATGTTCTCCAATAATGCTGACTATAGCAAATAGGACTCTAGATGGTCAGCAATTCTAACCCACATAGGCATGCTGATGGAGATGACCTAACTGCCTTGTGTTGTAACCTTCCTTCTTCGTTATCACGCAAATTGTCATGTTAACCCTAAAAATGACCATGCAACATCTCAATATAATGAAGTTTAGAAAACTACGAAATTTGTATGCTTGCCATTTTACACTTACAGCCCAGCAGTCGAAGCATGGTGCACGTGTTGCAAATTGGCTTATTCACAAAATCAATATTGCCTTTTTCTCTATCCAAGTGGTCCATACCTCTGTCGTGTTCTCTATTTTTGCACAGGCCGTTCGATCTGTCCGTTTCGCTGAGTGCTCACTCTTAACTTCAGGCTTAGAGTGTAGATACTGTCTGTGTGCTATTGGGTACCCACTAGCACCTGTGACGCACCCCTGATATTGGGCATCCCGGTTGTTGCTTTATACATATTAAAGGACTTCCGAATTGTGGAAAAAACCGTTATAGAAGAGTGGAGAGCATGTCGATGCCCAGGAGGCACAGTTTTATTGTGAGAAAAAGTGTTTACATTTGTCTGTCTGTATGCATGTATTTAGACGACTTTGGGAAACTATCTTTCCATGAACGAGGACACGCGTCACTTGGTTAGTTGAAGTTTCGTGAGTTTTTAAGCAGCGGGGCTTTGTTGGATTGTTGTTCCAGCGCACACATGTGGACTCCTTCCCCGCGATTTATGCCATTGCTGATTTGGTCAGCAAGTATGTAGGAGGCCAATAGTTGTTTGATGAGAAGACAAGGCTGTTACGACATTTATTTGCCACTTACCGGGTGGCGACAAGATGTTGTCCGAGTCAACATCAGTCCTGTGCTGTTTGGCAATGACGCTGTGGTTTGTTGAAGGCATCTTCTCTTTTCGTCTGTCCTATGTTGTCTACACAAACAAACTTTACAGGCAGTGCCTGTAAGGTCTGCCTTATAGAGATCATTGAAGTATCGTGGTTATGGCTCTGTTGTACTTTGCCACACATCTAGATCTTTACTACATTGTAGTTCTTCAAAGCAAACGTTTGCTTACTCGAGGACAACACGTACATACATACTTGTATTTGTTCCGCTGCTAATCAGTGCTGACGTCGAAAACTAAGTTGTAGATATTGTCCCGCAATACATGCAAAATGTCCAGAGTTTTCAATACTGTATCTTGATGTGTCCATGTAGGTAGCCATGTGATGTGAGAAAGAAGTTATAGTATTACAGGGTTCGAATTAGCATTGTAAGCCAGTACTCACTTGCCTATTGCGATCATCAATATAAATTTCCGGTATACCTTTTTTAAACATAGCATGACACACGTCGTTGGCTTGCCGTAATCGGAATGGTGTTTACCATTTTGTTTTCGAGTTCACTCAACTGACTGTTTCCAAGTTTGGGGATTTCCTATATTCAACTGACCATGGTCTCGTGAGGCCCTAAACTCATGGTCCATTTCCACGCTCTTTCCCCGGCCAAAAAGCTTTGTTAAATAGGAAGCATGAGCAGGCGTCATTTGCATCAATCCCCTGATTAGGCGTCCCCAGTTGGAAATGTTTGGTGTTGAGCCATGAAGGGCCCGGGGTTTGTTGTTGGGGCCTTGGCCGGGTCAAAGGGTGGTCGGATTTGAACGGAGTACAGTTGATATTCTAGAGCAGAAAAGAGCAATTTAGGGTAATGTGGAGAATTAACCGACTGAAAGGAATGAGTTTACACGAGACAAATAATCGACCTCAGTATTACTGGTGTTATTACAATGTAACTTTACTTTTGACACTATGTCGTTGGAGGTTGCCCCGTTGGCATTGGTTGATATAGACTACAAACTAGGTGGAAGTTAGAACCAAACCACAAGTTTTCAGAGGGAGGGGGGAACTAGAACCCTCACAATAGACCAGTAGAGCATAGCGGTATCGTGCGTGCACTGACCTCTCACCGTCCCTTCGCTGCTTCAAAACGTCGAGACGGAGACACATCAGGAGCTTTGAATACACCACTATGGTTGGAACCGTTGTGTTCGCTCGGACAAAACTGCGCTCGATACGTGTTTCCAATGCTTTTTTCGTGCATTTTATCACCGAGATATCAAGGTTACAACCCACACTTCCAGAACCCACTGACTGAGAATTCGTGGCTTTCATACTAAGCTGGCTCAATTACCATCACGGCCTTTCCTGCTCTGATCTTTTATAGCCTCGACGTCGCTCTCCATTTGTGCTGTACTTTATTTTTCTTTTTTTCTTTTTCTTCTTTCTCCTTTTCTTTTTTTTTCTTCCACACTTCCCCCCTTCTCCACCTTCTTTGCTTCAGTCGATCGAGCTTGCATCGTCGGCGTCGCCATCCTCTACCAGAAAGATTTTGCTTGAAAGCTCCTTTGCATTTGTTCCATACGCCTTATACTATACACTTTGTTTCCACGTCTACTCAACTTTTTAAAATTCCGCCTTTTTTCTGCTTACTTTTTTCCGTTTTCACAATCTATCAACTACCGCCTGCTCCAGCAACCACACCATCTAAGAAGTTTCTGCCAAAACTATACCTCTTGTGATTTTAGCATTAGCTAGCTTCCTTTGTCCTGCCTGCTCTATCCAAGTCTTCCTCCACCAACTTTGGCCTTGCTGTTCTCACCTATTCCTTCTGTTATTCGCGTTCCTAGAGCCACTAAAAACAACGCCAGAACAAAAAAAAAGACTCCACCTTGGCCCCCTCTCTTGGACCCTCTGCGCCCTGTAGATACAGCCAGTCATCACGTACAGACAACAAAAAAACAGCGCCACTCTCTCCAGCACCTGGTTTTTCTTTGAACCCCCCAGGCTTTCTCACATATCGCAAAGCTTTCTTCTTCTTCCCCACACCTTTTGGTTAACCTTTTCTTCTTTCAATCTTCGCTTTCCTCCGATAGATTGTCTGCTTTGCGGCATCGTTCTTGTGATAAACAACTTTCTTTGTCTCTTTGAACTACTTTAACTCCTTTGCTGAACTTATTCACAACTACGTTTTCTTTTCTTTCTTCTGGAGCACTCGCAACGCTAACAAACAACAACCCATTGCATCCGTGTACGCTCGCTTCATCGTCGTACACCCTCTCGACATTCTTTTTTCGTTCTTGTTTCATTCTTACCCATACATAATCGCCATTTGGTTATCTTGTTGTGCCTGTTGTTCTCATTAGGACTCTCGATACATTGATACACTTTCTACTCTGCAATTGTGTGCCTTGCTTGTCGTTGAGACTGTCCTGCCTGATTCCTGTCAATCGACTGCTGTCTCACAAACATCAACCTCATCTTTGCTATCTCAGTTTGCTTTTGTTTTCGCTGCGCCAGACGCTCCGTTCAACTTTTTTTTTTGAGTTCATTGCACGTCTTTTCCTGATTCGCCTCTAGAATTGTTTCTGCTTCTCGGACCTCAACTTCCTCCGTCCGTCTCGTTTCGCCGCTTTGATCATTACGGTATAGACCTCTTCTGTTTCTTTTTTTTGTTTTCATAATTCTCTCTACCTGTCGGTCCCTTTGTCCCGATCACGCTTTGAACGTTCCTACTTCCTGTTATTACGATACTCTACAGCCTCGCTGTTGATTCATAGTCTCGGCCTACTCCAGACTCATCTACATCTTTGTACTGCCAGTTAATCTCCCGGACGAGATTGTATTCTTCTGGTCTTTACCTTTCAGTTTTAATACTCTGCATTCAAGCTTTGTACCTCGTTAGTTTCATACTTTCCGGTTCATCTTCACTTGCGACCCAAAATCCACTATTACCGACCCGACTGACAGCTTCTATTTGTTGTCCGTCTTATTTCATTCACTTGATCACCTTGTTGACAACTCTTGTAGTTTTCAACTTAGCACTCCATCCTCCTGAGCAATGCACGCAGGCGGCCTCGCTCAAATGGCGTCCTTTACCCCCACTCAGAGCTCCGGTCTCGCTTCCCGCCGTGGTGGCCCGAACGTGAAGCCTCTTTCGTTTGATGCTGCTCGCGCCAACGAACACCAGGAGTCCTCGATTCCCACTCCCCGTACTAGCCGCGGTCATATGCTGGCTGGTCTTCGTACTGCTCCCAAGACGTCTACTGGTGTCAACTACCCTGGCTCGCCCGTCACTGGTACTCCTCCTGCTCCTTTGTCTCGCACGGTTAGCGGCAGTTCGTATGCCTCTGGGGTTTCGGATATGAGTGGCCCCAAGACTGCTCTCCCCCGCTTTGCTACCCAGGCCCAGGCCCAGGCTCAGCAGCAAGCCCAGCAGCAGCTTCTCCAGCAGGCTCAGCAGCAACAGCAAGCTCAGCAACAGCAAGCTCAGCAACAGCAAGCTCAGCAGCAGCAAGCTCAGCAGCAAGCCCTTCTGCTTGCCCAGCAACAGGCTCAGCAGCAGCTTCAGCAGGATCCCAACTACCAGAATCTTGCTCAGATGTCGGCTCAGTACACTCCTGCTCACATCCTCGCGCCTCCCGAGCTCCAGTTGGACGAGAGCTCCACTGAGGGCATGGATCCCGAGATGTACAGCCGCTTTGTTTCTCACAACATGTACCTCGCCCAGCAGCAGCAGCGTCTCCAACAGCAGCTCCTTGAGGTTCAGGCTGCCGCCCAGCAGTTCCAGGGTCTCAACATCAACCCTCAGTTGGCTTATCAGCAGCAGCAGCAGATTGCGGCTATGTACGGCCAGGCTCAGCCTCGTCAGGCTCAACAGCAGATCTATGCTTACCAGGACCCGACTACCGGCCAGATCCAGTACTTCCTTGATACTAGCTTCCAACAGCCACAGCAGTACAGCAACGAGGCTCTCTTGCTCCAGCAACAACAGCAGCAGGTTCAGCTTCAGTTCCAGTTGCAGCAGATGACCCTCCAGGCTCAGGCCCAGAGCCAGCAAGCTTCTCAACAGGCCCCTCGTGTTCAGGTGTCTCCCCCTCAGGAGAACGCCGTTCCGGCCTACCGCACTAACTCTCCCCCCAAGCGTGGTGACACTTCTCTCGGCAACCATGCCCCGCTTCCCCCGCCTTCGGCCAACGCTTTCCGCCGCTCGCATAAGAAGGTCGGTTCTGTTGCTTTGAACAATGCCGCTGCTGGAAAGAATGATGTTCCCGGCTCCGCTGGCCCTAAGACTACGTCATTCCCTACCAATGTTATGGGTACTCTTGGTCCTGGCCAGAGCCGTGCTGGTGAGCACCCGGTCCGTCAGCCTCGTGGTCCTCCTAACATTGAGGAGCTTAAGGCCAAGCCTACCGCCAAGTTTGAGGGAAGTTTGAACTTTGCTGCCCGCACTCGCCGGTCTGCGGTCCACAACCTTGTTCGTGCTGGTCTTTCCCGGCGCAAGGGCACTACTAGCTCTGCTGGTACGATGAGCCCTGTCTCCGAGACGGCTGAAGAGGTCGCCGAGGCCGATACTCCCATCACTGACAACGAGTCGGAGTCTGGGCGTAGTGGCTCTGGTAGCCTGGCTGGCGATGCCGATGCCCGGGTTTCTGTCCGTTCTGCTGCTCCCTCTTGGGGTGCCATTGGGTCTGACCGTCCCAACTCTCGCTCCAAGAACTCCAAGGTCGAGCACTCGGCGCCCGAAG
The DNA here is from genome assembly GCA_000712465.1 of Huntiella moniliformis. NCBI lineage: Eukaryota > Fungi > Ascomycota > Sordariomycetes > Microascales > Ceratocystidaceae > Huntiella > Huntiella moniliformis. The sequence continues at coordinate 207,066 of JMSH01000018.1, read as the reverse complement.
ACAACAGCTTTGCTGGTATGTTCAAGAAAGCTGGTCGCGAGGCCGAGGGTCAGGATCAACGCAAGAACTCTATGCTTGTTCTCACCAGCTCCGAGAAGCGCAAGGCTACTGCCCAGGCTTGAGTCACGAAGAGTTCTCGCTTTCCGTTGCTATGATTCACGCTCACGCCTCTCCTATTATATTCTAATTTCTCATGACGTGGTACTGCGTGCTTGAGATTGAGTGGACAGCGTCTCTCACCTTGTTCAATTTTATCTTTTTTCTTTTGTTTACCCTTTGCATTTTACTTTCTTTCTCTCCTTCATATTAGGATAACCAACTCTAGTCCTGGTTCTAGATGATTCCAGAGATCTTTGGGCGTTCTTTTCAACATTTTCATTGGGTGGGGGTTACTGTTTTTTGTGTCGGTTTTGTATTGTTTCTTGTTTTTGGTGGGTTTGGTAGTCAATTTAGGCTTATTTTAGGAGTTTTATCTCGGCTTTGTTGACCGGATTGTGATTGTATGTTGCGCGGATGGTTTACTATAACGGAATTGGCCCTTGGCCACAAATATAGCACTATTGACTACAAATTTGATTATTGTGCCTCTGATGATTCTTGGTGATTTCTTGATTACAAAGTATGTAACATGGTCGTAATGTTTATGCTGTTGACCGATTTTGGACTAGGCCATAACTATTTATGCACGTGTAGAAAAAATGGTTGTACTCCCATTCTGGCCGTCACTCTCGCTTGTGCCACATTTAATCAACCTCCATAGTCATGACTTGCATACTAAATACCCTTCGGGGGCGAGGACTTGCTAGATGGAATAGAATACCTGTATCAACAACTCCTATTTGGTCGTCATTTGTCCGATATTCTTCAGGTGGTAAGCTCGATTATGTCTACTCAAACTTCCTTCGATTCCCAAGATAGCTGACCAACCGAGACAGATTCCAAAGGAAGTCTTTCATCAGCCCTTCTCGCTCGTGCTGAAAGCATCGCTGCGGAACACGATCAGCTGAAAGCCACTCTAGCCTCGTCATTCACACCGGAGCATGCTAAACGGTTAGGTTTACTAGCTCCGGTAACAACGGCGCTGGCTTCATGGCGGGAAGCCCAGTCTTCGTTGGAGGAGTTACATTCCTTGCTTGATTCGAAAGATGATGAGTTGAGAGGGATGGCGGAGGCGGAGTTGGAAGCGACGGAGAAGGCGTTGGATTTGCAGGGGAGGAAACTTACCGTGGCGTTGACCCCGAAGCATGACTTTGCCGATATGCCGTGTTTGGTGGAGATTAGACCGGGTCCTGGGGGGATGGAGGGGCGGTTCTTTGCTGATAGCTTGGTGAAGATGTATCAGAACTTTTTGGAGCGGAAGGGGTTTCAGGTGCGGGTGGTTAAATATGAGTTATCGGATTCTGCTGGCGGTATGTCGGGTGATAACGGGGAAGCCCCGTTACAGGAAGCTATTCTGGAAGTCACTGATGAAGGAGCTTATGACTATCTCCGTGGCGAGGCTGGTATGCATCGGGTCCAACGGATTCCTGCTACGGAAAGTAAAGGGCGTATTCACACATCAGCCGTGGCCGTATGGGTTCTTCCATCCTTTCCGAGTCTTGAAAGTCTCGATACCGTCACGCAGGCGCAGTTCGAAAACCCAGAAAGTATTTTCTACATCGACATCGAAGAAGTAAAAGCCGAAGTCATGCGCGCCCGTGGCGCCGGTGGTCAACACGTCAATAAGACCGAGTCAGCCGTCCGCTTGACACATATCCCCACTGGAATTGTCGTGTCCATGCAAGACCACCGTTCACAACAACGGAATAAGGAGGCTGCGTGGAGACTTTTACGGTCGAGAGTTGCGCAGCATCGTCGGGAAGAGAAGGAGGCTCAGGCGTATGCGTTGAGGAATACGGTGTTGGCGAAGGATAAGATGACTAGGGCGGATAAGATTCGGACGTATAACTTCCCGCAGGATAGGTGTACGGATCATAGAAGCGGAGTTGATGCGAGGAATTTGCCGGAGTTGATGATGGGTGGGGATACTTTAGATGCGGTGGTGGACAGTGTTAGAGAGTGGATGACGGCTAGAGATATCAGAGCTATGATGGCCGATGAAGAAACGAAAAACACACCAGAGACGGGTAAAGCCAAGGGAAAACCCGGAAAGAAGTAGCACAGTTTCGATCACTACAAGTGGTTATTGTATCAACTCATGTATATTAGTATTCCAAGTCACGTGCCAATTGTGATACATGTTTAACTAGTTCATCACATGTCACTTATTATCTTGATATTTCACACGAAAGAAAGTGGTATTCAAACTATGGTATTGGAAATTCAACCGCAAGCAACAGTCTATCATGAGCCCTGTGGCAATAGGAGAGAGCAAAGCAGTCTGTGTTCTGTGAAACCGGATCCAACCAGGACATGTGAACTCTGTGAGCAGTTGAAGAATTGCAAATGCAGGCGCCGCGCTAGTAGTAAAGCAAAAACAAATAAAACAAAAAAGAAAAGCATCTCTTAGAGAAGTGATGCGGGTGAGAGGGGATCATGTATGTACAAAAAGGGGATAGCTAGAGTAACAATATTTCATGCTACTAAAGCAAAAGGTTGAAAAATACAAAAGGCAAAGCCAGAAGAAGAAAACAGATAGAGAAATTGGAGATAACCGAAGAGATACAACCACGGTCATAGTAGGGCATCGTACCCTCCATGAACTAGGTTTTGTGACACGGAAGACTGTCTATGCCAACTGTCTTTCACGTCTCTCCCGACGTACCATTTCGAGCACTCCCATGGGACTCGATTTACGAAGTCTCTCAAGGACGGCCATCATACCTTCCCGGCTCTTTGCGAGCTGGTCTAGAGTTTTGGTAGATGCGATTTTTTCAATCGATCTTTGAACACCTTTAGCACCCCATTGGCCAACAAAGCCAGTGACGGAGGCCCAGCGGTTGGTGTTTTGAGCCTGGAAACTATCCTTCATACCACGGAGCTTCTCGCCGAGACGAGACTGGAAGATGACAGTCGTAGTGACATCGGTAGACTTGCTGGCTGTAGCGATATCAACCGATTTGGGAACGGCGTAGTGGTGCTTTTCGACAACGGATAAGACACCGACGTAGTTGAGATTTTGAGACTCGGTATGCATCCATCCTTCCTTGGCGTCAACTACACTGGTCTCTAGAATATAAGTACTCTTGTTCTCAGAAGCACCACCGGTGACTGAGGTAGGAAGCATTTTGAAGATAGCTCCCGGAATACGAGAGCGTTTCAAATGAATTCGAGTGGTGTGGAGGCGGCCAGTTGCGGGGTCAACGTAGCATTCGATAGTATCTGTACCAAGAACATGTTTGGAGAAAGGGTTGAGTTTGGGAGAAGTGTAGCGAAGAAAAAAAGCGAGTGCTACGGCGGGGAATGGGTGAGCGTATGAGTGATTTGTCGTGTGAGTGAGCACCATGGTGGGCGATTTCGTGATGTATTCGAGTGTTACTTTTTGGTGGATTTATGAGTTCGTGAGGTCGTCAGAGATTCGTAGAGAAATAGAATGGATAGGTTTGAAACAAGAAGAACAGAGGTAATAATACAAGTAGCAGTGGATGCTAAAAAAGAAGGAAGAAGCAGAGTACCGATGGAGTAATCAAAGTGTAAGCTGACAGACAGTAGGCAAATGTAGTTCAGAAGAGTAAAGCCAGGAGTGGCGACCAAGGAATCGGATCACAGATACCCCGCGATATGGCTAATGCTGCCAGGACAAAATGGGAACTGCTATCGTGATCAAACGATTCCTGTGATCAACGGGCAAAAATCCGTCCGGAGGTGATTGAGAGACAAAAAAAGAGTAGCAAGAACAAAATCCCAAGCAAAATTATTGCAGTAATGGGCAAGCGGCGGCGCTAAGCGGGTCTTGGTTAGCCGAGCTTAAGTGCTTGCTGAGTCAACCGAATTGGACAGTATCAAAGGCCTCAGGAGCCAAAGTTCAACCACTAACGGTAGGAGGAGGTAGCGGAGTAGGAACTAGAGACAAAAAGTCACGGTGTATGAAAGCTCCTGTAGAAACGGCGACTCGTGATGGCAATATATGTGTGAGAACAAGAGGATATGCACGATGAAGCCCGCAGATGCCGGCGAGACAAGGACGAAAAAAATTACAGAGGTCCGTGGTCTGACCATGGAAGTACAGGGAAAGTACGAACGTGCTGGGGTCTTGGGACTGCGGGATTTGTGATGGAATGTATACGGATTTGTGGGGTCTGGAAGTAATGAGAGTGGACTATTTAGTCGGTTACAGCGCGCACCGGAAACGGGTTTTTTTTGGTTGCGACTTTGAGAGTGTTGTGCAGGTGTTTACGGGAGTGGAGAGTCCATTGTCTTCCTTGTTTGTTGAGTCTTGTGATGCATATGTTGTGTCGGATTGCCACGCCGACGGCCATGGAATTTCTGGTGGCTTGAGACGGCTGGTGATGGTGGCATGATTAACGGAATGGCACAATATCGACTCAGCAATCTACACCACCACGCATGTATCTCCAACTCGTACTGACATAGAAGTCGTCATGGGATTTCAATCACATACAAGGTTGCATCCCCCTATTATCATCTTCAATATGGCGGGCTTCCGCTTCTCCAATAATCGTTACTCCGATAGGTTCATCGAATCACATGTTAGACGGGGGTGTTAAGAACCTTGACTTAGTCAAAGAGTTGGAAAGCCAGCTTATTGGTGGGGTTCATTGCTTAAGCGGGGCGGTTTTTCCGCAACGTCTGACAGCTGCTGTGTGTTCAGCTTAGAAGACATTGCAATTGTGGACTGGTTTTGGGGCATTATCAGATCATGGTGGTACACGGCATTCTTGTGGCTGCCGAACAACATCTGTAAACACACGCATATTAGCGTATATACATCAAGAGATAGAGTTACATCATTTTACCTACCAAGACTAAGTCGTTCGTTTGCATATTCACACCCACGCAAGCATCAAACTAGCTGACTACCAGGGACGATATTTAAATTGGTGAATAGAGAATATCTGTGCCTGGAAACATTGTCAACTAGGCATCCTGGAACAGATATGACGACATAAAACATTCACACAACATAGTTTCCTGTAAACCACTTATACTAACAACGAAAAAGCAGGCCATTTATCATTTCTAAACAAAAAAGGACAACTAGGAGACAACGGGTCTCTAAAGGGGGACATGGTGGATAACCCGCATCCCATGAACTCTTTCTATCTTGCACCAAGGCTCCTCCTCAAGAAGAAGAAAGTCGTTGGCGTGGTTCCAAGTAATCTCCGCATCCTCCAACGCATCTAAAGAAACCAAGTTGGTGTAGTAGCCCGGCACACACAACACATCCGAAAAGGTGACGATCTGCTCCGTTCCATCAATCGTTTTGACGTCAACCTCAGCCTTCCCCGATCCAAGCACCGTCAAAGTCTGACCGTGGATTTCAATAACCTTCCCATCAGCCGCCGTAACAAACTCCGTAAGGGACTCCTTGTCGTTACAAATGCAAACATCCGTGGCAATGCTAAGGACCCAGCTCTTATGAAGGGGGTGGGGCGGCGCCTCAACAGCAGGCGGCCCGGCAGGTGACCCAATAATGGACGATTGGGGTCCTGCAACCACAGATCGAATCGGCAGATCGGTAGACGACGGCGCGATTCCGGTATTCCGCTTGTCAGCCTTGGCACTAAAGTGGCTAACATTGTCTGAACCAGCGCTCATGAAGGTGTCGGAATTGACAAGGAGTTCCACAGCCCTGTACGGTGGCACAAGCTCGCCATTGTTCAGAATGCACACGCGAGCCTTTGCGATATACACGGCCAAATGCGGGTTCTCTTCCAGTTGTTGGTCGACACGGTTCTGGACACGCTCCCGAATGATGAAGTGGCGGGGACGCAATTCCGGGATACAGTAGTAACAACCGGGAATTCCACCACTATGAAATATCTTACAAATACAGTCGTGCACATGGTCATCCTCGGGCCAGTCACTCAATGCATTGAGAAATTGATATTTCTGATTGATTGCCTGGACTTTCTGTGCCAATGCCCAACTTTGAGAGAGGTGAGTAGTATCACCAGGTCTCACGAGGCCAGTTTCTGTTTCCAGGCACGCTCGGTGGTATTCAGCCTGCAGAAACTCAAGCTGCATGCGCTCAATCTCCTCTAGGGTTGGCTCATTCTTCTCTTTGAGGGCTTGTGTTCCGCCGGAATTGTTGTTGTAGACTTCCAGCATGCGTCCAACAGATGTATAGAATTCGCGCATGGGGGATGTGGGATCAGCGAATGGGGCGTTGACCTCACGGGCAGAACGCCAGACAGTGAGGACTTGCTGGATCCATTCGGGGGTACCCAATTCGATGGACGGGGCGTCAATCAGTGAGCGCCATTGCGAACGGAGTGTCCAGCATTGATGGAAGCGGGAGTCAACTCGTTGCCAAAGGTCGGATGACATCGTAATGAAGAATGGGTGAAAAAGTGTGGCGGGCGTGTAGACAAAATGAAAGGATACGCAGAAAAGTACGAAATGCCCCTTGTTCACGGTATCAGCATTGTGGGTATGATTAGGGTATATAATTCATTATAACCCAAGAATGACAACAACAAACAAAGAATGTATGCTCTTGCCCTCTAAAGAAAGGTGACGTAGTCTTTTGTGCCATAACAGCAGGTGCGATAGAAAAACATCTATGTACGAAGGAAGGACCCGAGATTCTTCTGAGGGTACTTTCTTTTACAGGGTACTATGTGAAATATATGAAAATTCACTAATGCTCATTTTTTGCTTACTGGCCAGGAGGGGGATTAAAGCATGTGATAGAGCAGAGGTTGTGAACTAGCATGTCTACACCAATAGTTCGATGTTGAAAGATTTGATATCACTATGTGCCTTGTAGAAGGATGTATGAGAGTATTCTCCCAGTTGTAACAACATCATTCAAACGACCGAAATATACGTAGCATTGATGAACAACCTACGTATAACAGCGCCATGACATGTACTGTGGTACAACTTAACCAACACTATCAAGGAGTACCACTTCTCCTGTCCAGTACATAACGACAAAGATCACTACAAAGAATGACGCTGTGAACACATGGTACCGTATAGAAGGAGGCGTGGGTTCTTCATGCACACACGTATGTAGACACAACTAATACAATCCACCCTAATGGCATCAAAGACGGGTCTTGCTATTCTTTACCTCCGAATTACTGGCCTTGTACACTAATTATGTATGATAAATAGAGGCATCACAGTTCGTCAATCTATACTACGCCGCGACTTCCGTAAAAGCTCCACATACTCATCTAACTCTATAGCGCCTGCCGTCCATAGATGCAGTGCTTTCACTTCAACATCTTCATATTGCACCCTAACTTTCTGTTTGTTTCTAATGATTGTAGTTTCCGAAGAGATCACACCAAAGACGTTAACCCATATTCCCACGTCAGTATGGGAATTCGACAGCCCATATGCGGCCAGTGATACATCGACAATGGCAGTCACGGGAGTACCGGTCGGGTAGTCATGCTTTAGTATCATGGTCCCATCATTGTATCTTTGAACACTATATTGTAGATGTTAACCACGGCGCCATATTGAAACAATCATGGTGAACTTACCAACCAAGAAATCGGACCTTTTCTCCATTCTTGGATCTTGGTAGCTCAGACAAGAAAACATGGTTTATAGGGGAAGGGGTATCCTCCAAAATTGTCCTAAAGGTTTTCTGCATTACATAGATGATATCAAAAAAGTGAAGATTCTCTGTGCGGTGACTTTTAGAAACAGAAAACTACATTTGTACACATGCAAATACAAATGACCCTATCAATTAACAGACATGCTATTCAGAACAATTTGTCGTGTGGCCAAACACCTTTGTGCATAACCCTAGATGGTGATAGATAGACCCTACAGATGACATGAATCACGTTATGGAAATTCTTAGATAACAGTCAAGAACCCCGTTAATTTACAAGATTGTTGAAATGATTCGTTGCATACATTGATGAGTTTATCCACCAATAGCTGCTGTGATGCTACCGAGTAACCTCTTCTAGACCTAAGAGTCTTTCTGAAAAAAAGGCTGATGTTGAAGTGTGGGAACCACAATGTTACAACTCTTGATAATCACATGCTAGTTGTCTATGTGCTTAACCCTGCTGACTTGGAATGACGGAATTGGTAAATATCATGTGATGGCACGTCAAACTTCTACAGCAACTATTGTACATACATAGTAAGAAAAGCACGAAACCAGCGTATAACTGATAAAATTTAAAGAACATTGAAATATAATCCACCAAAGCCACAAAGAGCAAATGAGCAATATCAAAGGGAGACTTAAAAGTGGTATGAGGCTCTTTGGGATTGATTTTACGGGTTAGCGCCAAAGAATCGGCTACCCCAAGTTTTAGCAGCACCCACTGTAGTCGATGGAACCATCCAGGGTGTTTCCACCGCCTTATGAATGTCTCGACTTTTTCCCGCTTTTTGCCAGCTTCTTCACTATCTTCACATTTGAATTTTCTTCATCAACTTGTTCTACACACATTTTTGTCTACAATAACTTTCATTTCCGGCGCCTTTTGCATTTCCAGCCACTTTTTTCGGTCTGAGAAATCACCAATCAAGACAGTGTACAAAGTTGCTGCCTAGTACTTACTGGGCCGACCCAACTGGACGCTGAAACTACAAGCGACGTCACGCCTATCCTGTGACCTTGTCACAGAACGACCCCCGCGATTTCTTCATAGATAGCAGCGATAGCGCAAACTGCCCGAGATATCGACTCAAACGACAACTTTAACCTTTCCGGTTTACTCTCTACATACATACCTCTTCTCAGCACCGTTATAAGCAATCGTCTTTGTTACTGCGACAGAGTTCACCCCGCATCACAGCTTGCCCCTCACTCACCCCCGACTGCCATCGACGTCATCCGAAATCGAATCGACGAGTTTAACGACTTTTTAATCGACTCGAGACCCGCCAACCAGCTATATACACAACTCCATATATTTTATCTCACCCTTTTCGCGACAATGTCTGGTATCTGGGGTTGGTTCGGCGGTGGTGCAGCGGCCAAGAAGGATGAGCCCAAGAAGGCAATTATCGCTCTGCGGTCGCAGCTTGACATGCTTCAGAAACGCGAGAAGCATCTCACTACTCAAATGGAAGAGCAAGATGCTATTGCGCGCAAGAATGTTACTACCAACAAAAATCGTAAGTTGTTTGCGCATGAAACTTAATCCAAAGCCCGTCTTATACTGCCGGAAGCGACAATGCGGATGTCCGACATCGCCCAGCCCATTTTGCATCTTAATACACAGTTAGAGTTTTTACTAACACTGCATTTGTCGCATTTAGTTGCAAAGGCTGCGTTGCGGCGCAAAAAGACCCACGAGCACTCGCTCGAACAGACTCAGTCACAGATCATCACCCTCGAACAACAAATCAATGCGATAGAGTCGGCGAACATCAACATGGAGACTCTCCAGACTATGGAACGTGCTGGAAAGGCCATGAAGATTATCCATGGTTCCCTTACTCTTGAGAAAGTCGATCTCACAATGTACGTATTTCACATACACACGATATGAAAACTCATATTGAACTCGGCTAACATTTTTCATAGGGAGGGACTTCGCGAACAGAACCAGATCAGTGAAGAGATTCTCGGCGCCATCTCTTCAAGCACCTTGGCGAATCCCGCCGACGAACTGGATTTGGACGAAGAACTGGCTGCTTTGCAGCAAGAAACGTTAGACGAGGAGCTTATCGGATCTGGCAGTGTACCAATTGCCGACCAAGTCCACAAAATGCCAGCCGTGGCGACCAACCCACGTAAGTTTGATCCCCAAAGCTATATAGAGGCTGCTGCTAACGTGTATATTCTCCAGTCAAAGGAAAAGCCCCGGTGTCGGAGGAGGAAGACGAAGAGGCCGAGTTGCGCAAGCTCCAGGCTGAGATGTCTTTGACGATGTAAGGAATTACATAATCCAAATATGGATGCAGTACATGTACTGTAGTTTACTCTAAAGCTGTTTCAATTCGAAGAGAATCTTGGGGGAATCTGGCATTGAGACAGTCTTTGCAGGCTAGACTCAAGAGGCTTAGCAGCATACTATACCCTTTATAATGCTAGCTAGTGGTCGAACTCTTGGTTGACGGTTCGCGGGAGGTGGTTGAGTGGCTGACTGATGAGAATTTTCGTGTAGGTGTGTACGGGACTGTGTTTTGCGGGAGATCGCCTTACGGGATACCGAGGTTGTTTTATGTTTGTGCATTATCATTTTGGCTTAGGCGTCGGTTATCTTGTTAGTTAATATCACCTTCACAAAATTCGTTGTTTGGGCCACAGAGTTACGTGGTGATGAAATGACGTCAGTATGTCGAGGGGTTCTGTGTCTAGACTTCGGTTATCGAAAGGCTAATTTGTTCAGTGGGACACCTAGACAACGGCACATGGGGATATGTTGTGTTGTTGTCTGTCTTTGTCTCTCTGGTAACCTGCTAATGGTGGGGTATGAAACTTGATTTTGATTTCAATGGGGTTGGAGAACTTAGTTTGACATATATTGCTGCCTAACTATGAATGAAATCATCTTACACTATGGTTGGTGTACCAAGGTATTGTACAAGGCAGAACTATGTATGATTACTTTTAGTCATTCTGTATAATATCCGACCCATCAGGCACATGTCAACCTATCACATTGAAGGCTACAACATTATGATACCTCAAACAATCCAGCTTCTGGATGGCCGAATATGGAGAGACAGAAATCAGGGAAGAATGTTTGGTGAATGGGTGTGTGTCACGTTAGGTATGTATGTATATGTATGCACATATATAGTTTGGTTCCGTGGGGTTGCGAGCAAATGCAGGTCCTGAGGCTGATCATTGTAGTTAAGAGATTCCGGGAATCACATTGTAGCTTTACGATAGGTAGGTTTGTACATACTACCAAGATTATTTGGTTACAGCCGAGAGACTAGCGAACAAGAATAGTCTATTTGCGAACTACGATTCTTCCCAGTAGCTGATATTCTATGGCGAGGCGGGTTAGCCTTTTCTCATATCATGGTTCTAGACGGGGTATGGCGGCTACAACTGCAATATAAGATGCAGGCTAATGGGGCCCCTGCGGTGGTGCATATGCAAAGGGATTACATGAGCAGTGGCAAACATATCAGAAAGAGTCTCTATGAGGCCAGGTCAGAGGAATTGGTGGGGAATGATACATGGTTTTTAGATTTTGGGTCGGAGCATAATATCTAGATTGAGTGGATGCAGAAAAGGTGGGCATTGAGCATGACAGGGCATAACTGAGGCTGAGATAGTAAACTTGAAGGAAGTGGAGAGAACAAAAATTGTGCTAGATTCTGGCGGTATTGGGACATTGATGCCCAACCGGCCATGAACATGCGGTTGGGCAGTCTGTGAATGCATGTTTCAAACTTGTCCGCCCTCGTATGTACTGATGACGCTCGCTTCGGCGGCTACCGATAGTGTACTAAACGGCAGATTGCTGCATGCACATAGCACGGATGAAATTCTATAGTGTATTATCTATACATACAAGCAATGGAAAGTGTTCATGTCTGGTCATGTGCTTGGATGAAGCATCGTGTAATGCCAAAGTCTGTGCAAGGTGAAGTGCGGGGGTTCGCTGGATACACACTAAACGGAGTGCGGTCGTGCTTGAGTAAGTGGGGATATCCATGATGTAATGACTAGTGGGTCACCCGGACTACTACAATATGAATTTAGAACGTACATGCATAGACAAACATGAGCCAAATCCACTCGGAATCTAGCAGAAGACATGTAACTACAAACAAGCTCCTAGAGGATCAATAATTCTCATACATGTATGTACTTGTTCTCATGCGCTGGCGTAAACCTTTGAGAATAGACAGAGCATACGAGAAAGGGGGACACACGACCGACGCCTAGAAAAAGCCAACTTGCCTTTAACTGTAGACATGGAAGCATGTTGACCATGCAGTTCAACCCTTGCGACGGCATCGTGCATGACGCAGTCTTCTTCCAGGTCATTCCGATTAGTGCACGGCGGTGCTTCTCGATCAGACAAGTCGAGCCGTTGGACTGTCTGGCAGAAAGTGGGCCGCGCAATCGCTACTTCGTAGAGACAAGAAGGTTGCTTGTTGAAAATCCCATGGTATCAGGAGATCAAATGGGAAATGTGCTCAGCATCTATAGAGCCGCCTTCGTCATCGGGGTGCTTACCGCCGCCATGGCTGATTTTGGCTGGGTCGGCTCCCTTCGCTTTGCGTTGTTGTAACAGATTGCATGTTCGGTAAAGCAAGGTGATAGTAAATCAGACGGTCTTCAAGAGACTGGATGTTACAAATATGTGTGTCTTTTTTTGAGGTAGTAACAATGTGGATAAGTTTAGCTGAAAAAAAATGTTGCACTTTTGTGGGTGGATTTACATGGCCATTTTGATATGCACGATTTGAAGAGTTTTCACGTTGATGAGCGGGATATCCACACATCTCTACCAAAAAAAATGTGATACTGAATCTGGAATTCTTGGGCAACTGTCAAAAGATAACAATGGAAAACAGGCAGAAAATACCACTTAAAGTGATTATACAAACTAAGCCACTTCAAAGGAGAACAATGCAAGTTTAGATGTGTACATTGTACTACCGTTGACCCTAACACAGGTCAGACATCGTGAACTAGGATATGCATGGTGTATGTGTGGAATCGTAACTCAGGGCGCCGTATGTACAACAGCCGCCACAAATTGTCTGTAAAAGGCCGATGCAGAGGGCCAGATTGCCACCAAGAGCCTCACTTATTCATATCCTTGGCTGCACCTTCTGAAAAGAAGCACTCAAACATGCGGAGTGGTGAGAGTCAAGTTGGTCAATCTTCAGGCCAAGCTTCCGCCCCAAATAAACATAGCTGGGCCAGAGCTTCTAAACGGCTTTGACCTTGTCACGCGAAGCGAGCCCCCCCGACCACCCACATTTGGCCCTGTAAAAGTCTGCTGGATTGCTCACTTTTCCTTTTAAGTGAACAATGCCGGACTTCAGGTGACAGGCTGTTGAACTAAATCAGTTTACACACAAACGTTCGGCAACTTCATGAGATAGTAATCACAGCATATCAGCGACGCTTACACAACATACGGTAACTCTTGTCCACGTATACAGCGCCAGGGTCCTGACACGGAACCCCATCTACAACCCCCAGATTCTGTAAGTCATAGTTGGGGCCTCAACCACGGATTAGTGTGGAGGGCCAGACGACGCCGGAGTGTTGGCTGTCAGAAGACAATGTCCCAAGACACAGTAAAACGCTGTGACAAGGTTCATGTTGCTAGATAACAGCTCCTCACCCCATCCTTTGCTTCCTCCATTGCCACCTTTGAGGGTACTCTAAGCAAAAAGTTATACTATCGCCCACATCATTACCCGTGTGCCAGGAAGATCCGTCACTCCCTTGTCAAAGTTATGACGCTGTGGAGCTTCCCCTCATTGAAAGTCGTCCGTATCCACTGACCACCACCTTGAACCAACAGACATTGCACACTTTAAACTAAGTGGTAAACTTTCTGCACATTTTTGAACTTACCATATTGTCCAACAACATTCTTGCATCTACCCTTTACACTCTTTCTGTCTTCTTTTTTTTTGAAGTTCTGTCCTTCTACATTATTGTTGCCCATATTCCTGTACATTATTGTTCTCCCTAAAGACTACCTTAAGAAGTTTTAACTTCAAGTCTATTACTCCCCCACGACATATACAAACCTGAGAATCGTCCGATCTCTATATCGCTCACGTCTACTTCCGTACTTTTAACGAAACTACCTCACTTGAAAGAGCACTACTGTTTCGACCGTTATAAGTTACTTATAATACATACCTGTCGACTATATCAACTACACCGGAGCATACAACTTCACATATAAACGTTCCCCGCCATGGCCGACAACGAGCATGCCGGCCCCGCTACCACGGATGAAAGTGTGACCATCCCTGAAAATGGTAAGAATAGCAATCAAGCAAACGCGAACGTCACATTGGCTAACCGACTTCGTTACTATATATTAGTCTCCACTTTGGACGTTGAGTCCGAACTTACACCCACAGACTCGGTTGTCTCATCTCAAGTAGAGGATACTGAGAATCCGGATGCCTCTTCCCCACCAAAAAAGAAGAATAAGAAGAAGAAGAAGAAGAAGGCTTCTCTTTCTTCTGCTGCGGCTTCGGAGCTTAGTGGAAGTCAAGAAGAGGAAGACGGCGTTCTCAGCGATTCACCTCAGTCTGAGGGTGTTGATGCTGAAGCCTCCACAGTAGATGTTCCACAAGAAGCCCCCATTTCACCAGAAGACAGCGATGCTGTTGTACCAGAGTCAGCTACGGTTGAAGAAAATGAACAGCAGCCAATATCTCAAGATACTATCGAGCCAACAGATGGACCTCAACAGGTTGATACATTGGAACAAACTGAGACATCTGAGAAATCCTCCACAGAACCTTCGTCCGAGGATGCTCCTGTTTTAGCTGTCGTCGAGGACGTCGCAGAGGGTGATGCTCAAGCTCAAGATATCCTGGATGAACCATCACCAGAGGAGTCAGCTTCAAGCACTGCTGAGGTGCCAGAGATTCCTCCCACTGAAGAGTCTACTCCAGCACAAGACTCCGAGCCCGAACAAACCACGGATGCTGCCACAGAAGAGCTACCCATCGAAGACGTGGCTGTTCAGGTTGACGAGGTCTCTGCCGTGGATCACCCGGTCACTGAAACTGCTGACGAGGAGCCAGTTGAGGAAAATGCCGAGACTGAACAACCACAACTGGAGTCTTCCCCGGAGGTCCCCGCTGAGTCGGTCGCCGTCCCTGAACAAACTGAAGAGGCTGTGACTTCTGTTGAACAATCACAAGAAGAGACTGATGTTTCACCACCAACGGAAGAGTTTACCGCCGAGTCAGAGATTGAGGCCCCTCCCACGGAATCAGTGACGGAAGCGGAGGCTGTTCCAGAAGAACCCACCGCCGACGTTGAAGAGATCGCCGAAGCTGCCGCCATTCCCGAAGAGTCTGCTGCCATTGCCCCTGACGCTTCTGAGCCATCCGAATCTATTGTCGAGGAGCCAGTATCAAATGATACCCCAGTCGAAGAGGCTGCCGAGGCTCAATCGGAAGAAACTGGCGAGCCTACTACTGAATCCGAAGACCCCGTTTCTTCTCTTGAGGAAGCTGCCGAGTCACCAACAGAGACTCAGACCATTGATGAACAGCCTGTCGAGCCTGTTATTGAAGCCGAGGTTCCAGTCGAATCAGAGGAGTCTGCCGAAACTGAAGCTGTCGAGAACCCCGTTGTTGAGACTATCGTCGTTGATCAGGTTTCTGAAGAGACTGAACCCGAAGCTGCATCAGAGAACCATGAGGAGTTACCAGCTGAGGTTGAAGCTCCCGTAGACGAGAGCCCCGAGATTCCTGCTGAGGTTGATATTTCAACTGAAGAGCCCGTGGCTGCCTCAGGTGATATGGAAGAGTCAGATAACTCGGAGCAGCCTGTTGATTCTGAAGTCCCAGCTGAAGTTGGAGTTGCCGTTGGCTCTGAAGCTGTTGTCGAGTCTGAGCCTGTCGCTGAGTCTGAGCCTGTTGCCGAGTCTGAACCTGTTACTGAGTCTGAGCCTGTTGCGGAGTTTGAGCCTGTTGCTGAGTCTCAACCAGCTGCGCAAAATGTCGCTGACATTGATGCCAGCCAGGCCCCAGTCGAGCTAGAGGGGGATGCCCAAGAGTCCAAGGAAATTGAGGAGGTTGCAGAAGTTGAAATTCCAGCTGCCTCAGACCCTGTTGAAGCTCAGGATGAACATACCGAGACCGCTGAAGCTGAGACCGCCCCTGAGGTTGATGCTGCTGTAAAAGTTACCGAAACACCGCTTGAGGAAACTGAGATTTCACCAGTAGTCGAAGCTACTCCTAGCAACACAGAGGAAGATGTTAAGGAACTCGAAGATGCAGCTGAAGCTGACACTGAAGCCGCTACTGAGGGTTCCGTAGACCTTCCACCACATGATGCTCCCTCCTCCTTCGGCGACCACGAATCCGAGCCCCCCTCAGACCCTGCCGCCGACGCAGCCTCTGAAGTTTCTGAAGTGTCTGCCTTCTCTGAATTTGACCTTGAGAAAGTTAGAAACTTGACTCTTGCTCATTCAGACGAGGTTAGCCTTGCGCCCTCCACCGTACAGTCCGGGTTCTCCGCTATTGGCGATGACGAACTCGCTGAACTTGTGAGAGGTGCGCTACCAGCTACCCACAGCGATATCTCAGCTGTCGAGGACGACGATACCGCCACAGAAATCGGGGAGCCCGTTCCTTCTTCTTCCGAGATCAGCCCCGACGAGCACTTTGACCACCCAGAAGCTGCCGAGATTGAGTTGGTCGAATCTGCAGAGCCTCAGCTCGAGTCTGCACCACCAGATGTCGACGCCGAGGTTCCCGAGGAACCTATTGTTGAGGCCGCTCCTGAGCTTGTTTCCGAGGTTGAGCCTTCAACTGATGCTACGGACGTTGCTGCCGAGGAGGCTTCTGAAGTTTCCACCCGTGAAGCTGAGCCCGAAGTTTCTGAAGATATCTCGGAAGTGGAGGTACCTCAGGTCTTCGAAGAAGATATCCCCGAAGCCTCTGAAGAACCCACCGTTGAGGTCACCGAAGAGGATATTCCCGAGACTGTTGTTGTCGCTGATGTCGAGACCGCCGAGCCCACTCTTGAAGAGGCTGCTGTCGAGGAGGTACCAGAAACTATTTCGGAGCCTGCTGACGTTGAGTCTGCTGAACCTACCCCTGAAGAGGTTGTTGAGGAGGTCCCAGAGGTTCTGGCTGAGTCTGTCGAGTCCGTCGATGTTGCTGATGTTGCTGAAGTTGAGACCACCGAGCCCGTTCTCGAAGAAGCTGCTATTGAAGAGGTCCCAGGGACTGTTGCTGAACTTGCTGATGTGGCTGACGCTGAAGAAGAAGCTGTTGACGATGTCACCCCGGTTTCTTCCGAAGTTGACGTTGCGGCTTCCGAATTGTCCATTTCTGAGTCTGCCCCGGCCGACGAGGTTTCTGAAGTTAGTGTTGTTCCCGAGACTGAAGAGCTAATTGAGGCTTCTCCCGAAGTCGAATCCGCGGTCGAGCAACAGACTGATGCTCCTGTGGATGAAAACACCGAGACTGATCTATCTGTTGAGGTGCCTGCTGAAGCTACTTCCACTGTGTCTTCCGTAGCTGACGAGGCTGACGTTGATACTCCCACTGAAGAGTCACCCGAGGTTACATTTGAGGCTGTCAGAGATCTGGATGAGTCTGTGCCTGGAATCGCTACTCTCCAAGAGAGTGTTGTCTCAGTTCAAGAGCTTTCTGAAGATTTGGCGAACGAAGATGCTACTACTGATGCCGCACCTTCTATTGTCGAAGCCGGTTCTGAAATTTCAGTAGAGGAGTCCCACGATGAGTCTCCTGTTCAGAGCGAACTTTCCCAAGTAGATTCTGTTGTCGAGGAAGCATCTGTTCTTGAGGATAGCAAAGTAGAGGGGACCGTCGCTGCCGATGTTCCTTCTGACCACATTGTTGAAGAGTCTTCTGTTGCCGAGGAGGAAACTATTGTCGACCGTGATTTGGGCGACGAAGTTTCCGAGATTGAAGCACCCATCAACACTGAAGTTGATGCTTCTTCGGATATTGCTGTTCATGACACAGAGGCCTCAGAGAATGATACCCTCCCTGCCACGTCGGACAGTGCTCAGCTAGAGGCTGTGGAGTCCACCCTTGACGGTTCTGTTGTTGAGACTTCTGGTGACCAGGTTACCATGGAAGAGATTGAATTGGCAGTTCCCGAGGAGCCATTGGAGGCCTCTGAAGTCGAAAGCATTGTTACTCCTACCGAGTCTACCGAGTCTGTAGTTCAATCTGAAGTGGCTGCCGACACCGATGCCCCTTCTGATGTCGAAGCTGATGTTGAACCGGAAGTTGAAGCTGTTGCGGCTGAGACTGTTTCAGAGGTTGAGGCTCTGGCTGAGGATGAAACTTTGGCTGAGATTGATGTCCCCGCTAACGTTGATGCTCCAATTGATGAGGTTTCCGTGGTAGACTCTTTGACTGAGGATGAGACTTTGGCTGAGATTGACACTCCAGTTGACGAAGCGCTCGCTGCCGAGCCTGTCATCGAAGAGGATACTCTTGCTGAAGATGAAACTCTTGCTGAAATAGAAGCCCCAGCTGAAATCGAGGCTCTGGCTGAAATCGAGGCTCTGGCTGAAGTTGAAGCTCCAGCTGAGGTTGAGGCCCCGGCCGAGTCGGAGGTCCAGGCTAACGAGGCTTCTGTGGTAGAGTCTGTAGTCGAAGAATCGACTGGTGCGGTAGATGAAGCCCCTGAGGAGCCTCACTCGGACGTTGATTCTCCCGTTGATGAGAACCCAGTGGCGGAGTCAGTCGTTGAGAACTCAACTCCAGCTATTGACGATGCCCCAGTTGAAGTTCCCGCTCAAGTCGAAGCTGAATCTGTTGTCGAGTCAGAGATCAGCCCCGCCGTCGAGGCTGATTCTGTGTCTAGGCAGCTGGACGAAGAGGAAGACTCCTCGGCCTCTGAGGTCGCCATTATTGCTGGTGCTGCTGGTGCTGCTGGTGCCGTAGCCTCTGCCGCCGCTGTTGCGTCTGTCCTGTCCCAGGACTCAGGCGAAGTTGCTGCCACGTCGACTGAACCAACTGAGTCTGAAGTTGTCGAAAAGTCTATTCCTGTAGAAGAAGCTGTTATCGATTCTTCTGAGGTGGCCGAATCTGCTGTTGACGTTGATGTGGCCGAGAGGGATATTGTAACTGATTCCCAGGAGGCTCCTGAGCATTCTGAGGTAGTTGAGTCGGTTGTTCCCGAGTCTGTAGCTCCTAATGTGGAGAGTGAGGTTGAGGAGGTCGCTGTTGAAACCGAGGTTCCCGTTGTTGAAGAAGAGCAGGTCGCTAAGGAGACAGTTGCTGAAGGTGAGATTGCTTTGGAGGCTACGCCTCTGGTACAAGGTGCTGGTATTTGTGAGACTGCTGTTTTCGAACCGTTGAATTTGGAGGATGATGATGTTGTTGGTATGGAGGACCGTGGGGATTATGATATTTCCGAGTTGGAGGTTTCCGGTTACATGGATGACCTTGATGTTCGCTCTATCAACGTGTATAGCCGCGAAGGGGCCGTTTGTATCCCAAGGCACAGATCGGAGGATGAGCTCGGTAAGTCTTTCTATTGCCACCGTCGCATTGTGCCACCTGCTAACAATAATCTAGCTACTCTCGCTGCTCTGGATGATGACTACTTCTCTGATGACGATAACATCCTGTCATATGCTAAGTCATCAGTTAGATCTGTTGCTGACACCATGTCTCCTCAATCATCTGTGGGCATCGCTACCCCTGGCAAGACTTCTATGATGGCGTCTCCTGATCTCAACTACAAGGCCCAAGAAAACGCCGCTGGCTTTGCTGACATGCTCGCTGCTACTGGGTTAACTGTCGCGCCTGTTGCTATTGCTCCCGCGCCAATTGACACTCAGAAGGCTGTTGAGCATGCCTTCTTGAGCCACAAAAAGACTTTCAGTGACGCTACATTCGCTGATGTCAGTCTGTTTTCGCCTGTGGACGACCGGGAGAATTCATTTGCTTCTCCTGCGACCTCGGCTTCGGGCGTTAGCGTCGGCCAGGCTGAGGAGTTTGAGAAGAAGCCGTTTGATCTAAACGACGGGCAAGATGATCCTGCCAAGCCTGAGGATGATGTCGTTGACCGTGAGATCAACGTTGAGCAGCCTGTCAATGACCAAGAAGTTGACAAGAAGGACAACATTGCCCAACCTGCAATTGACGACTCTCTCGCTACTTCTGACTTGGAGACTGCTGTGGTCGATGTTCCGGCACAGACCTCTGAGGTAGTCGCTGAGGTTATTGAGGGCGCTGATGTTGCTGCACTAGATGGGTCTAACCAGGAGCTGCCCATCTCACTTGTTGATTCGGAATCTGTGATCGACGTTCTCGAGGATGTGATTTCTGCTCCTGTCGAAGCTACCCAATCCACCGACGCCGAAGTGCTTGTTGCTCACGCTCCTGAGTCACCCGAGGACCATACTGTGGAAGAACTGACTGTCGATGCTGTCAACGAAAATGTTGCCCCGATTGACGCTTCGTCCGAAGAAGCTGTCGTCGCGACTGAGCGGGAAATCCCCGAGAGCGTTGCCTCGGTGCCTGCCTTGGAAGACGAGCTCGTCGAAACCAATGTGATTGAAGCTGCCGAGGCTACCCACGAGAATTTTGAGGACGTTGATCTTGGCACTGCTGAACCATCTCTCCATGACCTTCCTTCTGAGGCCGCAGAAGACGATGAGGCGCCCCAGATGCAGCTGTCCTTCCTCTCTAGCACTGACACCGATGACAGCCTCGATGCTTGGGGTATTGATGTTGATGATGAGGTTATCATCCCCATTGAAACTGAAACTACCTCTGCTCCTGCAGCTGTCATTGAGCCCGTGGAGCTTGATGCCAGCGAGTCAACTCATGACAATGTATCTGATGCTCATGAGCTTCCCGCTGCCGAGGATGCCGTTGCTGAGGCCATTCCCGCCATCGAGAACTTTGACGACAGTGATGTTGTGGTTGCTGACGAGTTGGCGGGCCTTGCTTCCCCGTCTCATGATATTTCCGACGAGGATCTCAGTGCGTGGGCAATTGATGACGAAGAAGCTATTGACGTTTTCGCCCCTATTCCCACTGCCGAGCCTGTTGTTTCTGTCGACCCTGTCATTGAAGCTGAGTCTGAATGTGCTGTTGAGCCCGTGGCTGTCGAGGAACTTATTTCTGTGCCTGAAGCTGTCGAGGTTTCTGAGCCAGTCGCTGTTTCCGAGCCTGTGATGGCTGTCGAGTCTGAGGCCGCTGTCGAGCCTGATTACGTTCCCGTGACTGAGAGTGCCGCTGTTATCCCCGAACGCTCAATTGCTGGTCCCTCGGCTGTTTCTGATCCCGTGGAAATGGAAATCACCGATCGTGAAATGCTCGAATCACCAGCTGAATTGGAGGCCGAAGTCCCAGTTCAGAAGCCCGAGTTTGTTCTTATGGCTACCCCTGTGGCTGATGCCGATGCCACTTCAGTTGATGTCAGTGATGTCGTTGAACACACGGTCGTCGACACCGAGATCGATGCTATTGAGGTTGAGGCCCCAGCGGAGTCTGCGGATACTGCCGGTGAAAACATTGGTACCATCACTGCAACCTTCGTCCCGGTTACTGAGGAGGCTCTTGAGCACACTGTTGAGTTTTCGCCCAACACTATTACCGAGACTGAAGTTCCAGAGTCTCCCCTCGAGACTGACTTGACATTGGACAATGCCCTTGAAGTTCCCTCTGTTGAGCCCGAGGCACTTGAAGTCTCCGATTCTGTCGCTCAAGTTCCTGCTTTGGAACCAGAGATTGTTACCGTGCATGTCACTGACGACGAACGTGCTGCCAATGCTCCAGAGGTTGTTTCTGAGCTCCTCGTGGCTGTTGAGGCTGTCGAACCAGCTGAAATTTCTGTTGCCCCTGAAGTTTCCGCTGAGCCCTTGGTTGAGGTCATCGCTGCTGCCGTCGCTGCCGCTGCCATTGTTGCTACTACTACTGAAGGCAACGTGGCGACTGAGGAATCAGTGAGTCGGGAGGTTTCAGCTATTGCTGAAGAGGTACTTCCTGTCTCGGAGATTGTCGTTCTGTCCGAGTCCGACGCTGAAGTGGTGGTTTCAATTCCAGAAGAAACTGTCTCTGAAGCTATTTCCGCACACTCTGAGGAACTGACTCAACCTGAGTCAGATCTTGTGTCCGATGAAAAGCAGGGTACCAAGACAGCTGAGATTGAGCTTGTTCCTAGCATTTCGCTCGAAGAACAGCCTATCATTGACAATGTCGTGACTGATGACACTGAAGTCTCTCAAGACAACGTTTCTGAATCTCTCATTGAGCTTTCATCCACTCCCAAACCTGTGGCCAGAGAGATTTCCGAAACTGCCCCTGTTACACCCTTGGCCGAGCTGGAGGAGCAAAACACTTCCTCTGTTGAGATTCCTGCTCTTCCCGCTGTGGCTGCTGGTGTTGTTGCAGCTGCGGTCACTGTGTCTGAAGCTGCCTCGGCTGCTAACCCCACGGAAACCACCACTTGTGAAATATTGAATGATGCCCTCAAGAATGTTGCTAGCGAGATCCAGATTGAAGCTAGCCCTGTTTCTAGAGAGCTTCCCGCCACCGGCGTTACGGAATCTCTTCCTAAGAGCGATGTCAGTTTTACCAATTCCCCGAAAGACCCCCCCACGATGGCACATTTTACTGACTCTAGCTCCACTTTAACGATCCAGTCCGATTCCTCCCCCAAGATGTCCACCCCGGTGGCCCAGAAGACGGTTCAGCCTGTTGCTGCTGCCCAAAACTCGTTCCTCATCGTTGCTGGCGCTGGCTCAGTCGGAGTGCTCGGTGCCCGTCTGATACTCCCCACGTGGATGATGTACATCCTACTTCTTGCATTTGCTGGTGGTATTGCAGGTGTACCTTCTCTCCGTGTCGAGTTTATGGCGGCTGCTGGAGCTGCTTTGGTGAGCTTGCTGGTTCTGTAAGATGTTGGGTTTGTAGTTTGTGCTGGATGATGAGTGGTTCTAGTGTTTTGCTTCCTTTTTTCCTTTTCCTCTTGTTACTGTTGGTCTTTGCTTTTTGACTTTACGTTTTTGCTTGCTATTTTTTTGCTGCACTTCTTACACAAAAGGAAATTCCCTGCTCTCATCTCTCCTATTCTTGGGTTCGTTGTTCGGGTGGCAGATTAAGGGTTTTGGTCCCACTTTTCTGTTTACCTTGGTGTAACATTTCACACGGTGTAACTGGTTTGAGGATCGTGAGATTGATAAAAAAAAAAGTTGATTTTTGGGGCGTAATGGTGGAGGATTCGAAAACAACAGTCTCTAAAGGCCAACCTACGGGGCCCTCAACACAGTGCTAAGTATCCATTCATACTGACTCCATTTTTCTACAGAACCGAATCCTTCTTCAGGCAGTGCTGACACCTACTATAACAGCCGAGTGGGCCAGATCCAATACAGCAATACCCCTCGCTCCCGCGCTCCTCCAAAGCTCGCTTCGAATCCTGCCACGCAGTTGGGCATTGGCTATCACGATTGGGCTTCTACTCACCACCAGAAAACAGATACTTCCCAGCAACGCCGGGCTCATCGTCCCCGTAGTCATCATGTCCATCATCATCAGTCCCGCCATCAAGATCCTGAGCAACAGTATTACCCGGAAGGATATGTTGACGTCAATCAAGGTTACTATCAGGATGCACAAGCTTATGCTTATGCTCAACCTAGTGCTTACCATGATCCCGTCTACAACTACGCCAATGGACAATATGTTCCTGGCCAAACCTATGTAGAGACGCAGCCCCCGGTGCCCAACCCGCCGTCCTCACCCACCCATGGTTATCATGACTTGACCTACGTCCAAAAGACAGCGTGGTCGCCACATCAAGTCAAACGCCAGGAGGTGCAGCATGTCAACCGTAGCGTCCGTGGTGATGTCTCGTACTATAATCCCTATGCCAATGTTGACGTCGACCGCACAGATGACATGCAGGACCCGCAACCGAAAGACACCACGTCACCTCGTGCTAGTCTTACTCGGGACGAATCTGGATTCGTCTATGTGGAGTCTCCCAATCCAGACCCGAATACAGTGCCTAAAGATTTGTTTCGAGCTGAAACGACTGTCCCGGTCCCCTCGGCTAGCCCCGAAACACCCCGGCCACCCCTGCATGAACATGTCGAGGTGCTTTCTGATATTGACCAAGACCCCATCCCACCTCGCAAGTCTTCTCGCAAGTCGAAACATTCTAGCAAATCTTCAACGTCAAAATCTAAGCATCGGTCGGCCGCACCTCCTCCCTTGGATCCCCCTACGGACCCTATTTCGGACTCTTTTGTCAACATTACAACCCCTCCTTTGGAATCACCGGAAATCATCTCAGTACCCGACGAGCCCGTCACCCAGGATAATTCTTTCACTGAGCCTGTTGTAGTCGAAGCCCCAGTTCCATCTCCTCCGCAATCGCCTGATACTTCACAACGCAAGAGGCGTTCCCGGAAGACTATTCGGCCGTCCGAACACATTGAACGGCCCGTTATTCACGAGTTATATAAGCAGCCAGCAGTTGTCGACCCCGTTGAGACCCCTTCGGTTCCAGCAGTACAGCCGGAGCTCCGCAAGCCTAGTCCTCCGGAACCATCACCGCGGCGCCATTCGCGGATTGAGAGTAAGCCCTTCCCTGTCCCTGATGTTGTCCCTTTTATTTCGTCACAGTCTCTGTTTGTCCCGCCGCGGGAGCCTGAACTTTCATCATTGGTGGGACGGTTGGAGGCCGAGGCGCGAAGAATCGATGATGATAATGCGATGTACGCTGGGGCACAGATGTCAATGGAGCCTGGTCAGGACTGGGGCTATACTCAGAGTGAACTTATGGAGCAGCAGAATCGGGTAGATCACGAGGGTTTCGGTACCGAGTCGGAGCTGTTTCCCATGACGGAGGAGAACTTGGCCGGGGCAGCTATGGTGGCTAGTGTCGTCTTTGCAACCCAGTCTATGCTCTCTGATAGCTTTGTCGGGGATAGAGAGCCATATGAGTCCATGGTTCCTGTCTCAGTCGTCGATGGAGGGTATGATCCCGATTATGATGAATTGGCTCGTGACATTGAGGATAACTTTGCCGATGAGGACTACGCAGAGGATGTAATGGTTGGACCTTCCGAAACTGTTCAGTCTGTGGGTGAGAACTATCCTGATTCTCCTGTTTTGGTGGACTACCAGAACAATTGCCAGGATGTCTATCAAAGTCTGGATGCCTGGGAGTATCAGTTTGCTCAAGCCGAATCGTTCTCTGGCTATACAGATAATGGTATTATGGGCGCGCCACCTCCTCATCGGCAATATGAAGAGTACTTGCCTTCTTCTCCTACTTCTCAGCCTCCAAGCCCTAGTATCCTCGGTGGTTTTCAGCGTCCAATTTCTCAGTCTGATCTTCACAAATACTCTCATTCACCCGAGTATCCTCCAGCCCGAGAATACGCTCAACCTGTCGATTACTCCGAGCCAGTTGTCGCACCCGTCTCCCATCCTCGCTACCATGCGATTCAGCCTCCGGTGAAGTTCCAAGAGCCTGAGCATGAACGTTCTCCGTCTCCCGTAATGGTGATTCCCTCAATGGCCGACGTCGTTGCCCCTAGCCAAGTACACCATCGTGGTCTTAGACGTCAAAAGAAGCGTCAGCAGCTCCATAATACCGAGATGCTTGCGGCTGCGTTTGTCGTCTATACTACAGCGCAAGCCATGAAACCAGAGCAGAACTCAGTAGTCAAGGACTCTGGTTATGTTGACGTTAATAGTACAGTGCTTGGTGGTTCTACTGTTCTGGGTGGCGCTCCTTCTGGGCTTCCTCGCGGTGTGACAGAATCTGAAGTTCACTGTCCTGCATCTCCCTGGTCTGGCGGATTCGTCCCTTCGGTCAAGCCACGGCCCCAGCGAACCGAGAAATCCCGTCCACCAGTTGTTGATCGCTCAAGGGCCACTGTAGTCCACGAAAGTCGCCCGCCGTCTCCATTCTTTGCCTCAAACGTCTCCCCCGTTACACCGCATACTGCCCACCTTTATCCCCTCTTAAGCACCGCAAATCTCATTGACCCCTCCGAGATGCATTTCCCTGACTTTGACATGGACCATACTGCCGCTCATACTGACATGTTTGCCTCCTCATCAGAGACTGTCACTTTCGCCGACAGCACGCGCGTTCAAACCCTTCGGGACTCTCGTGGCCACAAGTTACCCCGTCGGTCATCTAAAATCGAGTCACGCAGAGGCAAACTCCCATCAGCAACTGCATACGCTGATGAGATTCTGCATATCAACGGAAGTGACCTACCCCCGAGTAGACGTAACAGTACCAACAGCCCCCGCCGCCGAGAAGTTCATCGTGACGGTACCCGGACAGACAGTATGCGTTCCAGACGTTCCAGCAGTTCCGCGAAACATCGGGACCTTGCCATGTTGGATTATCTAAACAGTGACATTCCCCCGTCAGCCCAAGGATCCCTCGAGTCTTCTCTTGAACGCAGTACCAGCCGCCACATGGACCGTCGCCACGACCGCTACCGTGAACCCGACCGCGAAATCATCCGTCGCCACAGCATCCGTGACCGCTCCAGCAAAGGGAAATACCCCGAGGTAACCACCGAGCCGGCCCACGTGGAAATCCCTGCCCGCCACTCCTCTCAAAACCCCGACCCCGAGTCCTCCATTTCCCCTCGAGGTTCCCGTGTGCGGTCCCGCGACCTTGCCTATTCCGGACGAGACTCCCGTCTTGAAACTGAGCGGAAGCGTGACGCTCTTAAACGGTCCTTATCGCAACAGGGCACTTCATCTCATAGACGCGGTCAAAGCGCTTCATATACTCGGGCTAGTGATCATGCGGTGGGTTCCCGTCCGCCGTTGGCTCACCACTCGTACTCTGGTTTTGGGCAAGATGAGATGCCGCCGTCAGCTAGGCGGGCTTCAGTTGATGGAACACGAGTTGGGATTCACTTGTGGAGTGAGTCAAGTGCGATGCCGGATGTTCATGATATAGTGTTGAGACAGAATCGAGAGTTAGTTGCCGAGGATGGTAAGAGAAAGAGAAGGTTAGAAGAACGTAAGAAGGTTAAGGAGGATGGCGAGAAGAAGGGTGGTTTACGTGGAATGTTTAAGCGGCTCTTGTTTTAGGCGGAGAATGTAGAGACGACATATTTGCCGCCGTACTTATGAAGGTTACGACTATTATGATTCAAGATCAACGACTTTAAGTTTCAACTATTTAACCATTGTTTATTATTACACATTTCACATCAATAATGCAATTTACGCCAAAGCAAGATCCTTCTCCACCATGCCTCTGCAAATAGGGTGGTAGAACTCCTTGAACTTGGCAAAGGTCTCCAACGCCAATGGCCGGTCCACCTTGTTCAAAGCCTTGAAGAGAGGTCTAACAAACTTCATACGGCCAACATGGCCCAGAAGCTCAGCAGCACCCTTGTAGTAACCATCAGCCTTGGAAGCCAAGGCAAGCTCGTAGAATGCAGCCTTGATTTCGGCGTTGTCCGACTCAGTGAGCTTGTAGGTCTCGCCGAGGACAACGACGCGCTCGGCAGTGAGAGGGGGGCTGAAGGTCTGGAGCTTCTCGAGGAATACGAGCTTCTGGTTACCGGAGAAGGAGGCGATATCCTCAAACTTGGGGACGTAGGACTATAAGGTTGTTAGTATTTACTCGGTGTAAACTATTTGCAGAAACTTACGGGTTCCTCCCAGTTAGAGGCAAGCTTATAGCATAGGTCGGCGTAGGTAGTGTCGAAGTCGGGCTTAGGGGGGAGACCAGGGGTGTAGAAACGGCCTTCCCAGTCGATAGTAGCAATCTTTTCTGAGATCTTCTCGTCCTTAAGACCCTCGAAGAACTCAAGGAAAGTGGCCTTGAACTCAAAGGAGTCAAGAGACTTGGTAGCCCACTTGTTAAAGTAGTAAGGAATAAACTTGT
This sequence comes from Huntiella moniliformis, assembly GCA_000712465.1. Taxonomy (NCBI): domain Eukaryota; kingdom Fungi; phylum Ascomycota; class Sordariomycetes; order Microascales; family Ceratocystidaceae; genus Huntiella; species Huntiella moniliformis. The sequence continues at coordinate 179,438 of JMSH01000018.1, read as the reverse complement.
CAAAGGCGTCCCGGCCAACAAGCTTCTCCAAGTAGTACAGGAAATGGAAACCCTTCTCGTAAGGAACGGTACTGAAGGCGTCATCGGGATCGATACCCTTGTGGTCGATAATGAGCTTGGTGAATTCATGGTCGGCACCGTAGCTGTTGACGGAGTCCTCCAGAGCCTTCCATCCAATGATGGCAGAGAAGTCCCGTTCAGGCTCACCGTGAATGGCGGCACCGATGCGGCGCTCGAGGTACACGGTCCATCCCTCGTTCAACCAGCTATCCATGGTTAGAATAGATGAAATATATCGAGATTTGAGGTACTTACAAGTGCTCCCAACTGCAACTGGTAACCAGGTTTCCACTCCAACTGTGGGCCAGCTCGTGAGCAATGACGTCAATGTTCTGACGGTCACCGCTAATGATGGTGGGGGTAGCAAAGGTGTAGATGGGGTTCTCCATACCTGTTATTGACGTTAGTATCATTACCCTAGTCTATTATGTGGTTCCTCACTTACCACCGTAGGGGAAGCTAGGAGGGAGAACTAGAACGTTGTACTCGCCCCATTGGTAGGGGAAGACAATCTTCTCAGCGACCTCCATAAACTTCTCCATATCATTCTCAAGCTCCCACTTGCTCTTCTCAAGCTCTTCTGGACCAGTAGTAACCTTGCTGCGGGGGCCAATGGGCGCGGACTTGATATCACCAGAAGCCAAAGCAAACAGGTAAGAAGGAATTGGCACAGGCTGCTCAAACTTATACAGGGTAGAGCCGTCGGCATTCGTCTCCTCACCCTTAGGAATACCACTGGCGACAACGGGAAGAGATGAGGTGATGCGGAAGGTGTAAGGAGACTTGACATCGGGAGTATCCTGGCATGGGAAGAGAGACCGGGCGTGAATAGCCTGGCACTGAGAGAACATGTATGGGTGCTTCTTGTTGCTAGTCTGCTCCGGAGTCAACCATTGCAAAGCAGTGCACTTATCGGTGGTCTTGACGTTCAACTTGAGAACAACCTTCTCGCCTTTGGCAGTCGGTGGTGCCACAATGTGAAGCGGCGCACCATAGTGCTGGGTACGCTCCTTGACAGTAAACCCGGTAACAGCATCGGCAATCCGGACATTTTCAACCGAGATAAAACTAGAGTCCAACACAATCTCATCGCTAGCCGAGTCCGTCAGCGACTCAAACTCATACTCAACCTCACCAACCAGGCACTTGGCGTCAAAGTCAATAGCCACATCGACAGTGGTATGACGAGTGAGCCAAGCGCTATAGTTAGAAAGCGTATTAGGATCACGTTGAACAGCCATGGCGAAGGAACGGCGAACAATCGGTGAGACGGGAACGGCGGTAGGAGTAAACGGGGAAACTAATGGGGATTTCAACAATCGAGAGCCGGCTTGGCGTAGAAAGCTCGAAAGCATTTGATAACAAGATCAAAGGGGAAAGAAGAGCTCAAGATAAAGAAAACGAAAAATCACTCGTGAAGTGCGGGGCAAATTGGGCGTTACTGCTGCGCACAGAGTCTAGTCTGATAATCACTGCGTCGTGTACACGCGGAATCTACAATGCTCGAGGCTGAAAAAGGTGACCTTGCACGTTGTTCCTGTACAATTGGCAGCTTCCTGTTTAGGTACAGTCTGATGGATATTTCGTGACCCAAGTGGAGTCTACTGAATGGGGTCAAATAGAGGGGATTACGGGGATGCACGATGTCATGAGTTGTAGCTTCCATCACGGGAAGCTCATAGAGTATGGGCCACCATCCATGATATCTTTGCAGTTTAACTTGATGTATCCTACTTGATTGAGAGCACTCGATCTACCCAAACTAGAGCGTCAGTAACCGTAGCTTCCCGAATATAGGTTGAGTGCCACATGTGTCATGTGACTTTAGTCGAACCCTAGCATTGCATAAACCCTACCTTCGAACAAGGTGAGATTGACCTGAATTGAATATACTCTTGTGTAATTATTTGAGGACTGCATGAATGTACGTCGCCACGTTCGCTTAACATCCCCGACACTAATGTCTAACCTGCACGTTCGCCCTATCATTCTCGTCCCTTGCCTCTCCCCCGCTACGTGGCCATTATATCCACATGCCTTCAACTATACTCATGTGAAATAATGCATCTTATAAAGCCACCCTGTCATACAGTTTGTTCATAGACATATTACAACATTCACAAAGTCGTACCGTGTCTGCCCCCAACTTAACCCCCACTTGAACTACAGCGGCTGCGGACAAATACCTATCTTCTGACCCCCCACTAAACGCCACTCCTCATTACTCTTACTGGCGTAAGCGATGCAGAGCCGACCTTGCGTCTCTGACAACCACTGTGTCTGATGATAGTCGGCATATGGAGGGTTGCTCAAATATGTTCACACATCCCCATTTCAACCATATGTCTTCGGTCCGTACTCCCGTCCAGTATAGACGTCTTGGCTCTCGGGCGGCCGTGGCTTGTGTACCTGTCTCTAGCCCTGGCTGACAGTGGTCTTGCTTCACTCTGAATCCCGCCAGAACATATGCTGACTTGATCCAGACTGACAGAGTGCAGCACCAGGCATCTGTTTAGACGGCGAGGCTGATTGCCAATACCAAGCCCTTGTTCCGATGTGGTAACGTATTTCGTCCGTAGAGTGTCTCCGTAGCCCTGTCGCCACCCCCCTTGTCACTCGGGACAAGTTCCCCGGTGGCACTCTTACTCACCCTATTTCTAGAAACATTTCCCGACACAAATAAACAACTAAATGGTGTCGCCAAGGTATAAGCGGCCATTCTATTGGTCAAATACCGCGATGCTACCATTATCCATCGGCATTGCGGGTTTTTGGCAGCGCGATAGGCTTTGGTGAGATACTTTTGGCAAAAGAACCCCCATTATGACTCTCGAAACATCAAACAAGACATAACCAAGTCAGCCGTGACATGACCCGTCAACTTTGTTTCCTACCCATAGAAATGCCACATTGCACGTTACCGTTACAACATGTACCGGATGTCAATGCAGTCGCCGTTCCTGAGGGCTTTTCGCTTCACCTTGCTGTTTGGCAGAACGTAGGCCCACTCTAATAGATTAGCCAACGAAATTGTGGCAACTCCAAACATGGCTGACAAGTACCTGCCAGACATTACTTCATACCATGGTTCATTACTCTCGACATGGTTTGACTACTAGGTCATGAGCAATGGGACTGGTCTTTCGTAGTGTCGGTATTTTGGAGAGTCCTGCCAAGGATAATGTTAGTGTGTAACGTGGCAATCAAGTTGACGTATGATACTGTGTGTAGCCATCTCTACCTGCCAAATCGGTGGCGGTCATCAAGCGAAAACGCCGAGGACATAGGGGTAGCTCATGGCCAGTCATCTTGTTTAGACGGTAATTCGCGATACAATAGTGATGCAAAAGATCGCGATAAAGTGCGGCAGTGACTAGACAAGTAATTGTAAGTGCGTATACATGACGATTTGCAGATCAATAAGCATAAGCTAAGCAAAGTGACGTGATGGGGTGAAAGATAACTACAACCTTGAACCCCGTCTCCCATGTTTCTTACCCTCATCATGCACGGTTACATGCTGACTTGCCAAAAAGCCCACCACTATTCCTTGCCAAGACAAAAGACGGGACTACGTCCCGGAGCTTTCCATTCTAACGTACGCCATTGTATTTTAGCCCGAGACAACAAGTAGCACCTTACGGCTGTATTCCCCGTATCTTACGTGATGTCTTGTTGGATGGGATTCGAGAGAAAGATACATTGTTCGTCTCATTGTCCAGTCACAGGGCTTAGATTGAAATAGACCTGTTAATAGATACCCCCCTCCCCCCTCATACATTGTACGGGCAATATTACCGTTTTTGTTATCGAGCATGATCTCTAACATGAATCTCTTGTAATACTCCCGTGGCTTCTCGTAATCACCTGCAATAATCGACTGGCTGGGCTTGTATTCTGCATCGGCAAGACATGCAGTTCAGTTTGTGCAAAGCAGTGCATACATAAAGCATATCGTATGCAGCAACGAGGCGTATATGCAGCGGGATCTCCACTCGGTCAAGGCAAGTTGGGAAACAACAGAATGACGAAATGTGACGATTGGGTATGTTATGTATACTGGTTTTTTGTTCAGCCCATTCTACCTCCCTTGTATCTCACTTTTCACGAAACGCCCGAAACGTGATACAATGCAAGCCTCTACTCGTCTCCAGTGATAGGATGTGTAGGTGTGCATACATGCGTACTTTTGTGTAAGTAAAATTATTTTTCAATTGTGTTATACTTGCTATTTTACTCTATAGTACATCTCTTACATTGTGTGGCCTCATAAACAACCACGCCCCCTTCTATCTCACGGTAAGTCTTAGTACACACCGAAATTCGTATAACTTTAAACATGTCAGAGGGACCTATACATCACCCTATCTTCATCAAACCCCTTATAGGATGCAAGAAATGTCAGCAATCACACTGGCTGTAGACCTTGGGCTTCACTCGGTGGTCTCTCCCCTGTCAGACATAAGCATATCCACATGTTGTAGTGGAAAAGACGGCCTCCGATGATTCCAAAGATTTCTTTGCTGTAAGTTGCATCTATACGCCCATTAGCATCTCGTAGGGCCTCGCCTATTTACAAAATCGTACCCAATCAACAACTCTACTAATTCGTTATATCGGTGTTTTATACACCATATCCAGTGGCTTTCGAAAAGTGCAAGTTTTTGGGCCAATAATATTGCCAAGCTGCCAGCCGTGAGGTCCTATGACGAGTGTATAAAATAATCCCGACTTTTCACGGGCCATGTAATAAAGAAACCAACACATAGGCCCTCCGCATTCCCACCCATACGCCACTAAAAATCCCTCGGACAAATCTGCCTTGCCTTGAAGTCAGTTACCTGCTACTGATAGTACACAGCGAAGGCGTTCCTCGGTGTGACTATACGTGCCTTGATTGTTGTTTCACTCTACAGCCGGTGAAATAAAGGAGGCCTGTCAGCCAACACAAGGAGACCCTCCACCGGCCCGTAGAGACATTATGGGCTTTGATGCCGGCCACGAACCACTAGGTAGGGTCTCTACATTATAATCCAAAACACTGGCTTTTTCCCCATGTTAATGTGTTGGTGGTTTCGGTCAATTAGGCAAAAAAGGCTTGATTCGGTCCACCCACCATTCTGTCACCGCCTCCATCGTTGGAAACTTAGATGACGAGCTAAGGTGCTTTATCGAACGCCTCTCAGGCTTAGTTTGGTAATAAAATGTTGGGCATCGTGGTGGCAGAGGTGGCTTCATTGCGGAATCGGGGTTGAAGGCAATCAGCACTTATCTCCTCACAAAGCCTAATATTAGCAGCCCACAAGTTGCCGGATATGCCATAGCCGGAATCAGCAGTCCAGTTGGTCGGACAAGCCCGAGACAAATATTTTATAACTTCTCCTCTTTTGCAGGCGCAGGTTCCTGTGGTATGGGATTGGCTCGTGGTATGACGCATGATTTACTATAGAATGCTAATTGTACGGGTGGGGTGTCTTATCATTTTCAACCTCAGTATTCCTGAATTGACAGTGGGGCGTGGTGTTCTGCTTTGTCATAATCATGACGTGGGATGTTGACATTGATTCATGTGCTTTGGCCTGGCGATATAAGACGATAATATATAAAGGGTCTTGATCCCCCGCAAAGTACCTCTCAAATGGAATCCAACATCACTCACACTTGAACACACACGATCAAGAAACTTTCAAACTTTTCTTGGAACTTTACTTCAATATCAAGCCAACCTTCAATCTCGATTTCAAAGTATCCAATATGCCTTCCAACACCACCACTTTCAACAATGGCGCCGCCAAAAACAATGGTACCTCTCAACCGAGCCAAGGCGACAGTAAGTCTAATATCCATCGCGGTAGTGTTTGTATATATAAGTTCTAACCATCATCTAAAGAGGTTATGCTAGATCTATGGGCTAATGAGCCTGCGAGTAAAGGACCCTACCATGGTATAGAGTCTGTATTCCCACGCCAAACTCCACAAACTCCTAACGTCAAAAAGTCAGGTTGAAATCAACAGAGACTTATGTAGGAGAGCTTCACGGGTTAGACATATCGACGTCAGTCATGGGAGGATAGAAATGGGGTTTTTTGGGACGGGGTATACGGTAGTAATTTCTTTAGTAGTTAGATTATATGGACCTGCAGTCACTCTTTAACTTTATCTTTGTCTGAACATGGTGTAGTGACAGTAAGAAATACGTCACGGTGATCCAATGTTAAGGTTACACCAGATATGACCTAACCCTAGTGTTTGTATTAGTTTGAATCGGTGTGTTGGCGAGGGATTTCTGATAGTAAATGCCGAATAATGCATAAATAACTGATCTACAAAAAGCGAAGCATAAACAAGGCGAACTATAGTGTTGTTGGTCATAACAGTAACAGCACATGTAAAGTTCACGAAGGAAGGTTTCTATAACTATGCAACGACGGCTCCGCGTGACACAAATGTATGGTTAACCTTGAACATTGAAGTTTTGGCTGTATTGTTAACTTGCATACTTTGTAGTTTGTGTGAAGATTTGACGGGAGGTTGGTTTGAATGCAATGAATGGTCTGTTCAATAAAGCAAATGGAAGGAATCTCGGGATCAACGATTGCCACGAGCGTCAAAATCGTGGGACTGGACTGGGGAGTCCAAGAAAACTACAGATAAAAGCTCGGCCCACATAAGCTAGGATGAAGTAACCATTAGATCTTTATTTTTGGAGGCCCAGAATGGCGGAAATACGAACTTGGCTTTGTTTAAAATGGGTTAGGGAATATCGCCAATGATTGATGGGCCTGGATGAAAATTGGAGAATCGTATGTATGTAGCAAGATGGTTGGGTTTTTCCGAGACTGTTAAGGAGATTGACTGTACTTTTATGGCTGCACGTATCTCACGGGCGTATTTGTGATTAATATGTTCAGCTGTCAGGAACATGATAAGATTCCTCAGTTGACAGGCAAACTTAAGATGACAAGCTGCGTCATGAACTCCATATGAATGATGGGTACAACAGAATTCCTTGGCCTCTTAACTGGGGGCCGAAGTAAAGGCATTGACTACAGTAGTGGAACACGAGAATTTAGACGGACGGGTTATGCACAATTGGGTTACTCCAGCTAGTTCATACGTATGTACGATATGGATGGAGATTTTCCTTCTTTTGATTTTAGCACAGTTGTCGGAGAAGAAGGGAGAAACCAAATCATGTATCGGCTAATTAGTGGGATTATAAAGAACTGTCACGATAGTTTAACACAATTTGTGGAAGACTTGACCGGTATCTCGCGCCTTTCGGAGTAGGGCGAATGAAGCTCGTATTCTGCATTGAACGGGTTCAACTATTCATCCTCTTGTCTCTTAATCAGTGTTTGTTTACCATTGCGTAGTTTAAAAAAGGAAGATGTGATTGTGCATAGAAATGCACATACGTAAGTAAGGGGAAATCCTTCAAACCCATGAAGATGAATTGGTGAGTTTCCTAACTGACACAAAAAATGAAGTTCAGATTCAGCTTGTAGATTCAAAAAACAAGTCTAAATCCCACGATGCAAAAGAACATGGATTTAGCCAGAACGACTAAACACGGATCCACAAAGACGTCGTCGCAAAGAGTCGACCATTCCAGCTGATTGGCTCTCACTAGTTTTATTCGTCTGACCTTAATCAATAACTACATTGTATCTCCACGCCAATCCAAACACATGCACAACCAACAAAAGAAAATGAATCACAAAATGCCCATCAAAAATACAAGATGAAAATTCACCACCAATTTTAAAGTCCGGTCACTATTTCCCCCACAAGCTTGGACCTATGCCGGTGACCTATTTACATCATACACGTTTGCGGTTAAGCGGAACGTTTATTCCTGTGCATCAGTCGGGCCCTAGTTCATCTCCTAAAACGACTCACCTGAAGTGTTCCTGGCCCTGGGAATACGATGTTTTCGTTCGAGTTCGTATGGACATATATGTTTAGTTCTCATGGTGGTGGTGACTAGTCAACAGAACATAAGCCCCTGTAGAAATACCGTCACCCCACTATCATCCCACTAAAATCAGTGTGAAAATCGTATAACAGTCATGAGAACGTGGGATCGACATACATACTTAGCTCAAACTAGAACAACGATGCACCAAATCGGTCGAGTAACAACGGATTAACGTCTCCATAAACCCATTCCGTCGCTGTTCATGCCAACCATTTATATCCGTCACGTAGCCCAGCCGTCTTGATCACTTTGAATTGCTTTATTCCTTCTTTTGCTTTCTATCCTTTGATATCCGTCACAAATCGACAACACCTTGTCTATCTGTCTCGTGCAAACAAAGCAAACCTTTCAGCTGTTACTTCCCGTCTCTCGTTTCTACATATCTTCGTCTCTCGTTTCCCATTCACAAAAAAAACCAAAATCCAAATATCTCACAAGTTCCAGCATTCCGTTCTTTCCCCCATCTCCCACATCCCTTCCGAAATCAGTTCAACTCCATATCCATATCTTCTTTCTTCTTTTTCGCCCGTGTCTCCTGCCGCAAACAACATACTCTCTCCTGCTCAAGTGCATTGCATCCCTGCCACCGCTTCTTCACCACTGTTTCCCTTCTATTGAGCGATCAAAGCAACCACCAATCCGACCTTCGCCCTCTCACGAGACTTGGCTCCTGCACCCCACGGATACGGATAAATCCCATCCATTGCAACCCCGAGCGTACGAGTCAATTTCTAAGCCAAGCCAACCCGCCCACACACGCTACCTTCCTTCCCAACCAACGGAAGTATACGAAGTAAAAAAAAAAACAACAAGAACCTTTTTTTTTCTTCCTCACCCGGGAATTACCTTCCTTCGTTCGTCACTTCAATTCATAATCGTATTACACTTACTTCTTCTTCTTCGCCTTCCCGCGAACCTGCATCTTGAAACTTTCCATTAGGAAATTCCCACATCTCTGGAATTCTCGGCTCTTTCCATTTTCGGCCTGTCATATTTTTTTGCATTGTTCGTCTGAATCCCGTCTCCCGTCTGCTTCGACTTTGGGTATTTTGTCACTTTTTGACTCTATAACCGGGACATTTCCATATCCTAGCTGCAAGCATCACTTATCACAAGCGACCTGCACCACAAGGGACTTTATTCTCCCCGCTGTGTTGATCCTATAACTCCGGCCTCCTACTCTCGAGACGAGTCATTCTTCTAAATCTATCTATACCATAAAGTTCTCCTGATCTTAGACTTTGATAATCTACCTTTCGCATCCACATAATCCGCATCTGGCATCATATGTCTATATCACTTTGTCAGACACATCATTTTTAAAACAACCAAATCACTCATATAAAATCCCGCTTAACCTAATACCTATTCACACCAAATAATCTGCAACAATGGGTAAGCTTATTCACAAGTCCATCCTATCATAGCGGACTCTCGCTAACATCATATCCGTTTAGCCGCCGTAACGACATTGATCCCCTTTACTGATTTCCCCTCCTGCGTCTACTCGTGCGGACCTCTCTACGATGCCAACGGCGCCTGTGTGCCACCCGGCCTAGGCCACACCGCCCCCGCCTCGGCTTATACCGATTGTTTCTGCATGGACAGCCGTGTCTCGGGACTTTCCTACGCTGCCACCGGAATTTGCGACGACGCCTGCGTCGGCACCACCACCGCCCTCGACGATCTTCGCTCATGGTTCTTATCAGCCTGTGACGTCGATACTGCCACTCAAACCACCGCCACCACCTCCGCCGCAACATTCTCAAGCACCTCAAAGCCAAAGAAAGTCTACGGTACTTGGTAAGTAAACTAACTTGTCCCACCCACCAGAAACCTTGTCCTCCCCAACCAAACCACTAACTTTTACTTTTTTCTTCTTCTTTATAGGCTCGAAGGTCACTGGCGCTGGGTCGTCGCCATTGTAGTCGTCATTTTCCTCATTGTCGGAATTTGGATTGGTGCTTGCATATGGCGTCGCCGTTACCTCCGCAGCAAGGATCGCATGTACGAACTCGGCAAAGGCATTCCATCTTCCAATTTCATCGCACAAGACCCCCGTGACGCTGAAATTCCCCCCGCAGCCGAATCATCCGAAAAGCCCTCCAAGAAATGGAGAGTCCTCCAGAGAACATGAGTTTTTCCTCGGAAACTCGTTAAAGAGGTGCTACATTACGACTACGATTATTTTGCTGTGAGGGTTGGGTTTATCTTTCTGCTGTTGTCTTGCATTTTTGTACTATCGGCGTTTTTTGGTGGTTGGATTTCGTTGCATTTGGTTTTTTTTTCTTTTTCATTTTTGGACGACGCTGTTACGGTCTCTTTTGCATTCATACCAATGGTTCATGTTGTTGCTCCCTCGGGATGCCGCAGGCCACATTTATATCCAGTATAGTTATTCTATACATGCCTGGGATTTGGCAGTATCAAGATGTCCTATAAGGGCAAAATAAAAAAGGGCATTTGAATTTATCTTGCGCGTATACTTACATATTTACACATTACCCAATTTTGTGGCTTACATACATCGTGCATGCATCATCTAACATCGTTCAAGTCTCTCATCAAAACGTTCATCTATTCAACTTGTCTTGTTTGTTAAATATTTACTATACCCCCTAGTATCAACCTTAAAACCCCAAAAACGAAAGCAAACATCACTTGTTTGTTCCCTTTACTTGCCCCGCACCGCCAGGGATAATCCGTTTTCCGCACCCATAGACTCAGCATCCATGTACAGGTCAATCAAGCAACTGGCCGACCACGCTTGAGTCGGGCAAGAATCACCACAGAACCCGTTATCCTTTTGCGTCAACTCAGCCAATCCGGCCCACGGACTATTAACAATCATCTGCTTGCATCCAACCAATCTCTGTGTCACCTGCTGGAAGGCCTCGGTACGCCCCTGTACGTCATCCTCGCCACGGCGCTGCACGTCAAAGTACAGTAGTGCACGTAGGAAGTATCCCGTTGGCCACAGCCACTCTGGTCCCTGGTGATAGTTGCGGCCCTTCGATGTGGCGAAATCTGTGCTATCTTCGCTGTTGATGTAGTACGGGCGGTAGTTCAAGTCAGCTGGATCCAACGTAGCCATGCCCGTGGGACCGCGCAGCACCGAATCCGTCAAAAGGAGGCACGACCAAGCATGACTGGGCGTGAAAAGATCGGGTGCCACGCACATGGCGATCGGGAAGTTGGGGCGCAGTTGGTAATCCTCGTACTCCTTACCGGAGCGGTACAGATCCTTGTAAATGCCACGGCGGTTGAGAACCGCAGCGTTGACATCGTACTTGGAGTCTTCTGCCGCGTCCTGTGGAACATAGAAACAGCGTTCGAAGTTGGCCTTGATCAGGGCAGCCCACTCCTTGTATGTGATGGTTGAACCATCGTACTTCTTGACGGAGTCTCCTGAGAATTTGAACTTACCAGAAGACTGCAGTTCACTCACCCACTTGAGAGTGCTGTAGAGCATACCAATGATTTCAACAGCAGCACCATCACGAGGAGTTCCGGGAACACCCTTAGATCCAGCCTTCTCGCTGGAGCCCATCTTGTCCATCCAGGTACCGCAGTTGTGCTGGTTACCACCATGCACAAATCCGGTCTCCCAGTCAACCTTGACATCAATCTGGAAACCCTCTTGAGTCATTTGGTCATCAATCTTGGGTCCTGCATTGGCCTCGACAAATGACATACCAGCAGCGTGGCGAGCAAGGGCCTCCTCAACAATCTCACCAATGGTGCTAGACTTTGAATAGGCCCGTGTATCGTCAGCCGGGAACCACGTGTCATCGTATGGAAGGAAACGACGAGGAACACTCTCCTTCAAGATGTCGAGACCATTGGGAACTAGCTTGGTGTAGTCCTGTACACATTGTAAGAAGAACCACGTAGCATCACGGGCATTGTAGCGGGGCTCGCCGCCACTACCCAGAAGGTTGGGAATCATGCCGTGCTTGAGAACACTACCAAAGGCTTTGATGTGCTCCTTGGCCTCTTCGTAGCGTCCAGTACCGAGGTAAAGACCTCTGAGAGAGATCAAAACGTCACGGCCCCAGCAACGAGCCCATTCAACAGCAAAGTGAGGGAGACCAGCAGCCAAAGACGGAACCAACTTGTTGGGCCACAGGGAAGCAGAAGGCACCAACCCAGTCTCTTGAACGCTGACCATAGCCAGAGCTTGCATAAACCACTGGCCATTTTGGACCACCGGAGACATGTGCGTCATGGCTTGCTTCCAGGCTGCCCGGTGAGCAGTCCGAATAATCAACGCGAAGTAACGGGGAATGAGGAAGCCTGGAATCTTGCGAAGACTATCGAACCGTTCTCTCAGCCACTGAGCAGGCTTTGCCAACCGTTCGTACCCAGCAACCTTAGACTGACGTTCGAGGCGACTGGCAGTGTAGTCCAAAGCCCACTGGCCATCACGGAGGTTTTGGCAAAGAGGGTGCGCAAGACCGTTGTCACGGATCACATCCTTGAGAATACTCCACCAACCTTGAATACCAGCGTAGACAATCTTTCCATGACCAGGAATATCGAAAGTGCCGTCCTTGCCCGCACTAGTTGAATGCTCCTCAGCTTCACAGCGGTATAGAAGGAAGTTGAGATCGATCAAATCAAGCTCACTAAAGGCCGAAGTAGCACCACTAGTCACGAACTCATCGAGACCAGCGCCTCCTTCACAAGCAGGAATCCAAGTCTCAAAAAGAGCAACACTACCCGGTGGGAACTTTCCAGTAAGAGAGATGAAGGTATCGTTGTCACGAGTTTCCAGAGTGATGGCGTTGTTATCGCTCAAGGTGCTGGGGAGTCCACGGAGATATGAAGGATCTTTGGTCACGTCCTCTACAGCTTCCGCGCTGGTGTCGACCTCGAGAGACCAACTGCCAAGGCACTTGGCACTGGTTCCGGTGAGATGGACTGTCTCAAAGTTTCCGTTAGCATCACCGTAGCCAGGGAAGGCGGTGTGAGCAATGAGGAAGTAACCCTTGCGGGTCTTAGGGTGAACACGATGAACGGTGATGTATTGATCTTCATGGTGGACGTGAACCTCGTCATACCCGTCTTTACCCATACGGGTGTGAATCTGGTTGAGAAGTTTCTTCACACCGGCGATACCGTTCTTACCGGCGCCGATTTGAATTGCCTTAGACTTTGAAGCCTCAGATACATACAAACGAGTCTCACCAACAAGATCAATGATCTTGGGGTAGATTTCATCATAACCCATGACACTACCGGAAGCACTTGAGCAGAGACTGACAACAGCAGCGTTGGGTAGGGTGTCGCGGGCATCACGCTTTTGGTACGGAGTCTCATTGTCATGAGTGCAATCCATGAACAAAGCCTGAACAGGAACAGGCTTGATGTTGTGAATGATCTCATGAGAAGAGACAGACGTAGTTCTCTGGTGGCCGCCAACCACCTTGGCATCTGAACGAGTGATGTCATCCAACTCGAAGCTACCAATGGGGCGGCCGCCATGGCGATGAACCAATCTGCTAAGCTCCCCGGTGCTCCAAGCCTGCATAGCCTCACGGATGAGAGAACTCAAACCCAAACGCTTGACAAAGATGTAATCAGTCTCTTCAGATCCCGAGAACAGCTCAGCCACAATGTAGATGTTGGGACGGACACGACGAGCCTCGTCCAGAATGTGTTCAGCGACGTGGATGGGGGTAGAGTGACAGTTGTCGATACGGAGACCGCTGAAGTACTTGGCAACACTACGTGTGTACTGTGTCATGCGATCCCAGAGATATGGGCTGTCGGCAGGAGATTCACCGTAGCGAAGCTTAACACAATCACCCCACACAATAACCTCACGGCGAAGATAAGCACGAGACTTGGGACCAGCATTGTCGATTAAAGCATTTCCACCCCATACCCAGCCATTGTTGGCCAAAGCCAGTTCGCCTTCGGTGAACTTGGAGGTGGTTTCATTCTTGGGAAGACGGGTGAAGTAAGTTTCGATGATGGGACTATCGACCGTAATCTCGCCCTGCTGGGGGCCGTGAGGATCCACACGCATGTACTTGATACGGTCTGAGACTTGTCTGAGAATAACAGCAGACTCGGCATCATATTCCTTGTAGAGAGGAAGGTTGACGGTATCGAGAATCTTAGTAATTGCTTCGCTAGATGCGGCAGAATCCGAGGTGGCAGTATCGAACTGACCAACAATAGCACTCAGCAGACCAGCTGCAACTTCGGCGTCAACCGTGCGTTGGTAGCGAGCACCAAGGCTATCAGTACCCTTGAGTCCATAATCAGTCAAATATTTGGCTTGCTGTTCCACAGGTAACGCGGCGAGCTTAGAAGCGTCGATATCTGAGGGAAAGCTCAACTTTCCTGCCTTCCAAGACTCAAAAGCAGCAGCAGCGTCCTTCTTGACGTCAATGACATAATACTCCCATAACTTGATAACAGAAATGACATCTGTCTTGATGGCCTCGGTGATTTTGGCCAGATCGGCATCAGTTTTGACCACCGTAGGAAGTCCCTTTTCCTTCAATTGGGCACCAAGCTCCAACAGAGCGGTATCCAGAACGTAGGCGGACTCAAGCCAGGGGGCAGTCTTGAGGTTGTAACCAGCCTCTGGATGCTCCTGTAACCACTCACTATTGTGTGCAGTGTGGTTGAGGACCACATCGGTCAAACTGAGAAGGTTATGCTTTGTCTCTAGAGTTTGAATGAGGTTGGCAATATCAGACTCGCCCTTGGGGAAGAATTCAGGATCCCAGGCCAGCTGGTCAAACAAACTGTACGGGGAATTCGAAGAACCACGCTTTTGGAGAGGTGTGAAGTGGACCATGTTGTAGCCGCGTTCCGAGATTCCGTGGAAATGAGCATCCCAGTCTTGAGGGTATTTTCCCATGAATTTAGACAGCACAGAAAACACCGACAAGCCAGACAGAGGAAGGGCATCACCATTGATGGCGAGGAATGGTGCTACATCAATGTAGTAAAGCTGGGTCTTGCTGTTCTCATTCTTGGCAACCTGGGTCTCTCCGAGAGAGGGGAGTTCTGCGTAGGTAATGTAGTAGGCGAATGCGCCTGGTTCATTGATCGTAATGTCGATCTCGATATTCTTGGAGAAGCTGGGTACCAACCTATAGCACAAGATTGAGGTTAATATCACAACCTGCAATAAATTGATTTGGATGTATGGATCTTTGACAGTGATATCTCAGCCCAGTGGACTTACTTGAATTCCCGGAATTTGTCTCGTCTGAATTCGGAACCCTTCTCTGGGATGTTGATCCAAAGACTTCCATGGCGGCAGATGGAAGAGGTACCTTCAATGACAAAACGAACAACAAAAGGATCGGCAGTTTTGGGAGCCAAGTAAACGTATTGTCCAGCTACATCGGGAGAGCCGTCGTCGTTCAACGGCAAAAGGTAGACCTCGGCCGTTGGCAGGGGTGTGATTGCCATGGTTGTGTGTGACAGAGGCTCTTGACGGAATGCCGGGTTTTGAATGTGTGTAGTTGAAATACTGAATGCAGATATGCCGTAAACTGCAATTTAATGTGAATAAAGATGATACTGGATTGCGTGGCGATGTATCTAAACAATGACCAGACTGTCGGCGCAATCGAATAAGGCGATAGATATATCGTCTCAAATATAGAAAGAGAGTATATCGGAAAGGCGTATAGCTGTGAAAATATAAAGAGGTCGAACGTGACTACAGTCTGTGCCGCAGTTTTCTCTTTTTTCTTCTCGTAGCCTTGCGGTTCAAGACTTTAACCGGTGAGGGAGTAGTCGCGATATATGAAGGTGCTGTCGTAAGTAATACACGGTATAATGCCTTTCAAGGGATAAAGGGGTCGCTTCGAAAGACGGATAGATAGAGAGGACAAAAGCAAGACAAAATGGACAGAATCACGGGCAATACAAAAGACAAAAGTTCTATCAGCCCAACGTTACGAGTAATGAGGGATATCATCTCCTTCTATATCGGCTCGGGCCTACATCCCCCTTCAATCAGGCTCCTGTCCAACACGGCCCAAATGCATATACGCGAGTACAATCTCCACAAAAGATCACACTCGACTGTTAATTTTGACATTCCGCACTATTGTTATACAACCATGACGACTATATCCGATATCTTGCCGTCCCATGGCTCCCAAAGTAACCCTCCAGCTCTTGAGGTTCCATGGTCTAAATAGCTCCGCTACCCAACGAAACCCCAAACCCCGCTCTTAACCCCACCATTAGAACCCCATAATATCGGCATTACCCAGTCTGAGCATCGTGGATTGGCCCCTCCCCCGCTCTATGTTGCTCCTTGCATTCGCCCCTCATTGACCGCATTGGGTAACACATTGGCGAGATCCTCGGTCCCCCTTGAACGTAAACCTTGGGGCTGGATATGCCATCAGGCTCCGATCAAGCCAATTCTACGGGCCTCTTTTTTAACTACTGTGCTATATCAGGGGCTAGACCTTCCTATTTCAACTTGAGTTTGATCATAGATGCTGCCATTCCAGGGTCGAATGATGGTGAATTTGGGCGAAAATCAGTCTATGTTCAATAGTACGTATATATGTATGATGCTTTATTTTGCAATCAGAGTACTGCTTTTCACTGCAACACAATCGTCAGAGGAAGATGTTCTAATTTTATGAAGCCTCATTACAAATATAAGCCCTCTTAAGAGCTATGAATAAAAAATACAACAAGAAAACTGTTCAAAAACTAGCTCTCGCACACAGAAGTCAACTATTGGCCATCATGTCTGTCAACCCTAATGACATGAATTAACCCTTATGTGGACACTGCACTTGAATTGGAGGATGATTCAAACCTTTCTGGATACAAAACAACATATATATCATCACAACGGGCATTACTCCATACCCACAATTCACCTCTGCCTCAATAGACCAAAATCTACACATAAATATGCATACGAAACCATCACCGCTTACAAACTTCACGATACTGCAAACAGCATGAGAAAACAGCACGCAGTGGCTTCCAAAAACGGTAACCAAACCCGCGACCCTAAAAAGTCACGATGTCTGTTTCCCCCGGAACGCCACACTTGAGGTGGGAGCACAGATTCAAAGGCGAATGGAGGGTGTGTATGTTGAACCCTGTGTAGGGTTTTTGGCATTTGAATTTTGGTGGGAAGAGCAGCCGATCATAAGAATGGACGAGAAAACGAGAAAACTTTCAAAAGAGACAAGTATGTGGTTGGGGGGGGTGAGGAGGACATAGCCTCTTTGCGAAAGGGCTTCTGTTCATGTGATCCTTATTTGTTGACGCCTGTGCCCTCAACTTGTCTCTCGCTGTAACTACCATTCTGTGGGTTCCGGGGTTTGTCATGGAGCCCCGGGGATACAACAGCGGCGCATCGGGGGATTGGCCGGGAAGGAGACAACAGGTGGGCTTGATGCTGCAAGATGGACACACATATGTTCTACCCGGCAGCAGTTTCTATTTTCGAACCCGAGGTGTCACTTGTTGTTTCGTCATGCAGTATCCAGGTTGTGCGGCCTTGGAGATGCGTTCGCTTGAAGGGAAAGTTGTCTCCACGATGGAGAGCCAGATCCCCTTATTGAAAGAATCCCCTGATATTTCTGCCTGTACCCCCACAGTACCTCTCCAATCATTAGCTTAGCTCCCGTCGGACCGCTACCCGAAAGAATACCGGCATGCCATAAAACATATATATAGAATATACTAGAGTGTATAATGTTTTCTCACTCGTGGTCTCGTGCTAACGTATCGTGAGTATTGAATTGCGGGAAATAGAACGGAATAAGGTAATCCGTTGTCACGGTATTGCAACAGGAGACAAGCACATGTCTTTAATACCATGTCAGTTATTTTGGCGGCAACGTGTTACCAGGCCACTGTAAATTCGGTGCAACGTCAAAATTGTGACCTCGGTCTCCAGTCAGCGGAGTTATCGGACCGCGACGATCACCTCTTGGATTGCGTTTCGAAGGGAATATGAGGCTTCATGCATCCTTTTCGAGAGAAAAGAAAGTATCTCGGACTACGAGTTTGTAAAGAACCTAGTCTACGTTTTCTCATCAATTCATTTTGATATTGTATGACGTTGAATACCCTCCAGCTTCAGATGCAACGTTAAGCTCCCATGCACCTTGATATGAACCTCAGACCCTCGAACTAATCCTAGCAATCCCGCAATCCCATTATCTACCAAAAAGCCCCAATTTAAGTTCAATTGTCCCTACACGATGTACAAAATAGCATAAGAAAATGCATCCGTCTTTAAACCGCACCCCACACCCACAGCCGCACGACAAAAGCCTCACGCGAGCAGTCCATCCTCCGACGTCACCGCGCAAAGTGCAGGATGCAAAGCCATTCCCGAGGATCGCCAACAAGCGATGCTCTGAACACTGCCGGCAGACTGGGATTTGTCCACCTTGAACTATTTCCCCGCACGCTCTCGGACTACGATGGCACTGTGACGTAAGGTTATGAGCTGCTTTGCCGCGTCGGTGCTGCAGCACGATGAGGCACAGAGTAGTTGTACTATGCCCGGCGGTTGCGGTCGGTCAACCGGGTCTTGTGAGTGATTTTTGATAGTTTCACAGGATGTTAGTCTGTATGTGAAATTTCTAGTCGAGGGGTGAATTGAAAATGTGTGAGTGAGATATCAGGTTGTATGGTCAAAAGGAAGTTATCCAAATGGATCATTTAGCCCCATCAACGTTACCGTAAAATTCCGGTATGCCCTAGAAAATTCCATATCTGAGACAAATTGCCACATGTGAGCGATAGAAAAGCCAAATTCACACCAAGCGGACATCTCCAAATTTCTTAGCGCGATGGACACCCCGAAAAGGCGGCTCTACGGTTGTATGGAGGTCTTTAAGGCGATTGCACTGGGTGCTTTGATTTGCGACATATCTTTGTGGCATTATCTACATACCGCTTCACCGCCTAGTATTCCCTTGGGTCAAAGTAGAGAAAACATATGCATATTGAGAATTCAATGTAACATGGCGTACAGCCTCATATACCTCGATGAGTTTCATATGCATGAGTAAAGCCAGATCTACATGAAAAAAAGGAAGAGACCAGTAGTTGTAGCTGTGAGAGTGTGATTACCATGCATGTATGAATGTACATACTCACAACTTGGCTCATTATTCTTACTGTACTCTGCGACAAAATGACATGTTGGCGTGTGGCAAGAAATACTGTTTGCGTCAAAGAACATATGAGTTGTGAAATCACAAGGCTACTCCACTTATACGCATCATCGATCATACAAAGAATCGCCTAAAGTGGGATTCTAAAGCCAAGCGGCTACTAAATGGCACATTTGTTTCTAGAAGGTTACATTGAAATCACGGTGAATAAAGAATGTTTGTGTAGTAGTAGTAGTAGGACTGGTGCTATTATAAATGCTAATAGACTAAGGTATCGTGTCCTCCTAAGTGGAAAAAGCAAAAACAAGTCGTAACAAGAGGTGCAATCTATGTGTAGATGAAGGCCTCGTAAAAACCAAAAGCGAGAGACCAAAGATCAAAATCAAAAAAAGAAAAACGCCCAAGAAAGTTCCCAAAACAATAGCCTTTTACTCTCGTACCCTGAGAGAAGCCATGAAGCCAATTCCTGTTGGCGAGCGGCAAGTACCAGTAACCAAAATCATGCAAATTGTGAAAGCAAAAGCTTAGTTGTCGGAGACAAGGTCGGGGATCTCGTCGACACTGTGCTTGCCCTCAAGGATACCAGCAACGGCACTGAAGAGGGGATACTCAGCAGTAAGACCACGGGTCTCGAGGAAAGAGTAAACCTCGTGGGCAGTGGAGGTACCCTGGAGCATCTGGCCGTTAAGCTCACGCTTCTCGATCTCAGCAACAGTCTTGCCCTCCTGGACAGCAAGCTTGGCGCAACGGAAGTTGCGGCCACCGCAGCAAGATGTGATCAGATCAGCAACACCGGCAGACTCGTCAGTGAAGGTAGCGCGGTCAGCAGTAGAGAAGAAGGCCTTGCCAAACTTGACCATCTCGAGCAGACCAACACGCATAATGGCAGCCTTAGCATTGTCACCCCAACCGCGGCCCTCGACGAAACCAGCAGCGAGAGCAACAACGTTCTTCAGAGCACCAGCAAGAGAGACACCGGCGACGTCAGAGACAACGCGGACATGGAAGTAGTTGCGGTGGAACAAGCGCTTGAAAGTGGTCTGGTCGATAGGGGCGTACTCCTGGGGAACAGGGGTGAGGGTAACAGTGGACTTCTTGCCAGAGGCATCCAAGTGGAGAATGTCATCGTCGGAAGGAGCCAGAGAGGAGCGAGAGTTGGTGCGAGAAAGAGAGTCGACACGAGGAGGGTCGTAGGCGATGGTGGTTTCGGACCACTTCTCGCGGGCAATCTCAGAGGCGAGGTTGGCACCAGAGAGAGCACCGCAGTAGATGTTCAGGCCCTTGCCAATAGACTCAGAGAACAGGTGGATACCATCGTCGGTGACGTTAACACCCTTGATGCAAGAGATACCACGAGCAAACGGCAGGATGTGACCAGTAAGATCACGGCAAGCCTTAGCAATGAACTGGTGAGGAAGGTTGAAAATAAGGATGGTGGAGTCCTTGACAGCATCCTGGACGGATGGGTTGGCAACAAGGTTGACAGGAAGCTTAACACCTGGGAGGTACTTGACGTTCTCGTGGTGGGTGTTGATGATGTCAGTGAGCTTCTGGGGAGTAGCGCCGACCTTGGCGTCATAGTAGGCGCTAGTCTCGGGCAGAGTGATATTCTCCTCGTACACCCACATCTGAACCTCCTTCTCGAAAAGATCGGGATGCTCAGCGCAGTTCTCAGCGACAATCTTGGCAATGGTGCAACCCCTAGAAATTGTGTTAGTGACTGATGTAGGGCAGACGGGAAGTCTGATTGGTGGAGAATGCATGTGCACGTAAGTGTGATGTAATGGTGGAAACCATCAAAGCACAAACACAAAATCTATGCGGATGTGACTTACCAGTTGCCGGAACCAACGACGGTAACCTTGTGCTTCTTCTCAACGAGGCTGGAGGTAGTCATTTTGGCGGGTTGTAAAGGTGAAATGGTTTTAGATGGAAGTGTAATGGCTCGTGGAAACGAAGAACAACGGCGCAGCTGTTGTGGAAGATTTGAAGATTTTGTAGAACAGATGTAGGAAGATCTGACAGAAGATAAGATTGAGACTGAAGAAGCTCGATGGAAAAGAGGAATGTATTGATGGAAGGTGTTGATGATGAACATGGAAAGATAGGTTGGTCGAGAAGGGAAGCAACTGCCTCTTATATATTGGAGAATGTGAAGAATGGAATATTAGGTGAAACAGTGCCCGAGAGGGTGTCGAGCTAGGCAAATCCGGATGATTAGGCGGGCTGGTCGATGTAGTCGAGGTTCTGTCTCGGGTGTAAAGGTGTGAAGACAGCCTCCAAAGTTTCCCCTACCCGCCGAAAAATCCACCAGCAGTTGTTGTCGCTACCACCAGGGTCAATGTGTCAACGATAACACCTTCAGCGTCTTTAATTTCACACCCCCCCTCCCCGCTACTAGAAATAGCGGGGCAAGACGCCACCTGTGGCTTTCCTGCACCTACCACGCTTGCACACTAGTACAGTACGGACTTCCGTTTTAGGACTCGGTACCTGTGCCAAAAACGCCCTCCCGTTCCTGAACTGACGGGCCTTGTCAGAGCTCCCTTCTACCTTCTCGGTCCCCCGTGCCCGGCGCTTTCCTAGAGCCCCTCTCCCCCGGCCCGACTTATCCACTTCGCCTGGGCCGTGTGCCCACAAACCCTGCACAATGTCGTCATAATAACTGAGTGGTCAAAAGAATGTATACATCATGACCCGAGATTCGTTACCCTTGAATCCTGCTGTATGTTTTGGGGCTTCTCGGAGGGTTAAGGATGGGGCTAAGTGGACACGCCGCGCACCTACAGAGCGTATCTTATCAGCTTTGACTACTACTTTGAGGCTTTTGAGATGCTTGGTTTGTCACTACAAGAACAAGAGCGGTGCGATACTTGCTGTTTTAGGAGAAACCCATCTAGGGTACCTAGTTGCTAGGTACTTTTGATTGCGTATTATGGCACGAAAGGTACATTGGCGCCAAGTATCGGGTGTCTTGCGACAAGGCCGACGAAGTGTTTCTGTACTCATGAATCCATCGGTCGACAACCATATCGCATTCCGTCGGTTGCAGATATGCTCTCGGACATATCTACATCTAGCCTAGCCAAGTACACCAGAAGTTCAAAATATTCATGATGTGAAAGTAGATTACACTGCAAAACATTACTGATAGTTCACAAGAGAATGAGGCTTAATAAAAAACGGCTTATAGAGCAGTGTATGTGTGTATGCAAGTGAGAAATACTCAGAAACTCAAGAACATTGACGACACACAGATGTGTTGCCACCTGCCATTCACGACGTGAGGGGGTTGCATCTAATTCAAACGGCACGAACATGCCGCCACCCCCCTTAATTGTTGAAGGTGTAACTCTGTACATGAATGTGATCCCGCATCTGCAGTGACCACGGACCATACGCCAGACAACAACATGCAAGCGCTGGATGTTTCTGACAACATAATAGTGAACTTGATTCGTCCAACTTTCATCTTTTGCCACCTAAATTTCATGACAGTGGTTCCCAAGTTCGTTGCACGTCATAGGGCCCTCCAGATACGATCAGAGTCAGATCCATCGTCATCCCGCTGTCCAAGGGCGATAAACATTGAGTGTGGTGCTCGAGCCACAAACCAACAAGATATCAACATCCAAGACGATCATCCTCTTCCTTCGAGCCCACTTTGAACCGGCTATTTTGAGAAGTCGTATGTATATACGGCTATAGCAGGAGATTGTGGTTTCGAGGGGGTCCAAGAACGAATTATGGCATCTCAAAGTCAAGGGATACATCTGGGGACATCCTAGATCCGTCAGCGGTTGTCGAGGCGCCACAAGTGACGAAATGTAGTTGAGCCGCAAAAGCTTATGTCATGAAACATCATGCCAAGTGAACTGAACGAAACATGTGTGTATATATGCATACGCAACAAACCATGATATAACAAACGAATGGTTTAAACATGTTTCTGGTACAAACTTGTATCATGATAATTCATGTAGAAACTTTAACAGCACTCGATTTATCGGTCCCAAGTATAAAGCGAGGTCTCATTTATGAAGCCGAAGACCCTTGTCAGTATGAAGCCAGCCCTGTGTGAATTGTTGATACAAACAAAGTTCTACACGCACATACAATTACAACTGTCCTGTCCCAATGTAAGCGGGGTCGTCGTGCGGTTTGACAAACGCCCCGCCCCGCCCGGGGCACGTTGAACTATGTAAGTAAGTTCATATGTAGCGATGCACCACTCGCCGTTACGAAAGCGGGGTCTTTCTACATCTGGTACCAAGGGAGAGAAACGGCCGTGTGTTGTTCTCGTCAGATCCGCGTTTGCCACCTTGCCCACTAAGAACCTATTCACCACGGGAGCGGCGAACTCAGAGACATATCTGCATGTTCCTGGAATTATGGATCTCGGAGAAGCGCCGTCGAATGTCTTAGACTGGGGGGGCCGAGGGAATTACAGATACTTCTAGTTCAACTGCCAGTTGCGAAACACCAATTTTCATAACTTCTTCTGTCTTGAATCCCATATTTAGAAGCCGTACTGACAGTCCGTATAGATGCATACGTACATAGCTACACTACAGGCACTAACCAATTCGTTATAACCACCCCCGCAAGAGGCACAGTACAAGACTCCATAACGGCCGCAGTTCTAGCATTTACAGGAAGATGTCTAGTGTTCGGAGCGGTACCCACGGTGTTATGTCCGCCCCACCGTTATGCCTACATATTCTGTTACAAGCTTGCATCGGGAACCTATCACTGCAGCTCTTGGTGCCATTACGGTGACTGACCCACCCTTTGATCCTGCTTCCGACGCAGCGAAATGCATGGTAGTGTCTGTTCGGAGCCTTGTGGGGCCTGGAAACCTGGGCGGGCGCTGCCAGGGAGGGGCGTCCGTATACGCGGACCCGTAGTGTCTAATTACTTTTGACCTCCGTTGTACTGTCGGGATGGCGGATGTGGGTCTATGTCCGAGAGTGAAAATCCTTATGCTTTCCGGGAGCGTTGATAAGTCAATATCACTTGATTTAGATTGTTGCTGTGTTCACCTAGATCAATGAATGTTCCTGATTCAAATAAACAATGCAGAGACAATCTTGAATGTTGGCGAGACTTGGTGGGAATAACTACAGCGGATCTAGTGCGCTTGGAAAGAGGCTCAGTTAGGTCAGCTCGTGTGAGCCGGTACTAAACAGGGGACATGCACTACTAGACGCTACTTGACAAGATGCTATTTCCAAGTCCCCTGGTGTCCTTCTTCTAACGCACCAGGCACACAACATGCAATTGTCTGCATGGAAGATACATGTTTCTGTCATTTCTGGTATCTGTCTATATACTTTTGACTGCCTCTTGACGTCATGTTCCTTACACAGACAACAGATCCTTACACATACGCCTTCAACTCGCGTTAGCGGGTGATGTGCGGGATGCGTGTTCAACGCATCTTCGCTATTTAGTTGGTTTCAAGGAATAGTTTCCGACATGGAAACCCTCCCTCGAATGTTAAGAGGTCCACAATGTGGAGATCCGCCGAGTTTCCCTGATTTGATAGACCTCGCTGGTTGTATCTCGACATAGACGTCATAACAACCGTCATTTTTGCCACAATGACACGGACATCTACGTTGTATAGGCGCCGTATCACCACACAAGTCTAGATCACAGTAAGCCATGTCTGTTCGCCTATGTCCTTCACATTTACCGCTTGGCATAACTCCTATCTCACACATGAGGCTCTATTCTTCGGGTGGCAACATCGCCTTGCCGTCCGCAACCCTGTGTGTGACAAACACCCAAGAAGCCAACTCCGGTGTTTCAATACCCTCGCAAACAAGGGCACCATAACCGAACAGGAGGGGTGAGTGGGTCTCGGCAATCCGCCTGGCAAAGTCCAGTTGAGGCTCGTTGTGCAGAAAATCCAACAGCATGACAAGGCAAAAGGCTAATTGTGAAGCTGAAACAGTGACATTATACTCTATTTACCCGGTCTATGTGTCTCATTGTATATATCTCATGTGTGTATGTACATATTCCCTTACACAACCTCATATCAAACTGTATATTGATTTCGGACCATCTCTGTTGGCTGCATGTTACCCGCATTCGATCTGCATGCCGCAAGCCTCGCTTTCCTGCCAACAAGCACGAACTATTCCAATAGCGGTTTCCTCTCATCCGGCGCCTGTTCATCCCCGACAACTACTGCCGAACGCTGCAGATCTTCCGGCTCAGACGAAGTAGTGCGCTCGCCATCACCAAACAGCGGCTTCATGATGTAATCATAGTGCAACCAAACAAGATTACTGGCAACATGCAAGACTACACCCACCCAGGGGGGGAATCTACCGTCCTTATCAGCGAGTAGTCTACCCGTAAGCATTAAAAAGATAGCATAAGGAAGCCAAGTGGCAATAGTGACAATTTTCCCGATGCGTTGGCGAGTAGATGTAAGAGTGTAAGGATTCAATGACTGCAAGTACTTTTGATAGTCTTCTGGCAATTCATTTTCGGCTGCTCCTGATACAATCAGGTTGAGATACCTTTGGCTAGGCTCGGAATATCCCTTGTTAGGACGCTTGTAAGGCGATGCGAGTTGAAGCCATAACTTGGTCCACCAACTCTTCTTAGGTTCTTCTTCGTCGTCCCCATCCTGAGGTAACGAATAATCCAACTTAGTACGTTCCTCATCATCAGGCTTGTTGGGCTTTCCTGGAATATCGGGTATTTCGGGGGCATCAGGGAGATCGGTAGGGAGATCGGGTAGATATAATGTACGGGCGATAAAAGGCCGGGGCACCGTAGGATTGGGCCGCTCGGGGATTGAGATACTAGGCGGTAGTGGGATGCAAGGCACGAATATCTCCTGATAACCCGTACCTCCACCTTCTTTAGCTAAGATTTTAGCATAGTCGCTGTGGGTAATTTCATAGACCACACCAAAGAGCCCTTTTGTCCACCCTGGATTCTTCGGGTCGTCGATAGGAGGCAATACTGGGCCGGGGTTGACTGGGGGAGGCAACGGATCTTCGGGGACTTCGCGGAAAGCCGTGTTTGCAAAGCATGGCTCCAAAAAGGGGAGACCGGGGAGATCGAATACCAGCTGCAGAGTCGGTGCAGTGACGTTCACTTTAGCCATTGGCCATGCTCCCTTTTGCTGGGTCATGATTTTCCAATTAAGGTTGGAGCCAAAGGCCAGATAAAGAACCGTATCAGCCTTATCTTCTACCTCCTTAGATGGCACAGTGTCGGTCGTGACTTCAGACTGCGCCAGTCGAGTCGCGCTGATTGCGGGTAACTCCGCTGCGGACTTCATATCTTCGGGATGAGTGCTCATAATGTGACAATAAAAAGAAGGCGTATAGTTGAAATAAGTAGGCGTTATCAAAGGGTTCAGGGTTAACCTGTAAAATGTGGTGTTCAATTGTATGTTTGTAAATAAGGGAATAAAGACGTAGTATAACAGCGATGAATTGAAGTTTATAAAGAGTAGCCTGCTTGCCGTTTCAGCCTTGTCTATATTATTCATCAGATTATCTAGCTAGGTTCACAAGTAGCACTTTATAGTACTGTGCTCTGTCAGTGCACCCACATTGAATCGTAGACGTCGGTACAATTAATCGCCGTACTGGGGCAGACTACATTTTTGCTGACGAAGAAGTCCATCTCCTACGCCGCAAAACCATCCGACGGCCATGGAGACTATGTCTAACCGGGGCGGAAATTGGTGCCTCTCCCGTCGCGCTAGACTAGCACGTGATCATAAACTATGGCCGTTCAGTAACCCTATCATCTAGAAATGGTAGTAATTATCGTGAGAGTTGTATGTAAGTACTAATTTTATGAGATGCCTGCTTTCATAAGACGCCTCTTCTTGTACACAAGATCATAATAGAAAGATGATACGCAAGATCTGTCTTCGTCAATATAGAGATTACCCCAGGCATCTCATCAAGTACGCCTGAAGAGCTAAAGACAGTGTGCTACACACCTATATATATAGGCATCTATTCGTAAATATTACTACTCTGGGAACTACTAGCGTAAGAGACTGGAGAAATGAGATCAATGTAACCCGGCATGAGTGGAAAGGACACAGCAAGACTTGGAAACCTTTTCCTTCTTATACTTTACCGAAATCCTCTCGCTCGATTGTTCACAACAAACAACCATCCGCAAGTTATCCAGTCAATTTGAAACCATCATACACGATGCCAGCCAGTATAGCTGATACACAGTCCATCGAAGATGACGACCAACTGAGTCTGCCCCCAATGATCAGGGAGCCCAGCAACCAGATCCTGCCCGGAAACGATAATCAGGGCTATGGTATCATGCGGTCGTCGTCGAACTGTGCCAATGTTTCTCACTTGCCTCAGCGTGATCCCTATTTGCAGGAGCTCATGTTGGCTGATCCTGCTCAAGAGTTGCCCAGTAATCACTCTATTCTTCCCAGCTCCCCACCTTGGGATGATAGCCGTGAGTTCGCCGGTGGAGCTCTCTCTCCCCAGCTCAGACGTCTTTCATCGGTTCCGGGTCAGTTTATTGATGACAGACTCCCGAGCTCTCTATTTGGCGACGAAGAAACCGATAGCCAGAAGACTCGGCAGTATAATGCATCTAGTCGTCATGCCTCCGTTATTTACGAGTCCCAGAGTTTCACGGGAGAGAGAAGTACCATCCCCGACTCTATGACTGGAACACCGACCAAAAACTCTCGTTTCTTTGATAACTCAGTTGAAGCAAACGACGATGCTGATGATCAGCCGATGAGGGTGGAGCGAAGTGAATCAAGGGAGATTGAGGGAACTCAAGAGGAGAAATCTGAAGGGTGTCCAGAGAAAGTGGAACCACTGAGACCTTCGCCCGATGGCTTGATAGTGAGCGTGTAAGTAATATGTGAAATCCACAGCCACGAGTACGAAGCTAATTGTGTGATACCTTACAGAGTACCCTCCTTTCCTACGGAACAATTGGCTAAGGATAGCTCTGCCACAAACGGCCGTCCTCCCCCGAAGGTTACAGACGTTCCTATCAAGATGTCAGTGCCGCCCGAGAAGAACACATCAATCAGAGAGGGGGTACAAACCAAGAATACTGCATCACCCAAAGAGCCTGAATCTTCTGAATACCCAGAGCTAGCCGGGACTTCTTCGAAGAAAATGCCAAGCCCTTCTGCCCCCAGAAAAGCAAAGAGAATGAAATACCAGAAGAACCCATCTAGTATTCCACCGTTGCCTGGATTTGAGGAGCCAGCCCAGCTTGGTGACGAAATGCTACCTGACGATGTTACTCTACCGGTGGGAAATCAGATTACACGTGACGATGTACACCGTTTTCATGGAACGCCTGATACACCCCAGACACAACCAGTAAGACGCGGTAGCAGCGTAGTAGTGACTGAAAGGGGAAGTCCGATTCTCACAAACCGGGCCCGTGTATCCCGAGGTCGAAAGCCGGTTCCCTGGGTTACAAAAGGCTCTACAATCACACCAATGCCACTTAATGGCCCGGGGGCGAGATCTGTACAAAGTAGCGCGCCAATTAATAATGAGCATCAACAGACAGAGGCCAAAGGCCAAGGGAATCCACGAGTACAGGCTACTGATCCTAAGCCCGCTCAATATCGCCCTTCAACTGTCCAGCACCCAACCAACCATTCTGATCCCTCAAACCAAGTCGCCCGTAATACTAGAAGCAAGAATGAATCTGGCCTAATCGTTGATATCAGCAGATGGCTTACCGACTGTCCTTCGACGGGGTCGCCGACTCCATCTGTTGTGAACTGGCGTGGAGAAAGCGCAGAGTGTGGGGAAAGAGATTTGTCACCCAACCAGGAACTTCCAACCATACAATCCCAACCATGTGATGTAGAGATTTCCGCCCGTGATTCTGCATTGCTGGGTCAGTCGTCTGCTATGCGGGAATTGTTGGAGGCCCAATTTGTTAGGAGGGAGGAACGGCGGCGTAAATTGCTAGAAGCGGCCCAATCGGCGTCCATGGAAAACGGAGTCCCAGCGCGTGCGGCACCACTTTCACCCCCCACACAGCAGCTCTCAAACTTGCAAGTCGCAGTCCAAAACACCACTTCAGTAAGTCACCTTTCAGCGAATAACAGCGGTTTTTGTGACTAATATAAAATAGCAAATTGTGGGATTTGTTGAGAAGCAGCAAAGTGTCATCGCAGGCATCGTGAACGAATACAAGCAACGGAGTTCACAACTTGTGCAGGAAACCAAACAGGCCCAGGCTGAAGAGGAACAAGACGTGCGGAGAAACTTGGAGCAGTACACGAAAACATTTGCGACTAATTGCGAGAGAGTCATACGAGGCATTGAAAGCGCAAGAGAAAAGGTCAAAAAAAGAGAGCAAAGAGATACAGCTCAGGGCCCCTCCGGTGATATTGCTGTTACCGAGGGTTTGAGGAATACTCACCAAATGATTGAACGGGTAATTGCGGAGGCCGAGGCGGATATCTCAAAATTGGATCCATCCAAGGGCAAGAAGTCATCGCAGGACAGAAAGTTGTATGCTATGGTCCAGAAGGCGATGAAAGCAAGACAATCATCGTAGATTTTGCAGGTGGTTACGTATGTAAGCGCACACAAGCTTACGAGAATTGTGGTGCTGCTTTACATATATGTTGACTGTACAATGATGTCTGCGACATGTCCACATTGGGTTACATGTCACAGGCCAAAACAAGAAGCTCTCAATCAACATCTCAAAAGTGGGTACTGGGAAAATGAACGACCTTCCATTCTGCCGGAGCTCTATACCTTCCTATCAACACGCAAATTATTTTTGTTTTCTATCATCATCTTGTTTCTTTTTTTTTGCTCGACGACATCAGAAGCTGCAAGTCTGTAGCTCAATCCCACTTCAATATATACCAACGGCAAATTCCTGCCCTTTCACGCTCATTTAGTACTCGATTATCCGAATACTAGATCAAATACTTTACTCGAAATGATTGGTTCCACAACCACCACTCTCCGGGCTACGACCCGCACTCTCGCACTTCAGCCCGTCCGCCCTTTCAGTCAACTGTCTCCCCGTCTCGCTGCAGCTGCTACATCCACCCACACAGCCTCATCGCCTGCCGCCTCTACCTCGCCGGTTCTCGATTGGAACACCTTTTTCCAACTGCGCAAGTCTCGGCGCAGATGGCAACTGTTGTTCAGCATTGTGGGGTCACTGGCGGGTGGTACTGGTGGTGCGATGGCCGTAGCTAGCGGAGCTACGGCGGATTTGTTGGCGCATGTGCCTTTGGATCCGATGATTAGCATGGGTTTGGTTACAACTTCGACGATGGGGTTGGGATGGTTGGTCGGGCCTAGCGCGGGGTCGGGGATTTTCCATTTGTTGAATAAGAAGATTGCGCCTCAGTTTACTGCGGTAAGTGGGGATTGATTGACTTGCAGTTTTGTTTTGGGACGTTGAGGCTAATACAGTTGGGTTTATAGAAGGAGAACGACTTCTTTGCGCGCATTAAGCGCAACCGTGTTGACCCCTCGTCTTCCTCTGCTGGAAACCCAGGTATGTGTGCCATTGTCTAGACTGCCAGTTCACATATTAACCAGAATAGTCCCTGATTACTACGGCGAGAAGATTGGTAGCGTTACCGGCTACCGCCATTGGCTTAAGGACCAGCGGGCCTTCAACAACAAGCGCACCAGCTTTGTTTAAACAATAACATGTTACAATTCATATCTATAGATAGCACAGAAAAAAAATGCGGAAAACATTCATAAACGCCAAAAGCTTGTATTGTCTCAGAGAAACGGTACTGTTGGGTCAATTTTGACTTTCCAGCCACGCATACCACCCTTGATATCCTTAATTACACGGCTCCCATCGGTATCAAGTCCTGCAGTCTTGAGACTTCTAACAGCTACTTGTGAATCATCTCCTTGTCTACAAACAACATATATCGGTACCTCGGATGGCATATTTGGGCATTCCCTTTCGATAACTTCCGAGACACGCTGGGGGTTAGTGATTGTTGAGATGGGAATATTAACGGCATTTGGTAGGGACCCAACAGAAAAGTGTTCCTTTCCGCGTACATCAAGAAGAACATGTGGTGTCTTGGAGGCAGCTTGGTGATACTCGTTAACGGTTATCCGTTCGTCATCTTTCAAGATCGAAACTGGTGCTGAGACGCCACAGAACTGGACATAGTTCATGGTTCCATCAGTGAGACTAGTCAGTGTAAACTTAGATGCATCCGCGCAAGCGAAGCATGTAGTCCGACGGCCATTCATCTTGATAGAACGGAAGGGTGTCGGCGAGTTCCCTGTGAATAGTAACATACTAGGCTTCCCAGTAACCAAGGTCTTGGCCTTTTCTGCATCCAGACCTCCGCTGGATATCACCTTCAGAGCTTCTAAAGCTTGCAAAACCCCCATAGTACCAACCACCGGACCAAGAATTCCACCTTCACCACAAGACACGATGGACTCTGGTGGTGATGGCTTCGGGAATATACACCTGTAGCATGGACCGCCCGCGGTGTCGCCTTGTGGTAGAGCGGGATAATTCATGGTCATGAGTTGGCCACTGAGTTTTAATGCGGAAGCGAAGATGAGTGGTTTCTGAAGGAGGACGCAGGCGTCGGAGACGAGGTAGCGGGACGTGGGATGGTCGGTACAGTCGAGGACGATGTCGTATTTGGAAATTATATCGATTGCGGATGTTGAGGTTAGATGGGCTGGGTGGGATTGATAGGTTACATATGGATTGAGGCTTTTGCAAAGTTAGCAAAGTCGGAGACTTGTTAGATATTGTTAGACCTACCCTCGTAGATACCGAATGGCACTTTCGACCTTGAGCATTCCAATTTTACTCGTAGAATGGGCGATTTGCCGATGGAGGTTCGACTCCTCAACTATATCCCCATCAACCAATCCGAGGGTCCCAACACCGGCACCTGCGAGATATGCAGCAGCGGGACATCCCAAACCACCGGCACCAACGACAAGGACCTTGGCCTTCTTAATGTGTATGTGACCTGTATATACCCCTACACTTAGTATTCGAAACCAAAAATTGATTGTGTCCAAACATACCTTCAACCCCCACATTCGGCACTACAATCTGCCGTCCATATCTCTCATATTCGCGGGGTAACAAAGGCCAAGGCGCCGTCCCATCTTCCTCTCGAGCCTGTTCAATCTCTGTGATCCGTCTTCGAAGATCATCAGCTTTTGTCTCCACCCTCTGTAACTCGTCCTTCAGAGCCTGAAGTTCCTCAACTGTGCCACTCATTGTTTCAATACCGTTCATTCAATTCCAGTGCATTATTTGGCCCCTGCTGAATTACCGATGACGTCGCTACGCACGCAGCTGCACGCCCTTTGCAGGTAATTAAGGTTATCGATTGTGATAAGATATGGAATCCCTGTCTTATCTATAATTTTTGAACTCTCCACTCGGGACATACGCCGGGTGGTACTCGAGGGAGCCGACCGATACAATAGTGAACATTCACCCGGTATATTAAAAAGCTCACATACATCCAAAATGGTAAGCACCCCGTCACGCCGTTTTCTAATCCGGGCTTCTAACGTTAACATACCCCCCCCTAGGCCCCATCAATCCCCAAGCTGTCCGCCGGCGAACACCGCATGGCCCGTCTCCGCGGCGACATCCACAAACATGCCCCCTACAAGACCCACCGAGCCGAAACCACCATCACCGACGACTTCTCCACCAGCAAGCGCGACAAACGACTCATCAAGAAATCCTCCTTCGTCTCCAAAATCTCCAAAGCCAACGCCAAGCCCTCGCGCAACCACGTCCGTCGGGCAAACAAGAAACTCAAGACAACCCTTGACTCTCTCGCCGATGCCCTCCCCGATGTCGACGTTGATGAGGACTCTGATGAGGAGGGCGGTGTCGCTAAGATTAAACATAAGAGTTTGAAGTCTCGGCCGGGAGCTTTGAAGCGGAAGGAGAAGGTTGTGCGGTCGGAGTTGGAGAGATTCGGGGCGAATATGGCACAGTTGGCGGCGATTACGGAGAAGCCACCGGCTGAGGTTATGCCTAAGCAGACGAAGTTGAGTCGGAAACAGCAGAAACTTCAAGCACATAGCCAGGTACAACAAACTGCGGTTCCTGTTCAGCCGGTAGTGGAAACTTCAACAACAAACAGATGGGCTGCCTTGCGTGGTTTCATCTCAGCAACCATGGAACAAAATCCAGCTTTTGCTAAGAAGCCATAAATCACGGTGTATAGGCTAAAGACTGAGACCTGGGTATACGAGGAGGACAAGAACTGAGACATCATGGTTGGTGTTCAGGCAAGTTATGATTCACTTAATTTATGAATAATAGAGAAAATGCTAGTAAAATCTGTTTTGTATCCATGCTTCTGGGGGTCTATCGTAACCTGCTACCAATATTTTCTTTTCTCTTAAAAACCCATGACATGAGCAATAGTATGCGAGTTTCTTAGTATGATGTAGATGAAAATCTACCATGCGGGTGCTACCGACGTCAAACCAGTGACGGTACGATAATTACTCTCTGGTTGAAATCATTGGTAGCCCAGCTGATTCTCGCGTAGCCGTGTTGGTATTATCAGGGCATCAAGCCCACTTTATGCTTCAACACTGGTGGCTGTCTCTAACTGACATCAGACGACTTCATACGCTTCTTGACCGTCTTGGTCGGCGGCCGGTTGAACTTATTCTACTCGATACGCGGCGGCGTCTTGGACGTGTAGGGCGATGAACTGCGCCTAAAAAGTATAGGTTAGTAATAGGACCATTTACTTGGTAAAAGGGAAAACTTACGATCTCCGGCGTTCGCCCTCTTTGCGGAACTGCTCTATTATGTGCAGCATCTCTTTGCGAGCTCCCCGGGAATCAACCATTTTGCCAGCAAGACTCATGGAAACCTTTTCTCTGGCACCAGCACACAACAATCTTTTGACCAAAAGGTGGCGCATGAGCATGCAAACAAATACACCACAATCACTACCGTTCTCTTGCTGTGGTGTGTCGCTGAGGTGCAAGAACGATATCTTGGTCCGAA
Source organism: Huntiella moniliformis (assembly GCA_000712465.1). Classification (NCBI taxonomy): domain Eukaryota; kingdom Fungi; phylum Ascomycota; class Sordariomycetes; order Microascales; family Ceratocystidaceae; genus Huntiella; species Huntiella moniliformis. The sequence continues at coordinate 145,217 of JMSH01000018.1, read as the reverse complement.
GCAATGCCCCAAGGATTTGTGCGCAGCTGCGGGCTTCGTAGAAATTTGAGCGACCCAAAGAGTCGTAGTGGAATGCAGCACCATCCAAAATCGAAACAACGAGAAGCGACCAGTGCGAACCCCCTTCAGCGACGCTAACATTACGATTGTCGTTGATCGGGAGGAAGATGTGCGATGCGCGGCTAAAGTCGGGCAGAGCTGACTTAACACTCTTCAGATCTGGGTCCTTCATCATGAGGAAGGCCATGCTGGGGCGTAGCAAAACAACGCGAGCTTTGGGGTACTTGGGCAGGAGTTCTCTCTCCATGTACTCCTCCCAGAATGCAATGTTCTGTGAATCATGTTAGTTATATGTGTGCAAAATGGGTGCGGAAATATACTTACGTTGTCAGTCAACCAATCGTTACGTAGCGACTTTATATCTTCGTAGGTTACTTTTAAGGTGTTAGTGGTAGACCTAAAATGGCATGTGGCGCTGTAGAGTCAGATTCGCGATGTGAAGATAACATACAGAGAATATCATAGTCTGTTTTTAAAAGTTAGTGAATTCTGTGCATAATAAACCAAACTATGGTGAAGAACTTACACGAAAGATACGGCTGGTGAGGAGAAAGCTGTGATGAATAGACCGGTTAGTTCCATGTTACACTATCAGAACGCTTGGGCAACTTGAACTTTGGTATTAGGCCAGGATGAAAAACGATTCATGATCAAGCAACCAAACATTCGAGGTTAAACCCATGCACTAACAACCAAAAAATGACATGAACAATAGTTGCAAAAAGAAGCCACGGTCAAAGAAGCATGAGAACAGTCACTTGAAGTAGTGTATCTCCAAAGTCAAAGGTCACAACATTGGAGATACAGAACTCAGGCATGCAAGAGCCAGTCCGCAAGACAGTACTGTTGACCGTGGCGCAACCAGGGACAAAGCTTACCGTTTCGCCAAAGTGGCGCGCAATCTTGGAGCGCAGCGTCATGGTAGTGTGTGTAAGGAGGGGTTATAAACGACTTCGGTTTCGGTAGATGGCTTCAACTTGGGTCGTAGCAAAATATAGACTTAGCACTGAAGCGTGCAAATTGGCGACGAATGAGTGCAAGCAAGTGGGTTGGTGTCCGGTCCGAGTAAAGGCGGCAGTCTATTCTTTTAAGCGACGAAAATAAGGCCGTAGACTGGGTTCAAGTGAAGGTAATTAACGAATGTCGTGAGAGGGCTAAGTAGTGATTGATGCGATGCGCCGTATGAATCAAGGCTGCAGTTCGGGGTGCGAAAATTCGTGGGTTCAAGAAACAAAAACAAGAATCAAACAATGAATGCTAGTCGAACGAGTAATCAAGCAAAAGAAAACAAGAGAAGAAGTTGACGACGGAGGAAAAAGTTGAAGTAGTTTTGTCCACAGTCGGGAAAAGCAACCAAGTCAGAACTAAAGCGGCCGATCGTGAAACAAGAAAGCGAACCGGGTGGAGGCTGGTCTTGCGGGGGGCGATACAAATCGGTCAGGCGGGTTGATGTCTTTCTCACACCTTGACTCGCACTGAAGCAAGAAATTTGATAGGCCGCACAAGTCTTGGTGGCGGTTGGCCGACAGAACTGACGTTTGGGCTGAGTGGGAAAATAAGTCTAACAAAATGTAAACAGGCGGGAACCTATTAGTTGGACGGGCAGCGAATCGCAGGCCAGCGCAAAAAAAGATTTATGGGGGAAAAAATGCTGTGGCCGTCTCTTTTGGGCAATTCAGGATCAAATCTGGGTTGTTGTTCCTGGAAAAAGGCTCCTAAAGAAAAAATGTGGTGCCTTCAGGGATTTTGATGGATCGCGGTGAATAAGGCAGTGAGCCAGTTTCACGATTGGCTAGAACTTTGGATTGCGGTACGGCCAGAAGAAGACAATGAACTCCGTCCGGACCAAAGATGTCGAATTTGGTTTTGCCTTTGCCAGGCAGGACCAAAGTGCGGGGATGTCTGTGATGATGACAAGTGGGTTGCCGCTGGGCGGAATGTAAAAAGGCGTTAATAGGTTGAACAGACAATGATTTGGAGTATTCTGGATTCAATAGGATCCGGGGTTTTTTTCACGATTTTGGTTTTAAAGTGCTCAGGGTGTAATTACTCTGTTGGGTGATTTTGAAACAAGTTCTTAAGGGTTTGAATAGAACATAAGTACAACAAAACTGTCGACAAAGAATGAGGAACAGTAACAAGTCATTTAGATTCGTAAATTGAGATACGATTGGGTTTATAAGTAAACTGAAAAACAATTTCTCACCGACCACTTTGTGGCTTGCATATTGATGCCTACCAGTACGTATTGAACATCGCCACTAACAACATACTGGGCTGTGCTCCCTGTGACTTGCATCTGTTTAAACCCAGGATCATACCACAGCCCGTTGTCTTCTGTACTGCCTATCCTATGAAGTTAAGCTGAGCTGAGCTTGATAAAATCTAGTGCTAGTGAATAATTGGTTAATGACGTTATGGTATGTCCATGTGGTCACGGGTAAGTACAGTTATAGTATCATGAATGATTCACCTAGAATCCCCCGGTATGTTAGACGAATAACTAATGACGTTAGTTTTCTTCATTCAAGACCCCGCATGATGTCACGGGTCTATGATTTTCAGTGATGACAAAGGTGATTGGACAAGACAAAGAGTCGTCTGTAAAGTGAATCGGCATGGTACAACTTAAACCTGTCAAGAAGTTCATCACCTGATACATAGACATGCTGTACCATGTTAGAATTAGACTCTAAGGTAAGCTTAGAACTTTAGAAGCACTAAATCATCCTATGTTTATCATGCATATATTTGGCGAACCATCGATATCAGAAATATCTGAAATCATTCTCGAAGAAGGGGCAATCATCTACATCCATATATATCATCAGATCAGCATGATTTGTTTGTCCTCAAGAAAGTTTGAACTTTACACCTTATTGCCTATATCACAGGTATTAATTCTTCCCGACTTAGGTGTTGTTTCATATCAGACTACACCAGGGTCGCCCAGACCCGGGAAGAATCCCTCTCCCCCACATGAGCCGAACTCTTGATGTCCCAGAACACCACCAACACCAACACGATAAAAATCTCCGATTCAGCGCTCACCCGTTATCATTTCGTGGATCACTCCGGGTACTTTTCACGGCGGCTAACATTTGCCATTAGGTAAATCAATCCATCCACAGTCTTGAATCGAATACCACGTACTCCCGACGGCCCCACATGCCATACCGGCGCACAAACATGTTTACAAACATGAACTGGTAGTTTACCAAGTTATGAATACCATCGTTTTCTCCATCTGAGATTTACCATATATGTATCTAATCTGATCTCATATAGCATAGATCCATATATACAAACATCATGTCTCATTTTAGGAAATCCACATCCTGATCTTCCGTCTCTGACGCCATTTTACCGACCAGTAGTCCGGCCTTGGTGCCGAGTTTCCGTTATTAGCCACGCCGGGTTCATTGCAAAACACATCAGGCTAAAATCTACCCCTGACTACGTCAACGCGTTAGACAATTAACATGCTATATACAGAAAGGGCTCAATCGCGATTTGAAGCTCCAAGCGTTCTAGACGCAACGCAAGCTATATAAAGCCATGTGGTTTCGCCGTTCATTGCATCTAAATCTTACCCTCTGTCATCACCACACCTTTTATTCGACTTCATTGTCTTTCCATCATACGAGTAACCAGTGGTTCTCTCTTGTCCTTCTTTAATAACACTCCAGTTTTACTGTCGACTTTCCATTCTTTCTTTTGCGAAGCTAGTCCTTCCTTTTTCATACTATTTTACACTTGTGACACCCTTACACCTACTACTACATCCTTAACTTTTGTTTTTCTTTCAAAATGCTTTTCAAGTCTACTGCTCTCCTTTTGGCCGCTGGTCTCCAGTCCGTCCATGCCACGCTCACCTACCGTGGTGTTGATTGGTCCTCCGTTCCTGTTGAGGAAGCCAGTGGTATCGATTACCAGACCAACGCCGGCAAGAGCACTCCTGTCGAGACCATTCTTGCTGACAGTGGTGTCAATATTGTTCGCCAGCGTCTGTGGGTTAACCCCAGCGATGGCAACTACAACCTTGACTACAACATCAAGCTTGCCAAGCGTGCTGCTGCCGCTGGCATGAAGCTGTACCTGGACTTCCACTTCTCCGATACCTGGGCTGACCCGGCCAACCAGGCCATCCCCAGCGGTTGGCCCACTGCCATTGACGACCTTGCCTGGACTTTGTACAACTACACCAAGGAGGTCTCTGATGAGTTCAGCAGCAACGGCATCACTCCCGAGATCATCTCCATTGGTAACGAGATTACCAACGGTATGCTCTTCCCCACTGGCAAGCTGAGCTCCGAGCCTTACAACCTGGCTCGTCTTCTGCACTCTGCCTCCACTGGTATCCGTGACTCTGCTCTTGGCTCCACTCCCAAGATTGCTATTCACTTGGACAATGGTTGGAACTCTGATACTCAACAGTCCTGGTACAAGACCGTCCTCGGCGAGGGTCCTCTGACCACCACTGACTTCGACATCATCGGTGTCTCGTACTACCCCTTCTACAACTCCGAGGCCACCCTCGCCAACCTCAAGTCTTCTCTCACCAGCCTTGCTAGCACTTATGGTAAGGGTCTTATTGTTGCTGAGACTGATTGGCCCGTCTCGTGCCCTTCTCCCAAGTTTGCCTTCCCCTCTGACACCACCTCTATTCCCTTCTCGGCTGACGGCCAGACCACCTGGGTTAAGGACGTTGCCAACGTTCTCACCGGTGTCAGCAACGGTCTTGGTCTCTTCTACTGGGAGCCCGCATGGGTTGACAATGCTGCTCTTGGTTCTTCTTGCGATAACAACTGCCTCTTCGCTTACCCTGGTGTTGCCTCGACTGCTCTGTCGGTCTTTGGTGATATCTAAGCTTGAAACATTTGATAAATGCAGTCTCCATATAAGTTAATGGATATCTTCATCAATATATATATTTTTTTTTTTGCAAATCAAACATGTTTCTCTAAATCCCGTGACACATTCTCAACATGTAACAACTTGCCGTTGACAATTTCCCTAGTAATAGATTGATAATGAGAAAAAAAAAAAGGACTTACACAAACTTCATCTAGACAAAAAGTTCAAAAATGTATGTTGACAAGACTGGGACTCGAACCCAGGCGGATTTCTCCATCAGGAAACTTGCGTTAAGGAACGACCTTAACCTGACGCCATAACCAACTCGGCCATCTTGCCAATGAATCTGTAGAGAGTAGCTACATCTGATACTATATGACATTCTGCTCCGTCCGTATTTTTTGACATTTACTTAGTAGAGATCAAGATAACCTTCCGTATCAACTAGGTCAAATCTCTAATTGTAGGACAATAGCTTGTAGCCTGTAGTTCGGTTCCCTTGGTTACTTCCTGGCGTGTAACGTCATTTTCACATGCATTTTTTACCATGAAAATCAACTACCGGGGTCTCTTTGCTGTAGCTTGGTACCCCAATAGTAGGGTTAATTTACAGTTTAACCCAATCGAGCGCGATCAATCTAGTGCTTCCCGACTGTCAGTCACGTTGAACATTCCGACGAAAACATCCAACTGCGCCGGAACTGCGCGACCGATTTCTTTAATTTGTTCTTTTTTAATACATACATAATTGTCTTCATAGATTTCCTTTTCCCCCCTTTGTCTAGAAAACAACTCCTTTGAAGGTTGTGAGATCCCTTTGGAACACCAATTCTCGATATTGGGTGGCTCTTTTTTCGTCACGATGCGTCCATCCTCTCCAAACCCCTCCAAGTCAAAAAAGAGCTCCATTTCACGACAGACTAAACAGCAGTCTACTTTATCCCCACCGCGGTCTAAGAAAGCCTCGAGTTCAAAAACGAAATCAATATCAACCAAGAATCACTCAGATCCACCATGGGAAACCGAATCTGTTTCCACACTTCCCTCCATCCAGTCCTCTGAAGAAATCATCATTGAGCTTCCCTATGTTGCACCACGATATAAAGCCGGCACAGGCCCGCCATCTGTCTCCGCGACTTTGATCCCACCACACGATAGCACCGCGTATATTATTGGACGAATGTTCCTACCGGAGTCTCTTGCAGCAGACGGGAAACCGCGACCAAAGAGTTTGGCATGGCTTGTTGGGTTCACTGATCAACCGGCTGCTCGAATTGCTGTACGCGCTCACAGAATACTGGACTACGTTTCTCCTCGCGAGTTCGAGAACTATGAATACCGGCAATGGTTAAAGCGGGAAGAGGAACGGGAAGCTATTGAGAAGGGAGAAATGGAAGACCCTAGAGAGAAGGAAAAACGGAGGGCAGCTGAACTGGGCCTTGGTAAACGAAGTCGACAACCCGGTAGACCCGATCAAGAATTTCGTATGGTACTGGAGGCGCAAGGAAGACCTTTGGTGGCACCTTCTCAAACCCTTGATATTGCTACACCGGAAGTTGAGACTGAGGATGACGTTGTTCCAAGTGTAGACGTGCCTGTGTCAATAGTCGCCCCCTCTTTGTCCAGTCCAGGTAAAAAGAGGAAGCTTCAGGTGTTAGAGACGGGTGAAACCGGTACAGATGAGGATCAACCGAGTGATACTATATCGACGACACCCACTCAAACAAGTCGTAGTGGTTTGTCTTCAAAGAAGCGGATGATCAAAGGGAAGGCGACCCCGCAGCTTTCTCCAGTTCGCATGTCAGTGGCAGATTTTCTCAAGAAACGGGGTTCGAACTTACAACAAGATCAAAAGGATACCAAAGAGGTGCTTCCAAAGTTTCCCGGTAAGGTTAAGAACAAGAAAATACCGGTTATAGCTCAAAAGCCACAGACTGAGATAAAACCACCAGTACCCTTAGTGGTGCCATTACAGAAGAAGGCCAGAACTAAGGCTGCGCCGACGGCGAAGATACCGAAACCGAAAAAGGGTTCCTCTTCAGACATCAAGCCTCCTGTTAGTGGTCGGGGATTGGACACGTCTAGTCCCATTGTAAAGTCATTCACTGCTATTAATAAGCAATTACTTAGTGGAACTAGCGGCAGTTCTTCGTCCCGCCCTATATCGACGACACCGATTCCACATCCTCAGATACCTCCACGGATATCGCCCATAATACCATCCAAGGCAGTTCCAAAAGATACCCCACCAGTGGACGAAGCAGCCAAGGTGGCAGGGGAAACTAACTCAGAGCAAAACACTCCAGAGGAACTTGCCGAGGACGAATATATAGTGGAAAATATCGTGGGAGTAAAGCTCCTGCGCCAACGTCTGTACTTCCTGGTTCACTGGAAAGGTGATTGGCCACCAGAGGAACAAGAGACCTGGGAACCAGTTGAGAATATCAACGAGACTATGCTTTTTGAGTATCTCCGAGTGCATCCGGATGAGGAGAAGAAGTATGATGCGTTGAATCGTATTAACCGTCTACTCAAGCGGAAAAAGGATAAGAAAAATAAGACATAGAGGGTTCACGATATACTCTTGGCATAAGTTGGATATCCGGGACTAAAGTGAATATAAGTGTCCTTGAAGACATAGTTCCCACGTAATAATGTTTTCAACACTATCGAATACTGGCATATTTCCAGCTGCTGTACCGTTCAAAAGTTTAGTTTGGGAAACAAGTAAAAATATATTGATTCGTGATGTGAGCTACGCAGTCTACACAGCAGATTGTAGTTGCTCAATTAGTAGCATTGTATCTAAGGTATCATGAGATGCCGTCAAAGTTCCTCCTCCTCTTCCTCCTCTCCTTCAATCGGTTGTTGTGGCACCGTATGAACCACTTCAGGTCTAACTGTTGTATCAGGACTTGGCTCCTTAGTAGACGAAGAAGTTCTCGGAAAGTCTAGACCTGTATCATGAGTAAAACTAAACTGGATCCTGGCGAGAACAGTGGTGGCCCTATTATCAGGGCCGCCCATAGAGACGGTGATGGTACCCACGATGTCCTCGGAGTCACTCGACTCGGGCTTGAACGTGGCGTTGCAGATGGAATTGGGTAGGGCACCCGGTAGCGAGTCGGGGCGCGAATCGATGACGACAACCGGGGGAGCTAACGCTACTGAGTTGGGTCCCATGGGAGGCGTCGAGTTGTTGGTAATATAGCTTTTATTCTGGGATGTATCCATTAGAGCTCCGGTCGTCTTGCTTGGTGTTTGACCCACACTCGTGGGAAGATACTGTCCATGTTCTCCAAAGCCATAAGCTGCCCAGGTTTTTCGGAGCCACTCAAGGTAGCTGCTGACTTTATGATCCATGGCGACATTGTCGAATCTCCGCTTGATGTCGTTTACAACACCACGCTCACATGGATCTTTAGCAAATGTGACTTCGGTCGGCTGTCCCGCCCAGCCTCGCCCCTCCTTTAACATGGTGCAAACGTTTGATGCCATTTCTTGCCGTGCAAATACCATGTATAGATTCCCCCTCTTGTTCAACCAGACTGCTACTAGTTCCTCGGCTGCCGCCCGGTCTAATAGGACTCCGGCGACGAGCCCGTCGGACGTCGCTGCGATCATTATACACCGGGAGTGGCCTTGCTTGATTTGCCCGCGAGTGCTGATAGCCATGGGGTATGAATTCCCCGGCATAATCTCTACCTGAAAGTGAACTCTCGTAACCGAGCCTCCGAGGCCATCCCCAACACCTTCATGCTGATGGTAATAGCCTAGTCGGAGACCACCATTCACATCCCTAACAAACGTATTGGCATATTCTGCACGCGCAAATTCGATGATAGCAGCCTTATAGGCCTTCCCGTTTGCATAGGTGCCGTCGCTGCCAAAGCGCGGCAGATCAACCATTGTAGCATTGACGACACGGCCACCCCAGACACGGCGAAGGATAGAGGATAGATGGGTTGAGGCGGGTAGTCTGCTGATAAGCACACGGCGAGAGCCAATGCCATCGGACATGCGGACCTGGTGGGGGTGAGGTTGGTATGCCACGCCATATGTTTCGAAAAGTCCACCAACCCGGGGTTGGGGAGTGAGGCTGGGTGTCGGACGACGGGATAGATAGTGTCTATACGGGAGCATAGCATAGTCTGTCATGACGATAGATATTTCACGAGAGAATGAACAAGTTTTTGAGGGTGAAGTAATCAATGTACAAGTAAAGCATGGCTTGAGCCTGACTGGTATGGTTTTTGTATGTGCCTATGTTTGGATAGCTCTACTATTTCATCTAGTGTCCGAGATGGAAGACGTACGTAGCAAACATTATGGATTGCCTTAGTGATGTCAGAAATCAAGACAAAAGTGCACCTGTTTTAGAGAGAATGAAGGGCTCATGGCATTGAATTGTCTGTATCAAGTAAAGATGGAAGTTCATCGTGTTAAAAATCACGTCCTAACATATACTAGGCAAGTGTCACCGGCATTGTGTAACGTAAGTTGGGGCAGAATGTGGAAGGAGCTCGATCAAGGTCTTGTTCTTTTGTATCAAGCCTAGACAAAATCAACTATTGGGCTTAGCCAACTAATCCAGTTGTCTGGGTTTTCTGTATCGAGTCCGAATTTGACACCCTGTTGCAAGACGCGATATGCGCCCTTTTCTAGAGGCAAGATTGTCTTGCCGTCATTGATGGCGTAGACTTCCCGCCAGATTCCCTGGGAAAGATTATAAACCGGGCGAGAACTCGAGTATTCTCTATATCCACCCATTATCCCTCCAGCACCAACTTTTCCTCCATCGGGTGCGACAGGTCCGCTTATGTTTAGGAATAACTCAGCAGGATCAAACCCATAGTAGGTGGGGTGGATGGTGGTGTTCCAACGCACCAGATCAATTCTAAAGAAGCGAAGTGGTTGCCTAAATGAAGTGATCAACCATGGCGTATGAGAAGTGTTGAATGCAGTGTACTGACCAATGTCTCCACCGTTTGAGCTATTATAGATTTGGGGTGCGGTGAAAATCGAGCGGATTCCGGTTTTGTTAGATGGGCGGTCCGCATCGGCTGGCTTGAGTGTTGTGAAAGCATCGGCGTTGACGTAATCGTATGCGGGACCGATGTAAGGCACAGTGATGTTTTCTCCAATGCTTGACTCAATATGAACGAACCCAGAGTATATAGGTACAAGATCGGCCAGTAGTGACGGTGCAGAAACCAGAAGTGAAACGTTATAAGATTGGCCACCACCAACAGTAACTTTGGTGCAGGGCGATCCTTCACATGAAAACGATATCTTGGCCCCAAAATCCAACGGCTCAAGAGCTACATATTCCCTTTGGGTGAATACACTTTCGGTAGGTGCGTTGATACCTTCCGGGAACATGGCAACTCCAGGGGCTTCAATATTGCTTAGTGTATATGTGACATCTGAGCCTGATGGATTATATATCAAGATTTCAGGGGTCGTAGTGTTAAGTAGGCTCAAAGATGGGAAGTTCAGTTCACCTGGTGTCACCCGGCTTTTATAAAACACTGCGGCGTGAGCCTGGACGATACCCCCGCCTTGTTGTACGGGCGACGATAATGCGTCATAGTTCGCCATGTCCACCGGCTTGGATGTGGTTTTGAGAATATCAAATACTTCTGTCACAGAAAGGGTGGGGTTTTGGCTCTTGACGAGAGCGTATACGCCAGAGACATACGGTGTGGCCATAGATGTGCCGCTAAGAAAGCTGAATCCGTTATGGCCATCGGCTAAAGGATATGTAGACAGAATTTGACCTCCAGGCCCTGATATTTGGGGCTTTAACTTGAAATCAAGAGTTGGACCTTGATAGATATGTCAGGATAACGAATTTCCTAGTAAAACTACCAAACACTTACCAACTACACTGAAATTATTGGGTTTGCTTCCATTGGGCTGATCAACAATTGTCGGCAATGTTGATTTAACAGTCAGAAGAACCTCCCCAGTAGTATGAAACGAAGCCACAATAGCAAGTCCATCTTCTAGAGATAATCGTCCGTAGTTGTAAGTGGTATTACTTGTCGTAATAGCTGCTTCTAATACAGCGTATCCCTCAAGAAAAATATTATCCGAGTCTGGATCCGGATAAGTCAACAGCTGTGAAAACCCGGCAGATATAGCAGCTTCCCGAGTATTATCAGTAGTACATTTTGAGCCTGCGCGGGCAACAGCAATGTACTCTGACAAGTCACCCTTGAGCTGTTTAGCACCGTGATAGTTACTAAGAAGACATCCATATGGGTCTAATTCGTCCGTTACATTTGCTTCCAGCAGAAAAAGTTTATAAGTACCAACTGGGAATGGATAAAGGGCACCATATCGAAGCGTCTGAGTACCGTTGACTCCCAAGGTCAAAGGATATGTAGGAAATTTGTTTGTATCCACGGATGCTACAGATAATGCTTCTTCAAAAATGGATGGTGCTTGGATTATGAAAGGTCGGGGGTTTTCATTATTTCCAGCGGCAGCAATGACTGCGACACCACGCTCATGTAACTTTTTGACAGCATCTCGATATGGACTTGTAGGATCATCACTGAAGGTTCCAACAGATCCTAAAGACATACTGACAACATCAGCACCGTCGTCTATTGCCTTTTGCATTGCTGCCAGGATGACGTCGTCGGTTGTCTCCCCATTACATCCAAAAACTCGGTACATGCCAAGTTCAACCTGGGGTGCCACTCCCGTGAGTCCGGCAAAGTTTGTTGCATTGTGAGGCACCTCCATAGCGATGATTCCAGCGACATGTGTTCCGTGCGACCCGGAGTAACATGTGACTAGAGGGTTTTCCTTGGGCTTGGGATCGCCGTTGCCTGTGAAATCATCACCGACAAAGTCATATCCAAATGAGATTTTACATCCGGCCCCAAAACAGCCGCCTAGAGCAGGATGTCGATAGTCGACCCCACTGTCAATAATAGCAAGTTTAACTCCTTTGCCAAAAATGTTCTGCTCATGGAGCTTGTCAACACCAGTTTGGGCGTGAAGATAATTCCAGTTCACAGAGGAATTTACGGCTTGATTCTCCTGTACTCTGGTGGTATTAATGAAGGGGCCGCGCGAAAAAAGGCCAGGCCAGTTAGGTCTTATATTCTCCGATGGTTGGCCCGAAAACTGCGTTTGCACAACAGCATTAGGTCGTTGAACTCGGCGGACAGGAAACACACGCTTGACTTCGTTGAGGGCAGCAATGGTTTTGACGGAATCTTCCGACGGGAGGTTCACGGAGATTCCGTTGAATAGTGGGGTATCATTGGATTGTGATGAAGTGAAGGCATGGCGGACAGTGAATTCGACGGAGGACTCAGATTGGAGTTTGTTGACGAAGCTGGTAACTTGGACTGCTCGGCGAGAAAGCGGGGCCTTGGTATCCACGTGGAGTTCGACGAGATATGCTCCCGGGATAATGTTGGGATCGGCGGTAGATTCAAAAGTAGCAAAAACGAAATTGATGAAGCTGAGGTATAAACATATAAACATCGGCGAATTGAAAAGATGCATGGTTCTATATCACACCAGAGTATGATGTGTAAAGAAAGATCAACATATATTATTTTGATGGTGCGGATAGTTATCTATTTATTGGAATCATGACGGCTGCATGTATCCCGAAATCCCGTGACAAAGTATCTACGTCTGGCCGTAGGTTCTACTTAGATACAAACAAACCAAGACACTAATCACAACAAATCCCAGGAGAATCCATGGTGGTGAAACCTGTAACAATATGATGGCTGTCGTACATAAGGGTACTTCCGCCTTGGCGGAACCCGCTCATTGTGTAGCTCGTATTTGCTGCTATATTCCGGATAACATGCGTCTCAAAGACAGGAGTCTACTCTACATTCCAAAGATATGTGGCGGCCCATTACTCCTGGTGGATGTGTTTCGAGTATGCTGCGGTGCATCGCCAACCTCTTCTCCTTGCGGATCTGGATACAGCCTCGGGGTATATGCTCCTGGTGGATCTACCCGCGCTGTGCAGAATGGGGGTGTTTTAAAACGCCACGTTCCATGACTTGCGATATGTAGTTCTTGGTGCGGTTCAAGTACTAAGTTTGGAACCACCAGAATATGAATGTGATCTCAAGGCAATTATAATGGGAATAGAGCTTGACATTCTTTGAGTTTGTAATTCAGTTGTGGTGAGTCAAATGTGAATCAAGCGTCGGCGCAGGCATTTGGCAGGTCTCGTTCCAGGATCGCATGATAGGTTGCACAAGAGAATTCCTTCGAGAACCCTCCGGAAGAAGAACCTAGGGTTGTATCTGGTCAGTTATATCATGTGTGTGTATGTACATATATGCAGAAATGTGCCTCTTTATCTGTGTTGTAATGAATCATACATGTGATCAGGGAGTTGAGTAGCAGTAGATCTTTTTCCTTGTTGTCCACATGTAGAAACTTAAACAACAGTATCACCAGGTACTTAATATGGTCTAATATATATGTGTAGGACTTAGGAGTGCATATTCGCTACGAACGCCACCGTTCCTAAAGTTGATATGACGCCAGACTTATTACATGTCTTATCTATATCACATCTACATACATACGCACATGAGCGTATCAAGAGAGTGGTAGACTCAGAAATAACCTCCCATTGTTAGCGCTACATTTCGTCGTCGGATAGTCCCGAAGGCTACACTCAACCACCAGTAGTAACGTTAATCTGCATAGCATCAACGAAACGCTACATCTCAAAATCGCCCAGCTCAAGTTGTATTATGTAGGAACTGTGAATCAGAAGCCTACGTCGACGTCACCGTCTTCCGTTCTACTTGCCGGATGGATGGATGATCCGGCAAATTGTGGCTATAACTAAACCCTGATATCGATTCTAGCAAACAACAGCTAGTTTAGGATTTAACTTGTTAACCTGACTGACTGACTGTAGAGGGGTACACGGGGAATACCCGGTTAGTCAGTCGGCCGGAAGACCCGGGATCTGCCACACCTATACAAACCCTACAGATGTCTTGTCACGGTCTAGTTAGCTCTCACCAGGTACGTTTCGCCAATCGATGTAGCACACCATGGAATAACGGCGACCACATAACAAGCCAAGGCAATATCAAAAGTCCCTAACAAATCCGTTTTAGAAAGCTCCGTTACGAATGACCTGTTCACTACTCCTCCTCTCTCACTGGAACGTCAACGACAAGTCTAGACGCCCGTGACCTGAACAGATTTGTGGGTCCCCAACCAAGCGGCATTATTTCAGCACATGCGCCGCACAAACTCGATGAAAAAACTGCGATATTACAAGCAAGCAAAAAAGCTTTCATCAATAGTAAACTCGCCAAAACTGGCCATCGGCTGTTCAATCCTGAAGGCCCCCGAAGCGGCCTGAGCGTCATCCGTTTGTCTTGGGAACACGCAAATGTTGAAAAGAGAACAAGAGCTGGCGGGGCAACCCATCACGACGCTAAGCCTGGGGAGCTAGGCTTAGAAGCAACCCCCCCGCCACCAGTACTCCTTTGAACGGGTGTGTCAAACACTTGTGACCCCTCTGATAGGCAGGCTCCGAAGAGGCTATCTCATGACTTACTTAGTGGTTGGGTGGTTTCTGTTCCGTTGGCTAGAGTGTCCTTTGGCTGCATCCATTAAACGTGCATAGACGTACAGCCAAGGTCTTTGAGTATATAAGATAGGTGCGTCCCCAGGATTTCAGTATCTCTTGGCCTTTTCTTCTTCAAACTTGCGAAAGCATCAACTCTTTATTACTACCTTTTAACCCCCCCAACCCAAATCAAATCTATCAAAATGGCTGGTGACTGCGGCTGCTCTGGTTCCTCCTCTGCCTGTAAGTTAAATTCCATACATAGGCTCAAAGAAAAGGGATTTCCCTTTCTGATGCTGATCCTCCTTCTATTCGTCATGATGATGATAACTAACGCAATATTTTGATAGGCAACTGCGGCTCTGACTGTAAGTGGTCCATATATGAAGTCACGATTCCTTAAGACTCCGCCGTTCCACTTGAACTATAATAACGAACGAACGAATGAACGCGTTTTGGTGGATCTTTGTCCATCTTTATAAGAACCAAATTTGGGTTGAACAATTACTGACTTATCCTTTAGGCTCTTGCGCTGGCTGCGGTAACTAAATTATTGGATTTCTTCCAATAAATTGTCGTTTACTCTGAATACATTTGCCTTTTGGCGATCGTGTTAGATTTTCTTATATAAAAGATCTTTTCTTATATTCTGTATTTCCCCGAGTTTTATTCTGAGTGTTCCTGTTAGTGAATGTTTTTGTATCATCTACCGATTGCGAAAAGAAAAACAATCGGAACGATTGTGATTTGATGGTGGGTTATACACACACACACATGTGATTCAAAAGTTCTACCCCGCACTCTCCAGCTATGCATATATACGATCATGATACTGCATCAAGTTTTTCTCGGTTACAAATTCTCTCACACCATGAACCTCTAACTTTATCAAAATATGCCCTCATTCATGTTGTTATTGTGACCCACCATCTCTTTAAACTTCCGCCCCGCCCCGCTCTTTGAGCAAGTTCTCGGTAAAGTGCCACTATCATGGGTCCATGTCTTTTCGGTGAAGCTATTCAGAGTTATACATACAACTGGTTCCCTCACATTCATAAATACCATTGTATCTACACAAATGATGCTATTTTAGTATGTAGTTGTTCGATTTCAATAACCCATAATCCTGTTAGTCATCGTTAAGGTTACAACATAATACTTGCCCCGCTTTGAATGCCAACAAGCCACAACGCTCATCTGCAGATTTGTCTTCTTGCTCTCCACTTGACCCCTGCGTCACTGCCGCATCACATCGCATACAATGGCAATTCTTCCCCCTTGGATCGTCAACATTGTGGGTCGTTTAGTGATATATATATATTTATATATGGCTAATTTGAAGTTTATCTGCGTATGTGTATATGTGCATACGTATGTTGTAGGTGCATATGAACACTGTCGCCCAAATAGAGTAGTCTCTTCCTTTATGACCTCATATACACTATTGTCATAACCGGCGGATTTCCGATAAGGCATTATGCTAGAAACATCCTTCGTTCCCCCCTAATCAGCCACTTTTACCGAACAATAAACCGTAACAAGGCGAATAACACATCTGAAATCCTCCATAAATTCAGGACCAAACATCATAAACATATCCTAAAACTCCCCTCTGACTGTAAATCCATCGACATGTTATGTACCTGTGAACTCCCGACCCCGCCCCCACTTTCACTAACGTACAGACACATATATAGCCAGTATATCCAACCCCAACAAAAGAATCCTAGTCGCCTGTCACTTTCCGTCCATGCATCAGCAACCGCTAAACCCTCATTACCACCCACCATGACCACATTTGCCAACTAACAGTTAGCCACATCGTGTCACAACCGCCTGCACAAAAGTCTTGGCCACCGTCTGACCCGCAGGTCCGGGAGGCCTCTGGTAAACTCCGCCATGAACAGCCTGCCTACATACGATGATTGCGAGGCGACGGGCGCTGTGGTCGCCATTGTACATACATGATTACTGATGCTTTTTTGTAGCCAGAAGCTTCCATCGTCAGCGGCGATATTCGTGCATGAGGGGCAACATCGGTGTGTATATGTGTTCTTGGTAACCGTCTAAACATGCATGTTTGTTGCTCCGCCTGACAGCCGAGTGGCCTATTACACAAGCTAGACCCTGTCCAAGCCGGATAGAACGGCTCTATGTTGCGGGGTTAGAGACCGGTGGGGTCTGTTAGGCTTACCAGAATAAGAAACTATCCGGTGTTGGTAGTGGGGTACGAGCTAAACGCGAGCGTCACGACCACGATGGCGTCAGGTGTCTTTGGAGTGAGGATCCTTAAGCTAGACCGGGATCCATGTATGCATAGCGGTCTTGATGTTTCATTAGTTTATACAATATGCAGGAGACAAGACTACAGGTCTGTAGATATTCGCTTAAGTCTAGGGGGTAGGTAGTACTCTCGTACTCTTGACGACATATAAATAGACGGCGTTCTCCCCTTCAAAGTTCAACAATTCTTCTCCTTCATCATCAACATCTACACTATCAACCTCATCACTTAAACAATCCACCTCACAAACCTTCAAAATGTCTTTCCACCTTACCGCCGAGAACATCTGGATTGAGGGCGCCATCCTCAAGGCCCGTCTCCGTAACGATAACGGTGACTACCAGGACAGCGAGATTAACCTGAACAACTACCTTGGCAACAACAACGGTATGTTTTACAGAACTACTCTATCTCCACATTCCAACTTATACTGACATATCTTATAATCAGGCCACTTTGAGTGGGATGGCGAGAACTTCGAAAACACTGCCGAGAGCATCACATTCAGCATTGAGGGTGGTGGTGAGGTTCCTGTCCTCCGTGCTCAACTTAAAAACATTGACGGCGAGCTTGTTGGTGCTGATGTCAACCTGTCTGAGCGCATCATTAACGAAGACGGCAGATTCGCTTTCCGTAAGTGATTTACCAAGTATATCCATCTGATGAAATCATGCTAACAGCCTCATCCAGAAGAATAAATTAACAAATTAGCATCTCCAGGTCGCTCAAGAGGTGACCCAGTTTCGTGTTCAAATTCTTTACAAATACAATGAAGTCAAATGATTATAACAAACGTGTACAAATTCAAATGTGTTCCATGCAAACGTTAAACGTGCCGCACTAAAAAGGCAGACTGTATACTGTAACAGAGGCAATAATACAAAACTAATATACAAGGCCGGGACTCCGCCCACAACCATCTCCCACTCGATTTTGCACCACCCTCTAATACTTAACATTAATCCATGACCGCTCTGCAAAGTCAGGCAGGTCTTCATGTCCAGTGATCGGCAGCTTCCGCTTCCGCAACTCCTCTTCAATCTTCTTCCAGCTACCATCCGTGATCCGTCTATCAATTGGCGTCACACGACGGCTGTACACCTTGACGTTGGGAAGAGAAGTAAAAGCGTTCTTGGAGCGCACTGCCTCGACGACTGACTTGCGCTTCTCTGGGGTGTTAATGTAGACAAGAAGTTGACTGACGGTTTTGCATGCTGACAGTTGGGCATCGTTGATCCGCTTGCCCGTCAATTGGTAGATACGCTTGGCAACCTGTAGAAAGATATTAGTATGTGACTTGTGGTTTATGTCGTGTTTGGAACTTACGGCAAAGGCGAAGGTTGGCTCTCGCAACGAAATATTGCACCAAACGGAATCAAACTTCTGGGTAATCTCGGCAGCCTCCTGTGCCGAGAATCTCGTCTCAGACACCTCAACGGGCTCATTACTACGCAGAGCCTCCAAGACACCCTCCACATCACCCGAAATAGCCAAGGCACCATCTTTCACCTCCAAAGAAACCGACAAAGTCTTGAGGGCAGTCTCCTTAGGAAGAAGAGCCCACCCATCAGCAAGCTCACTCGGCTTACCAAGAGCCTTAACCACCAACGCCTCAACCACAGCCTGTCTCGCCAAAAGCAGGTTAACCTCCGGCTCAAAAGCACCCTCCAGAACCGCAAACTTGGCAACCGCGCTATCAGCACCCCAATGACCCGGCTGATCCCACCAGTTCTCCAAAGAAGTAACGCGATCCAAATCCTCAATTCTCTCCGCCGGGACATAATCCAACTCCGCCGCCTCCGCAGCCGTAGGCGCCATAGTAAACCGCGATGGTGGCAAAACCAACTCGCTCTCTGGAATCTCATCCTCATTAATCTCCTGCGGGTTCAGTGCAGCCGCAATCTGAATCGCCTCCATACGTTCCCTCTCACGCTCATCAAGAAGTTGTCTACGGGCAGACTCCTCTTCAAGACGGGTATCTTCGCCGACTGAGCCCTTGCCCATAATGGCCATGGAGTTTCTAGTAGTGTGGAAGGAGCGGGTGGCGGTGATGTTCCGGGCGGTCACCAGGGCCCTCGGGAGGCGGCGCATGGCGGATGGGAAAGACATGTCGGAGGAGTGATGGGGGTGAAAATCGCCGGTTATCGGGGTATCGTGGGAAGATTAACAACCAATGGCAAAAAAGGACCTTGAGAGGGGTTCGACCGGTACACCCTGATCAACAAAACTCAACAAGGTAAAAATTGGGTACGTTCAATCATTCACCTCTCTCCAATATACTGATTCATGACGTTCAACTTTTTCGCCCATCACCCAATGAATCCCGCAACGCCACATTCGTGTAACATCCCAGTCAATGTGGCGTCCCGTTCAACTTGAGCATGTACATGAACGCCACAATTGGCGCATGTCTCAATCAACCCATGCTACTCCATTCAGCCCGTTAGACCGCATCTCAAAGTAACATTTGCGCTTCTTCACCTCCTTCAATCGATTTGCGCTCCATGTAAAATCATCAGTTACTCGACAATCTATCCATTATATCTTTTCCATACCCTATCCGCCGCATTCCCTTCGAAAAAAGAAACCACCGCACCTATTTACACTCGCCACAATGGTCAATCTCCGCGGCCTACTCCTCCTGCTTGTCGCAATGGTCACCTTCGTGTGCGCCGAAGGTACGTCACCTAACCACACAATCTTCCGCCTCTCCCAACTCCAGCCCCACCCCGTCTATACCGTACTTCCTCAAACAACCCCACTAACATCATATGTCCGCCATCTACAGCCCCGATTTTCTGCAAATGCACCTGCTTCAAGAACAGCACTATCGTCGCCCTCGAACCTTCAACTCCAAACCTCTTTGCCATGAGCACCCTCGAGAAGCGTGTGCCACCAGCATCCTGCACAAAGTGCACCAAAAGCTTTTGTCTGAAGCAAGGCATTTCATTCTGCGAAACTGCAAAGGAGGTCGACGTCCAAACTATGTGCTTCCAAAGGGATAGTCAAAAAGACAAGGTCATCATTTGGCTGTTCCTTTGTGGAACCGCCAGTTTACTTGGATGGGCTTTGTACAAAAAGTACAGATCACTTAAAGGCAACACACCTGCCTCAGCACGTGGGCAGTATGAACAGGTGAACACCGTGGGTGGCCAATCATAGACCCACTGGTTACTCGTATCATTTCATAGACTTGCATTTTCAGAAAGCATACCTTACCATGCATTGTTACTCATTAGAATATTAATTTCATGTCACTTCCATTTTCAACTCTTCCTAGAGTTTTATATTTCATAAAGGTCACTTCACTTTCAACCAGTGTCATCATCAAATCCTTCATTTATTTTAAGGTGATTTTTCGAGAACCATGTGCCGTCATGACCCAGGTTTGTTCAATCACATCCTAATACCTGACTTGCCCACGCAGTGTGTTCCAAGTCCCGCCGAAAGTCCAAAACGCCTGCCGAAAAGAAAAGCAAAAAAAAAAACCAAACCAACAAATGCAAAAAGGAGTCTTGCCTTCTCATGACTACGACGACTGAATCGGGTTCATGTCGCCGTGTCGAGTTCCAGGCATTTTTAAAAGCGTGCGCCGACTCTAAGGTAACACTTGAGATGCAAATATGTGTCTAGATAGACACTGTTGAGACATCTAATCCTCCTCAAGAGTGCTGACCTGGTTCTTGGTAGCGTCAGAAACCTCACCCTTGGCCTTGACAACCTCACGACGAGCACGGACGGCCTCAGCGAGCTGCTCGAGAACCTCGACGGTGTTTTCCCAGTTGATGCAAGCATCAGTGATGGAAACACCCTTCTTCAACGCAGATGGGCCCTCGGCAGGAACCTTCTGGTTGCCTTCATTGATGTTAGACTCAATCATAACACCAATGATGGAGGTCTCGCCCTCGCGCAGCTGGTCGCCAACAACTTGGGCAACCTTAGGCTGGTTGCGGTGGTCCTTGTTGGAGTTTCCTACTAATTGTTAGTCTCAGAACAGTCACGCCTTTCTGATGATGATACATACCATGGGAGCAGTCAATCATGATCGCCTGCTTCTGGCCCTTCTGGGTGAGGGTCTTCTTCGCCTCCTGGACGCTAGCCTTGTCAAAGTTGGTGCCCTTGGTACCGCCACGAAGGATAACGAAGCCGTGCTCGTTACCCTTAGTCCGGGTGATGGCAGCCAGGCCCTGCTTGGTGACACCCATGAAGTGGTGGCGAGCAGCGGCGGCGCCAATGGCATCAATGGCAACACCCAAGCTTCCGTCAGTGCCGTTCTTGAAGCCGACAGGGAACGACAGACCGGAAGCCAGCTCACGATGAAGCTGTGATTCCGTGGTGCGGGCACCGATCGCACCGACCGAAATAAAGTCGGCAAGGAACTGTGGGGAGATGGTGTCGAGCATTTCGGTGGCAATGGGCATGCCAGCAGAGGTCAGATCACTGAACAGCTGGCGAGATACGCGGAGACCCTTGTTGATCTTGAAGGAGGAATCAATATCGGGATCGTTGATGAGGCCCTTCCAGCCAACGGTGGTGCGGGGCTTCTCCAAGTAGGCCCGCATGACGACCAAAAGATCGTTGTCCAGCTTCGTGGCGAGGGCCTTCAAACGAGCGCAGTATTCAAGGGCGGTGGCGGGGTCGTGAATAGAGCAGGGGCCAATCACTACCAAGAGCTTGTCACTCTGGCCCATGATGACCTCAGCAGCCTCACGACGACCCTTCAAGACAGTCTTGAGGGCTTCATTGGTCATGGGAACCTCCTGCGCAAGGAGAGCAGGTTGGATGAGGGGATCCTGACCCAGAACTATTGATCAAAGACATGAGTCAGTACAATATTTGGATGTCGGTTGAAGCGCAAAGCTTTGTCCCAGCTTTACACCCCCACACAATAACTGGAATTTTGGCTGATGCCATCACAAGATGGGAGCATGCAGGTTTTCGAGTCGTGATGGCATTGGTATGACGCAACACAACAAAGATTTTTTCCTTGGTGGGGTGAAACGCGGACAAAGTGTGCTTCAATTCAAGACTAACCTCTGGTGTCATCAGCAGCAAGCTGGTTCTCGAAAACTCCAGGCATTTTGATGGATTTGGTTGATGAAAATGGATAAAAGATTATCCTCGAGTTTTTGGTGTGGGTTGGAGGTGAAGTAATTCGACTAGCTGGTTGAAAGGCTCAAAGTATAAGGATTTTTTTTTTCTGAAGTGCGAGTTCGGAGAAATTGATTGGTAGAGAATAGCGGGTAAACAACGTAGGATGCAAGCACAGCTTTATAGGGTCCCACGGAAAAAATAAAATACTTAAGGAACTAACGAATCAGATTGGTAACAATTCACGACAGAGGATTCAATATACTACTAATCCTCCAAGACGGACAAAGCTGTAGGAAATAGGACAGTAAGGTTGATGTGAAAAGAATCCGAAACAGAGATTGAATACGTTGGTTACGCCGAGAATGTTTTTCTATAATGGTTGCTTCACTACCAAATGGGAAAGAGCTTAAAATAACAGTTACTTGTTTGAAGATTTCATTACAGGAAGGTGTCATTGGGTAACTTCCCACACGAAACATGGCTTCCGTTGGTCAGGAGTCTAAATGTCCATCTTGAGATCATGATCATACACAGACACACTTTCAAATAGCAGTCCCCGCGCGGTATATTCATTTTCAATCCAAAGAGATGTTGAAAACATCAAAATGCATGTGACTTCTACTTGTGTGTAAGTGGGACATTTCCATTGGCCGACGGCGAAGCCCTGCTTATGTGGAAATCCACTCAATGCAACCTAATTTGGATAAATTGTACAAGTTGTAGTCATCGCAAGGCCCTACCGGATAACTCACGGGATAACCCGCGTTTGTATGACAAGTTTGAATCCGGAATCAGATCCCGGGAGCTATTATGGTTAACATTTCTGTTTTTTAACATGTAGTGTAGGGCCAACCAAGATTTTTCCGCATGTGCCCTGTTACAGGTGGGTGTGTCGAAGCATCTACATGTCGTGGATTTTTCTGGTTCAACTGTCATTTCCTATATCTATGCGACAGTACCAAAGAAGGAGACATTATGACGAATGAAATATTTCCCTGAAGCGATCATATACATGCATCATGGGGTAGTCCAACTTTGCTGTCAGGATTACGTAGGTATCTGTTTAGATATTTACAGATGTCTCTTCCTTGGGTCTACATATTTTCTAAACAGATTGTGTTGTATGCACTTTTGATGTTCATATATTTCTACATGTACATACATACTGCATGTTTCTTGATTGTCTTGTTTAACAAGTGTGTACCCATATGCACGCATATTAACTTTGGTTGTCTTTTAGTTATATTTTAGGGTCGATAGAACCCTATTGAAACGTAGACCTTGCCTTGGTATTACAAACACCACCTTGATGGGATGTAACGTCTATGATGACGATTCTCAATTGTAACATATACATGCAATACAGCATACAAAGCAACGTTAAAACGAAGAATCGACGTTCAAACTCACGTTGTACCAGAGTCTCCATCACATTACTTGTATTCAAGCATTTATCCAGGCTGAAATCCATCCGCAAATATGTTCATCCGGTTTAAATCCTGGACTATGTACACTTATGCCGGGTAAACATTTCATTATGGCTTTATTTCTCTAACAATTTAGGTAACGAGTTCAATAAAATGTCATATAGTTGGTTGGTTTTGATTTCCTCATTGTATCTATCCATCTCCGATGAATTATCTAAAGTCTTTGAACCTTTATAGTTGGTTTTGTAAACAGCCCCAAATATTCCAAAGGGTTAATATTGGCCATCGTCAGGGTTCATGGCTCCGATATCTCATACCCCGATATTTTTCAGACTCCGGAACAACAGCAAGAACATATCATAATCTGTCTCATCTCGAGATTCTCATACATACATCACATATGCATGCATGAATGCATACAAGTAAATCAGCCGCAAAGTTTTTCCGTGTACATATGTACATGCATACACTCACACCTACAGTTTACGATGTGGCTGATTACTAGTCATCTTAATGTTCACGTTTTATGCTACTCACATGGACTAGAATACAAGCTCTCCTCGTGGCTCCCTTCAAGGAGCTGACGAGATCCCATGCATGTCTAACATTGGAATCCCGATAATAATGTCTTGTAAAAGGGCGGTTGGTCGCCCGTAAGCTCGCGTTATCTGCTACCGCGTAAACTAACCGATTCTCGTGACCCGAATAGAGGTTCCTCATGCCGGTCCACTGCCTTCTACGGCATGCAGACTACAGACATCCTTGAAGCTCGAAACCCCGCCACCATTTACGCCCGTGCCTTCATCATCATTGGCTGGGCTGGCTGTGTGGCCCCCCAGCCCTCTTTGGATTGTTTAGCCTCCATATTCATACCATGTTTATACAAACAGTAACTAGGCTATAGGGCCTTTGTTGGGGCGAAATGGCTGTGATTTTGCGTGCACCTACTATGCCAACCTCTCAAGCCACAGAAGCCTAGTTCAGATTCGCCACTATTTCGCCCTTGCTTTTATCTGTCATAGCTGTTGGATCGCATCGTCGCTCAATTCCTGGCCCATGTTCAATGAGTCCAAATTCCCCATAAAGGTTGCATCCTCACTGTCCGAGAGTTACTGGTTTTGACTTCAGACTTCTGTTTTTGGACCACCTGCCTGTTTCTCGGGTCTACTGCACTCCGAAACAATTCAAGAATATCAATCTTCGTTTATTAGATCGACCACACCGAAAACCATTGGAACGGATTTCAGCAACAGCTCACGATAGATTACCTTTGTATCTTCAACACAGCATCTTTGCTACCATTCGATCTCCACATCGATCAACTTGTGCCCAGCTCGATTAACTTCCATCTGCAAGCGCATTGCCGCAGCTTATAGTTGACCATCCTGCCTGCATATCCCCAACCCCGTCATACTCACACCACGCCTCAGCAACGGTACTGTAGAGTGTTGTACTATATACTTTGGTGTGATCGATCATTGCATTATCCCCCTAGTGTTTCCGACACACTCCTTTTTATCTGCTGCATCCTATCACCCCTCCGTCAGTTATATCTTTCGTTTTCCTTTTTTGTATTGCTTTCTTCTCCAACATTGGTATATCGACGACATTCTTTCTACAAAATCATGACTTCCCTCATGCCTGGTCAAAGATTGCTGGTTCGCAAGAGAAGTCGTTTGGCCGAAGATGACGGCCAGGACCTGTGCACTTCCGGTTTGACTGGGTTCTCCGAGCATAGAAATGTAAGTGGGGAAGAGACCCCCTCCATCTCCAATGATGAACTTGTTCAAACAGGCCATATTTTGACTTGTCTTGTATGTTATACAACTTGCTAACCATGTACACCGAGTAGAAACGTGCAAACTGCCAACCAGCAGTTCCTGCGCCCATCTCAAATGTCGATTCTTCTTTTGGATTCTCCGTACAATCTCCGATACAATCATCCTGCGAACCACTTTACTCCAATGTTGAGCAGTTTTACCAGCAAAACACACAAGGAAACCACTTTAGTCATATGCCAACGCCGACCGATTCTTCCTTTTCATCTGTCGTAGACAATAACGTTTGGTCTGGCCCTGGTCCAGCTATCAACGTTAACAATTCTCCATATACCGAGGGCTACAGCTCGGCGATGCAAGATTCCATGGATGACGACTTTATTCCACGCAGCATTGAGCCACACATGGAGTGGTCTGGAGTTCCAAAGTGCCCCGCCAGTGACTCCGGGTTGCCGTCACCAGACATGGGAAATGGTCGGATTCGCCATATGTCAGCATCGGCTATTTCGGAAGCTTATGACATGGATTATGATCAAAGCCCCGAGAGAGAGCTCCCGCCGCGCATGATGGTACCCACACTCCCAGAACCCACATCGCCAACCAGAGAAGTTAGATCCTCGCCATCTTGGAAAGGTCACCATAGATCCAAGCACACATTGAACTCTTGGACGTCGCAAATCGGCATGAAGCGTACCTTCAGTGTAGATTTCCATCCCGACTGCCAAAAGTGTCGCGACAAAGTACCCGGTCACTTCAACCACATCGTGATCGGCTCAGATGTACCACCACCTGCCTAGCAATAAGCAGGCTCCCCTTCAGATGCGGCCTTGTCACATTCCATTATACCCTTCATTTTTGTTTTATTGTTTTCTTTGCATTTTTCTTTTTGAGCGCTCTTATTTACCGCACACCTCGATAGAGCGTGTGACAGCTGGTCCCTTCGGACTTTTCTTTTGTTTACTCTTACCCCAGTCATCCCTTTCTATCTCTTGCCTTGTTCTTGAATGTCTGTATCGTCAGACACCTATAAACTAAAACGTAGTTATATACTACTACATTCACATGATCCCCACTCTTACAGTCATTCCAACAGGGTTGACATCAATGCATCTATACAGAAACACATATCCACCATTCTTTCTTGCTTATGAATACTGTTCTTCCTAATTTCTTGATATCAAAACCTAATTGTGATTGGAATACCACCATTATCAAACTTACAATTAAAGTTTGGGTTTAAACTACACTTGCATGTTTCCAGCACAATCGCTAGATTGAAACTCCCGGTCCTTTAAACCTGCTTGACCCCACTTCAAACCCCCGTGATCTGTTCGTAGACATGCGTGGTTGCACGAGCAAGGCGTGGCATGTGGGGTTAGCTTGCTGGCAACGGATGTGCATATGTACAAGATATGTACACTCACTGTTCACAACATAAAGTAGATCATTTGTAAGAATACAAAGACGGGGTTTGTGTGTAAATGTACATAGGTAGTCGGTTGGTTTACATAGTTCAATTTATAAGAAGACTTCCCGAAACGCCAGTTAATGCTCGTCCCAGATACTATAATACAATGCTGCTGTTTCCAGCCATGGCTGGAATATACAGAGCTCAGGGTTTGCCTTGCTTAAGTGGCCGATATTAACAGCCACCAAGCTCCATAGTTATACAATTTTATACAGCCCACACAGGCTATTCTCCTCAGATCTACCGATCCCCCATTACCCAATTAAAAGAACCACCATTTCTTTGCTGGCTTAGCATCAGGAGTGGCAGCGGCTTCCACCGTCTTTGGCACCTCACCAACAGCCCCTGGTGCGCTTCCTTGCACCTTTTCGTCAACTTTATCCCAGATGGAACCTGTAATGGGCTTGGTAGGAGGGTCCAGAAGCGGTGGAAGCTGGAGACCCTCGGCTTTAGCCAATGCCTCTTCGACCATGGCGGTTTGTTCGGGGGTAGCGGTGCCAGTGATGTATGCGAGACGAGCGGCGGCCAAACTGTCGGCCTCCATTTGAGCCTGTTGGGCGAGGAATTCGGTCTTTCGTTGTTTGTTGAACTTGATCATGTCATAGGCGGCATAACTGGTAAATATGAAGGCAACAACTACACCAGAGTAGAATTAGTGATCATGGTCGCACGCATGTGTTTGCGACTGCGAGTCGATGTTCCAAGTCCAAGGTTCATCATGTTGACTTGGGGACCCCGGGTGGTCGGCGAAGCGGGGTAGTTAACATACCGGTAAGACCAACAAGGCCGCGTTGCGTTACCCGGTGCATAACATCGAAGAAATTACGACTCTTGAGGATAATGCGGTCGGTAGATGAAAGTGGGGCCTCGCGCGCGGCGAGATGGGCCGCACGCAGACGGGCGACTCTCTGGGCAGTGGTTTCTCCGGCCGGCGCTCCGGCGGCAACCTTGGCAGAGGCTTGCGGAGTTTGAGATGTGAACCGGGTGGCCTCCTTCACGGCCCTTGAGCTAATCCGGGATGCCATTGTGAATAAAGGTTTGCGACTTATGATATGTAGGTGGGTGGTCTTTTGTTCGAAAGTATATCCGATATATTCGACGTGAGACTATTCACAAAACGCAGGGTAGTGAAGTCTTCGTGGATGACGTAATGTATTTGTACAAAAAGGATCAATTCTGGCTATAAAAATGTGAGCCAAAAATGAGAGTTCGGGTGTATAATATCCGGAAGCGCGAAAGCAATATGAAGACCGGGTGTGTCAAAACGGACGAATGCGATAGACTATGGTAATCACCCTTAGCTAACAGGCATTCACCTATGTCATGAGATTTTCTACTGCAGGTTTCTGGTAACCCCATCCCCGTCGTTTCTGAAGGATCCACTTGAAGTAAAGACTTATCGAAGATAGCGTTCATTGGCTAGAGATAAGAGGGGGAGTTTTGCCCAGTACTCACGTGCAGGATCACATGATGAAAAAATTCAGGTCCAGAAGGAGGAAGAAAACTGGGCCCTGCCCACAAAAATATTGCGCACAACTGCAAATCCTAGTAGGGACGGATTTTTTTTTCCATGGGTGGCTAGGGCTAAGGTCGCCAGTTGAAGAAATTCCAGCTATCGCGGACCCTCATCAATCGACCTCCAACACTCCGAGTTCAACCATACAGATCTTGTGGCCCGGCAGACAAAATGGCGATCAAGCACAACCAGAAGATTATCAGCAACCACTTCCGCAAGGATTGGCAGCGCCGCGTCCGGGTGCACTTTGACCAGGTGAGCAGAACCTCTGCCATCTCGACGTCTAACGAATTTTCTGCAATCCCGAACGACCTCAGAAACACCGATGACGATTGAGACGACACATACCGAGCCGAAGAAGTCCCCGCCGAATAGATATCTCGACCCCAAGAAGAACCCCGGAAAATTGCTGGATCAGGAAGACTTATTGGGAGTGATGGACGTGTGAGGAGATATATTTAGTATGGACTGGGGAAATTCTTGGACGGGATATCTATTCGATGGAGATTCTGGCGAAGTGTGTGCGGAAATAGAGTTTATAAGGGCATTGGGCTAACGTGGGTTGTTTTTTTTCCTTCGAATAGGCTGGCAAGAAGGCCTCGCGCCGTGTTGCTCGTCAGACCAAGGCCGCCGCTGTTGCCCCTCGTCCCCTGGGCCTGCTGCGTCCCGTCGTTCGCTGCCCCACCATCAAGTACAACCGTCGCCTCCGTGTCGGCCGTGGCTTCTCTCTCTCTGAGCTGAAGGTAATTTTCGACAGTTTTGATTCCGGCTTTGATGAGATGACGATATTTTCGATTGCAATATTACCGATTCCAGCGTATTCGACAACCTTACGACCTTTTCGATTCTTGCTCTTCTAAGCGTACGACACATATTCGCCAACTTTATCATTTTCCGGCTTTGTTTACCCCGCCTTGTCGACCGTTGTTCCTTGCGTAATCAGCATTTTTCAAATCACCAGTCTACACCGCCAAGACTCTTGACGCTTTCACGCCCACGGATCGATAATATTGCAACGATACATGTTTTTTTCTCTTCTAAAAGCCGGAATTCCCTCTACACATTCCGAACACGTATAACTAACTATTAAATCCAGGCTGCTGGTCTGTCCGCCCGCTACGCCCGCACTGTTGGTATCTCCGTCGACCCCCGCCGTGTCAACCTCTCCGAGGAGTCCCAGGCCAAGAACGTCGAGATCCTCCAGGACTACAAGAAGCGCCTGATTGTCCTCCCCAACTCCGAGGTTGACATCAAGACCGCCGAGCTTGTCACCAAGACCACCGTCTCCGTCCCTCTCGTCGAGTCGGGCATTTCCGAGATCAGCAAGTCTGACCTTCCCGCCGCCGTCGAGGGTGGTGCCTACCGCAAGCTTCGCCTTGCCCGGAGCGAGGCCAGACTCCTGGGTAAGCGTGAGAAGCGGGCGAGAGACAAGGCCGAGGCCGAGGCTGCCAAGAAATAAAAAGCTATCGTCTAAGGATTGGTTTGGGTTTAAATGCATTGCATGTTCATCGGTCACAGACGTCTCTGATAGAATAAAGAGACGGGGATTCGGCAATAAAGAATGGTTTTGCATTGAACAGGTCAGCTTCCGCAGTTTGATGATTAAAAAAAATGGTTTAACGCAATGGGTTTTAATGGGATTGGTTTCCGCAGTTTCCTGTGCTATGGCGTTTTGATCTGATGATACCATTGTTTGCGTCATGTTTAAAAGGGCGTGTTATGTGTTTGTGGAAAGTTTCCATAGAGACATGAATGCTCAAGTTTGTTTTCTCTATCAAAGATGCTATGTTCTAGTGATATATCTATGTAGTGCTTAATCTGTCGGTTGTGTACGCAGAGTCTCAATTCCTGCGTTATAAATTCTCCCCAAGTTCTCCCGCAGACCGTCCTTCTGACCAGACTCGCCAACGTTATTAAGTTCCTTGAGAATCTTACTAACGAGAACGAGACCATTCTCACGGTCAACCTTGGGAAGAGTACTTGACCCTTGTGGCGCCTGTGGGTTCTGGCCAGTGAGGAAAGTCGAAGGGTCGACAATTTGGGCGGTACCCTCATTGCTTTCTTCAGTCACATCTTCCACAGCTTCCTTCTTCTTCCCAGTGATAGCTTCTTGGAGGGCGTCTAAAGCGGCTGGAATATTGAAGATCTCAGAAAGAACCTCGATGCCTTCGGGTGACGGGGCCATCAATGCAAAGATGAACCAGGACTCAGAACGGAGAACAGCATGCTTCGACTGGGTGACGAGACGAGCTAGCGTGTCGGCGATCTTGGGGTGGTCCTTGAAGAACTGAGCACGTTGGGCCGGAAGCTCAGTGTCTTCTACCTTTTCAGAGTGCAATATGCGGCATATCATAGCGATGGTACGAGACACCTCAAGCTTATTCGCCTCGTCGTCACTCTTGTTACCCACGTCAATGAGTCTTTGAACAAGAGTCCTTCCATCAGCCTCCTGATTCTTGGCTATCGGCTTGCTAATGTCGTGCAAGGCGTCCAAGTGCTCACGGTTGTTAGAAAGGAGAATACGGGTTAATGTGATAGCACCATGTTGAACCTGTGGCTGAACATCTAACTCCCAGATACGAGGAAGGACAGTAGGCTTGAATATTCCCGCGTCAATAATGGCCTTCTTGTTCGCAGCAGGAAGCGCCAAGTTCCGAAGGAAGCCGGTAGCGAGGAAAATGAGTTGGGAGCCGGGCGTGGGATCCTCGATCATTTCGATCAACGGGAGGTGGATCTTATGCTTGCTGACGAATTCTAGGGTAATTTCATCGGACCGGGCAAGGTTCCCGAGGGCCATGCATGCGGCGGCGGCAAGGAGGCGTGGTTTAGATGGGGAGACCCAAGTCTGGAGAGTCTTGCACACATCGCTATCCAGTGGATACTTTGCCATGAACTCATCCAGTCCGGTGATCTCTGAAAGTGAATGCAAGAGTGACTGTTGAGTCTTTTGCAGGATAGTCTGGAGTTCCTTGGTCTCATCTTTAGACTTGGTATCCCACTCGTAACTTGCCGTCCAGATGATATCAAGATATTTAGCCAGGTCAACGGGGTTCTCAACTATGGAGGTTTTGAAACGGTCGGTGGCCAGGTATGACCAGCCGGTAGTGATAACAGAAAGGAAGTCATCTAAGTCGTCATCTGGAGCTACAGAGAACAACTCGATTGGGAGTCTCAATGGGGCATTGGCGGTCTCGATGTCTGTGGTTTGGTTGTTAGGTTTGCTGAACATTCGATGTTAGTTGGTCGTACATACCGTGGGTAGACAGTAATCCGATCAGGCGAGACACCATTGGTAGGCACGATGACACAAGATCGTCGGCGTGGGGGCCTGTCAGGATATTGTAAACCTTGGTGCTGAATCCGGCTTCTGAAACAGCCAGTTCGGCAGGTTCTATTTCGTGAGTTAGTGTAACGTTAAATGGTGTTTGCCATGCATACATACCGAATTCATTGCAGATGTTGAATAGCACAGTTGCGACATAGACGGTCAATTCTGGGTTCTCGATTTGGCCAACAATTGTGGGAATTAACCCCCCATCAACCACACGAGCTCTGTTCTCATCTGCATATTATCTGTTAGTCAAGATTGAAGGTTTCTAACTAAGTTTAGGGACCTGTAACTTACCAACATAAGCACAGCAGTTCCCGGTTAATCTCAAAACCTGAACACGGTGCTGAATGCCAATGTCACTTTTGGAAAGAAAAGGGATGAATGTCTCCAGATATTTAGCTTCACCAATAGGCTTTCTCCATTCCTCTGTTTCATGGTAATGTCAGATATCAATATAGACTACGTTGGGGATAATACTAGTATACCATTTCTAGAGTTATCTGCCAATTGCTGTAGTAAAGTTGCCCCTTGCGGGTCAGATGAAGACACTAATGACTTCACAATCTCGCACATGCGAGTGAGTTCAGGTGCGTCTGGCGTTGAAGGCCAGATTAGATTGGTTTGAGTAGGCATCTTTGTGTATATAGTTGATTATTCAAATGATTTGGGAATACTAGGTATTAGTTTGGCGCGTCTAACGATGTTGAAGTTGTATGTCGACTTGTATGTCAGGGTTGCCCCACCTCTCTAACCCTACAGAAAGGGGGCGACCTGTCAATTTAAAGGTAATGATGTAAACTAAACTCCCTGGAGGATGAACGTCAACCATGATCATGATAAGACACAAGACTAGCGTAATCTAGTTACACGTGGCAAAGGTTTTACTTGTAAATTCGTAGTAGTTTCCAGCCTATTTCAAGACACCATAAATTGTTAACATTCCAACGACAATCCCATGACCGGGAACTACGGGCTCAATTGAATCTATGACGTCGTGTGAAACCATTCCAATCTAGGACTCAAAACGTCTATATTCCTGTAGGCGTTGGCTATAACAAACAATCTGATTGAATTGAGAGAAGAATTAGCCAGGGTGGCTGGATTTCATCACAAGCGGTTTCATCAAAGAGGGGTCTAACGATACACCCCACCATAGTTATGAGGCCTTCAAAACGTCAGATTGATCTGAGCACTAGAAGACTTTTCTTTTTTTTTCTGTTGTCATTGTTTCATATGTTTCTGTGTCAACAAACTAGGCGCATGCTTTACAAATGTCAATATCGTAATCAGCGGAAAGTTGCAGTTATGTCCGTGGCACGTTTAGAGGGCTGAGTCGACTAGTTCTACCCGATGACCTCATACCAGTCGCTCCATGAGACCCATATGTGACAGGAAATCAACGGAACAGCTGTATTGCCACATGAATCCCTTTATAAAGTTTCTACAATCCCAACCACCAGATAACCCGCTAAAACAAGGATCTAGCGTGTACAAAACACATTGTGTCTTCATTGTGAAAGAACCGTCATAGACTACTAAGTAAGACAGCATGACCATGGCCACTCACCTTGCCTCGTCGGATCGGTACAACGGCACAAGCCAGCTAAAAAGACCAATGGCGATGCATTTTCCAGGTGGCCTGGGCGCACAGTTCAACCACCCCCCGTCTTAAAAATGCCCCGCAGGAACTGTGCCATGTAGCAAGAGGAAGGGCTGATAGCCAGATGGTCGCCTAGTAAACGGCGCATCTTGGCCATCAATAGGACCATCAGACTCACTGGTGTTTGTACTGCCCAGGGCCCATCTGATCTTTCTGTACAACTGATTCAATACATGTATGTATGTACATGTACATTGGTACATACACGCCGCCTCTTTTCTCGTTTTCCTTCTTTCAAGTACCCCACTGAGTTCTGAACCAAACATAAAAGTCCTTGTCAATTGCACTTTTCTCACACATTGTATGTACATACATACCGGACACCCCGCAATACGACCCCGCAGCACACCATCCATCAGTCATTGGTTTCTTCCTCCACGGGAACTCACTAGCGCTACAATTGTTGTGCATAACCCGCCCACCTCTACGTCATCAAGCCAATGGGACTT
This sequence comes from Huntiella moniliformis, assembly GCA_000712465.1. Lineage (NCBI taxonomy): Eukaryota > Fungi > Ascomycota > Sordariomycetes > Microascales > Ceratocystidaceae > Huntiella > Huntiella moniliformis. Next base: position 111,701 of record JMSH01000018.1, on the reverse strand, counting down.
ACTCCTAGTGAGGATGGTCTAGCCTATGGCGAGTCCCACAACGAAACACAACGCAAAGCCCACGAAAAGGACCTCCGAAAACTTCAAGAATCTCTCCAAAGCATAAAAGAAACACCCGAAGATAAACCACGCCGCACCGAAAGTAGAGATCCCCGATCCAGTAGGGACCCTCGAGACTTTGACCCACGCCGCTCCGAAGTCCGTTCCGAACGTTCAAGACCCCCTCCTCGCTCCGACTATTCTGACGACGAAAGATCCCACGCACCCTCCGCAAGAACAGCATACAGAGACGACCCGTCATTCGGTCTCTCTGACTACCCCGCAACCAGTCGTGGCGGCTCTCGCGCACCATCACGAGCTACAGAGTCCTTCATCAGCCGAGGTCGTTCCCGTCACCGTTCTCCATCGCCAACTTCCCCATTTGACTCGCGAGGACAACCTCGTTCCCGATCCAGAATGACATACCGAGGATATTCCCGGAGTCCATCATACTCTCCCCGTCGAGGCCCCTCCGACTCCCGAGGTCGGCCCATGTCTCGCTCGCCATCCCGTATAAGCAGCCACGTCCCGCCATCTCGATACTACGATGAGCGCCGCTCCCGTTCGCATTCTCGACTTCCCAGCTATCGTGATCGCTCCCTCCAATCCCGGTCTAATGTGCCGGATTTCGATGGTCGTTCCCGCTCGGCGTCACGTCCCCCACGGCCTACATATGAACATGACGCCTGGTCCGACGATAGCCGCCCTCGGTCACCCCTACGAATTAAAGATCGCGCCGAATGGCCAGAAAGTAGAGCAACATCACGTGCGCCTTCCCGCGCCCCATCTCGGGCTCCAGATATGCATCGGGCTAGGTCCATGTCCCGAGCACCCACCACGGCTGCGTCAGTGAGATTCTCGCCTTCCCCACCGCCAATGAACCGCCGAATGCCGCCGCCAGATGATCGCTACGCAAGATCTTCGCGCCGGAATTCTCCCCGCCGCAGTTCTCCTGATGGGTCAAGATACCCGCCTCCGCCGTCAGTCCATACCAGACGATCTTCATGGAGTCGGAGTCCTCCTCGGCCATACAATGGTAGGCCTCCCCCACCAGGGAGTCGTCGGTCGCCTTCTCCTCGTGGAACAAGACCACCCTCTCCGAGAAGCATGAGAGCGTCTTCGCCCCCTAGAAGTATGCGCCCACCTTCTCCCCGTCGCCGCTCGCCATCCCGGGGAAGTCCACCTCGAAGCCGTAGATATCCATCGCCACGGAGCCGTCGTCCATCTCCTAGAAGCGGAAGAGGCTCTCCTACCAGTCGTCGCCAGTCCCCCATGAGTCGGAGACACTCACCTGTTGGGCGCCGTCCTCCGTCGCCTGATAGCCCCGGACGCTACTCTAGATCTCGCCCACCTCCATCTACCCGGCCTGCTAAATCTCGTCGGGGATCTCCTGATTCCAGAGATGAAGGATACATGCCGTTGTCACCACCACCTGGACCGCAACGCCGTGATTATATCAATGAACGACGTGAAGAGGCGCGTAATGGCCGTCAAAGTCCACCGTACCCCACCAGACCGGAATCGCGGGGTCCCCCGTCACACTTTTCTCGGCCTAGTACCGTATTCTATGATGACAGACCAACTGGTGCGCCGGTAGATGAAAGACAAATGGTTATCCATTCCCCCCGGGATCGTTCCCCGTCTCAACATAGGCGACCCAAGTCTCGTCATGGATATAACAGTGATGAAGAAAGGCGAGCGCATAGCCCACCACGTCAATCTCATTACTACGACGACTCATATGAAGATGCTTCTTCTCAACAAGTGGCTAAATCTTCTCATCGTCGTTATGATTCTAGACATGGTAGTCATAGTCCGGAACCTGCACCACTGCCAATGCAGGTTGTGAACCCGAACTCTCATCTTAAGGCTGGTAGAACCAAAGTTCCGTTCAAGTTTGTGGAAGAGAGTGTGATTTTGCAGCATGGTTATAATTACCATGTCGAGGTAAGTTACACCGATATACAAAAGTACATACTGTAGACTAACCACGCCATCAAAAGGGACGGGCATTCATTATTGAACATGCCTTGGAAAAGGAACAAATTGATGATCTACTGTTACAAACCAAAGAAGAACGCAAGCTCAAAGCCGATGGTAAGCACCCCGCTTTCCATCCCAAACCACCCAACTAACTCTCTCCAGGCGGTGCATTCGACAGCACAACAATCATCAAAAAGAAAAACGGCCATATAATCGAGCGCAAAGGCCGCGAAAGTTTCCACGAGGAGATCGTTCTCCGTCCACAAGCCCCCATGCAAGCCGTACCAGCGCCTCTCCCCGAGCGTCGTCGTGAACGGTCCCCCCCGCGTGCCGCACCAACCCCCGCTGCTCTTCCCGCTCCACCACCAGCTCCGGCTCCAGCTCCAGCACTCCCTCCAGCCCCGGTACACATTCCATACCCCGTGCCTGTTCCCGTCCCCGTTCCTATGCACCCGGATGCTCGGATAGTAGATGCGTCTCCGCATGACTATGAACGGCGAGCCGAACAGACCTACGCCACCATGACCCAAAGTATAGGCGGAGGAACTCTCCCCATGATGGCCGCTCCACCACCACCACACTACGTCGCCCCAATGAGTCACTACGCACCAACCGTAGCCCCCATTCCAGTCCCCCC